>JABACO010000005.1:7621212-7951282 GCA_013339895.1 Ephydatia muelleri
CAAATCACTTCAAAATCGATATGCACGTAAAGGAGTCCTGTCACTATTGATTTCTGCAGATCGTTGATTTTTACCTCTTCCGTTATGGAGATACAGCAATCCAAAGTAAGTCCACGTTTTCCGCTCGAATCGCGCCTTTCTCAGTCCTTGAACCGCTTCCATGCTCCCGAGTGGGACTGAAAAAGGCGCGATTCAAGCGGACTTTACTTTGCATTGCTGCATGTATCTCCATAACGGAAGAGGTAAAAATCAACGATCTGCAGAAATCAATAGTGACAGGACTCCTTTACGTGCATATCGATTTTGAAGTGATTTGCAGGGAGCTACCTGGATTTTGAACCCCTCGGGGTACTGTGCCTTGTAACGTCGGCAAGGAGCAAGGGTAAGACACCAAAATATATTTTCGTAGAGAGAAGTGGTGTGGCACGAAGTGTTCGAAATAGGAAGTTGATTGCTTAAACCGTTATGGAGTTTTAGCGATTCAAACGTGAAGCATTTTTATATATATCGCCACTTTTCATTTTCTCGGAAACTGACCCATATAATGCAATGTACTTTTTAAATTTTATACACGTGCAAAAATTACTGAGCTGTGTACATTATTCTTCGAATGCATCCAAAACCTGGTCTCGGTACGAGTGTGATTAGTAGCGGACGTATCATATCGTTCGTGTTTACGCAAATCCGCTCGTTTACACAGTATTGTGATAGTTTTGCGGCAAATATACAAGAAAATGTTTCGGACTTGAAATAATGAACAGTTGGGCAGATTAATTCCACACTTACTTATAGTCAATACTATTCCTACCGAATTACAGGAACTGAAGCCCGTACACCTCTGCTCGTCGCAAACATCCTGTTAATCCTCTGGCATGGTAAACATAAGGGGGCCAGGGAAAGAGGCTCAAACGCGCCTCGGCAAGTCGTTTGTATAAAAGTTAATCTATTACAAATTGAATAAGAATGTAGCAATAAACAGCGTCTTGAGTATGTTCTTAAAATATGAACGAGGATTTGGCATCAATGATCATACCACGTGCCAGGTAATCTAATTACGTACGACATGCGTCTATTAATACGAATTGCAAACAAGCATTACTTAATTTAACGCCCAACCAAGTTGATACATTTTTTCATAACACAAAACAAAACACTTGCGAAAAGAACACACAGCGAAATAGAACTAGTGGGTTCTGCCTACAGGTAGTGAACAGCGGTGACGGTTTGACAAGTCCTTCATTTTTATCAACGTTCTAAGTGTGGACTCCAAACAGGTCCATCATACCCTCGGTTTCTCGAATCGAAGGCCTCACGCTTTTTACACCAAAGTGTAGCGCAAACAGCTTTCCGTGTTCAGATAGAGGGGTTGTGAGAAGTGGCACCACAACCCGACTTGTTAGACGGCGCGTATCTCGAGAAAGAAAACATTGGGGTCAACAACTACTGCTGGAAATTGCGCGTAAGAGAAGTCGCATGATTAAAACGCGCGCACACGTTCACACATATCAGTATGTACCGATGCTGTAGCGTTGCTTTCCAGGACAGTGGGCAGTACGAAGAGATGTGTTAACTGCGTAGTAAGGAATTGCGCTCATCACCCTTCGACCTGGTTTGTTCTTTTGTTGTCTCCTTTCACAGAAACACTCTATTGCACTCAAATTGTGCTAATTGTAAAAAGGCGCGCAAGTGCTGTATATATAGTAACAAGCACCTTCCTATCACATGCTCGTTAAACCGGTTTCCTAAACCGGAAATCCATGGCTGGGTGCCCACATAATGTCAATGCGCATGCGTAGCAGAACAAACTTGTGAATGTACTTATGCAATATTGACGCCCTCCCCCGGCACTTACAATTCAACAGGTACATCCAACACGGCTACAGGCCGCTGCTTGACCTGAACGGTTGCCTCAAAAGCACCTGCACTCTGCACAATGAGACCTTCAACATCTACAGTCACGGTAAGTGTCCGATCAAAACGACGTTAATGAATACACATACATCATGTACATCTATGTGTACTGTAAGCATGTAGATACACAACCTAGACCAGAATTAATGCCAAGAGAATTTATATCTGAGCCCAGACTAATATCGAGGCTATGATCTATCTAAAATGTGTAATATGCAAATGATTAAATCAATTAATATTCTTCTAGTGTTCGGCCTCCTCTACTTCATCCTGGCCATTCGGGACTACCAGTCTGTCCTACCTGGCAACCACTGGCTCGTAGCCGTCTTCGTATGCACCGACTTCCTATGCTGCACGCTGCCTTTCGCCCTCAGCATACTCTACCACACCTTCATGTGCCACAGCGGGGGTGAGGCCGTTTACAAGGCCCTGCTCAAAGTGGATGTGGCGGGAGTGTGGGTCATTGCTACAGCTGGGCCTCTACCTCTCATGTACACTGCACTGGGTTGCCACCGTAATCTCCTTTGTTTTTACATGGCCGCATACGCGCTGGTTTCGGCCGTTTCCCTCCGCTACTTGCTCCTAGTCGACTCCAAGCGGGCACGGCTGGCAGTGCTGAGCCTCCAGTTCGTGTTCCGCGTCATGGCAACCGTATCGCGCGCCTTTCTCTTATCCCCGAGCGACCCCAGGTTGCAAGCTTTCAGCCTATTTGTAGCCACCGATGTTCTGTCCCTGGTCGGCGCAAGCATTAACGCGTTCCACATCCCCGAGCGCTGGTTCCCGATCAATCCGGTCTACATTTTCAACGGCCACTCCCTCATGCACGTAGTGGGTGTAGTCATGCTTATGGTGGCGCGGAGAGGTTTCCTATTGGACATGCAGTGGCTCAATCACGACGGTGTATGTACTGCGAAGTAGTACTTGAAAAACATAGATTAATGATGTTTCAAGCGGAAGAGCTTCATTTGTAGTTATATATTATGATCTATTTCTCTCTTTGTACGTTTCTATTATTTTGAAAACTGAAATTGCAAATCCTAATCTCCCTAATCACATGTATTTATGAGCAGAAAAGTGAGGCTCTGGTGAATGAATGATAATCCTACTAAAAAAACAAAAACAAAAAGAGCCAGTTGGGAGGGGGAAAAAAAACCCCTGAAAAGCTATCTACTGTACTGTTTGTTGGACCAAGCAGTTTAATTCTCCTTCATTTTGCCTGTCTTCCCCGGCTTGGAAGATTTCTCGACTTTGGGAGACACCTCTGGCTTGGGGGACTTGTCTGCCTTCTTGGCATCGGTGCTCTTCTTGGCTGGCTTTGGGGCAGACGTGGAGTCTCTGTCCTTTGGCTTCTCCCCACCACTGCGATCAAGCTGGTGCCTCAGGAAGGTCCAGAAGACCCACAACTGGATGACCAGGATAAATGCCAGAGCAGCCAGTCTGCATTGGGTGCAGGCAAAGACAGTCATGAATGGTGGCATCACACACACACACACACACACACACACACACACACACACACACACACACACACACACACACACACACAAAACCCTGGTAGTTTGTGAGTACATGTATACATGTATCACAACCACACACCTGTGGCTAGCCTCAGTGAGCACAAACTGTTTCATCGCAGCTGGTGCCTCCTCTTCTCCTTCCACCACATCAGCTACCCTCTCCTCCTCTGGTACAGCAAATGTCACACTACCCAGACCAAACCTGTACCAGAAAGGGAAGCTTCATGATCATAACACCGCAGTTTATACACAGTGTTATTCCTTACAGAATGAAGAGAACAAAGACCATATGCTGAGACTCACTATAGACTCACTTAGCCGCAACCCCTCTCCTCCTATTGCCCTCAACACACTTTCCACTATCTTCACTTCATAGCAGCCAAGCCCCACTATATATCCTTCACAGCCACAGTTCCACTATATCCTTCATAGCCACAGTTCCACTATATCCTTCATAGCCACAGTTCCACTATATCCTTCACAGCCACAGTCCCACTATATCCTTCACAGCCACAGTCCCACTATATCCTTCATAGCCACAGTCCCACTATATCCTTCACAGCCACAGTCCCACTATATCCTTCATAGACACAGCTCCATTATATCCTTCATAGACACAGTCCCACTATATCCTTCATAGACACAGTCCCACTATATACTGACACAGTCCCACTATATACTTAATAGAAGCTAGCACTTCTTACCACAAGGTAAGAATGGACACACCCACAGTCAGAAATCTGGCCAGCACAAAGAGGCCCATCCAAGCTTGGAACCTGTGATGGCGGAGAAGGGGAAGAGTGTGGGAATAAATCAAAACAAACAAGGTGAAGATGTCTTTTACTGATGTCTAGTCTATTTCTTACAGCTAATAAAAGGAAATACCCACACATATGAATAGCCTGAACAAATCACAGCCCTGAAACTGCACTGCCATCGCAGGGCAACATTTAAAACCACATCACTGTACACACATGTGTGCCAAACAGCTAGCCTCGTTTCCCACAGTGATCCAACTGGTGGTTATTGTCCATATACAGTACTAAATGATCTCTAGCCTTTAAACCTAGATGGTAGAGTATGAGAGGAGGATGAGGGGGATGAGGAGTACAGGTCTATCTGGTTATTGCGGGCAAGGAGGATGAGGAGTACAGGTCTATCTGGTTATTGCGGGCAAGGAGGATGAGGAGTACAGGTCTATCTGGTTATTGCGGGCAAGGAGGATGAGGAGTACAGGTCTATCTGGTTATTGCGGGCAAGGAGGATGAGGAGTACAGGTCTATCTGGTTATTGCGGGCAAGGAGGATGAGGAGTACAGGTCTATCTGGTTATTGCGGGCAAGGAGGATGAGGAGTACAGGTCTATCTGGTTATTGCGGGCAAGGTCCCAATTTACACTAAAGCATTTACACCACTTCTTTGCTCATTCACATTTGTGGCCAGCAGAATGTCTGAATTAGACAAGAATTAAAATTATGTCCTAGAGGGTGTGTGCCTTGCCTACTGATGTCCCTACTGGATCTTTAACTGTAGTCACAATGGCCCACACAGCAAATAGTTCACACTGCCTGTTGGAAGACTGATGTAAACCTTGCTTAATAGTACTGCACCCTAGACTATGCCTTCCATATACATGCAGCATTCAGGGGAGGATGGAAATGTAATCCTATTGGTGCCTCACGTAATATTGATAAAAACAGCAACAGTAATGGGCATTTTTGGTTGGAGCTGAAAACAAGGCTTTCCTACTGTCCCCCTTTCTGATGTGTAAGAAGAACTGGAGTTCTCTAAAGGCACAAGGCACTCGCATGGCTGGAGAGGAGACAAGGAAGCTGGGAATTGGGCTATCTCCCCCCCCCCCCCCCCCCCCACCCCCCTTTAGCCACATGTTGAAATACCTCTGGACCAAGCGACATCCCACACCTTTCTCCCTCTTTGACACCATAATACCAACCCCAAGGAAGGTGATATGTGATTGGAAGGGATTGGGGGCTGGTCTAACCCTGGGTTGGAAAGATTAGTCTTGCCGTGGTAATGGAGCAGACGAGATGCATGGAAGAGGAAACTCCACACCATAGTGAAGGACTAGCAGAACTAGAGCCAGTCTCTGCAGCCTGTGGAAGTGTGGAGAGAGGAAGGATATGAACCAACCAATGGTGGTCACTACACATGAACTACATACCAAGAAAACAGCCACTACTACATACCAAGACAACAGCCACTACCTCACACCATAAGAACAGCCACTACCTAACACCATGAGAACAGCAACTATCTCACACCAAGAGAACAGCAACTACCACACACCAAGAAAACAGCAACTATCACACACCGAGAGAACAGCCACTATCACACACCAAGAGAACAGCCACTATCTCACACCAAGAGAACAGCCACTATCTCACACCAAACTATCTCACAATAAAAGAACAGCCACTACCTCACACCAAGAGAACAGCCACTATCACACACCAAGAGAACAGCCACTATCACACACCAAGAGAACAGCCACTATCACACACCAAGAAAACAGCCACTACCTCACACCAAGAGAACAGCCACTACCTCACACCAGCTTACTGCAGAATGTAAGCCCCAGCAATGATGAGGAAGGATGAAGTGTAGAGGACAAGCTTAGAGTAGATCTCTTCCTTCTTGGCCTTCATGAAGTACAGCTCAGGGTAACAGTGAAGCCAAAAGGCCATCTGTGGAGAAAGAGAGAAGAAAATGTAAAGTTGAAAGAGGAAAGGGAGGGAGAGGTAAAGGAGAAAAAAGGGTGGGAGGGAGAGGTGAGATAGGAACAAGGGGTGTGGAGGGAGAGGTGAGAGAGGAACAGGTGAGGTGAAGGAGGAACAAGGGGTGGAAGGAGTAGTGAGGGGGAACAACGGAAGTAGAATGAGTGACAAGAAAAAAAAAAGTAAACGATAGTGGAGCAGAGCAGAGAGGGATCCTCGAAGGTTGGCAACACACAGAACACCACCAAGGGGAATAAGGGTGAGGGTTCAGAAGTGCCAGAAATGGTGATTGTGTGTGTATGTGTGTGTGTGTGTGTGTGTGTGTGTGTGTGTGTGTGTGTGTGTGTGTGTGTGTGCACATCACCTGGTTGAGCATGTAGAACTTGATGGAGAGCTTCATCTGGTCGTGTGGGTACCCAACCCACAGCTGGGCTGGATTGAGCAGGAGGTTCTCCTTTACCAGGTAGTCCAGTCCCCAGACCAGGGACACAAAGTAGAAGACCACCAGGCAGCCAGAGTCGTAATACTTTGAGGTCTTCACTTTGGACAAGTGCAGCCTCTTGACAGTGCGCTGAGATAGGGATGAGGAGACAAAAGGAAGGGATGAGGGGACAAAATGAGGGGACAAGAGGGGGGATGAGGGGCAAAAGCATGGGAGAGGACAAGAGGAAGTGGTGAAGGAATGAAAGGAGGAAGTGGTATTGAGGTACTAGAATGAGATGCATTGTTATCTCTGTAACCTTTGTTCTTGTCATCAGTTTAAACTAGCATCTTATTTAATGCGCATCACATGTTGGTATCATTTCTGTACAACACAATAAACATAGTATTTATATGAAGTCTGCACATTGAGTGGTATAACTTTGTACATGGAGTGGTACAACTTTTGTAGCTGCACAAGATATGGTTTAAAAACTTATTCCCTTTTGCGATACAAACGGTTGTTTTCATGTGTGCTACAAATCCCACTGGCAGTACAAATGCACAGAGAATAAGAGGGACAAAGTACAATTGGTGGTCTAGGAACATTTAAGCACACCAATGCCACGCAGACTACATGGCTCAGACCACACTAGAGGCCTTACAGAGGCCAATGCTGCATTGCAATATATCAGCACATGGAGCGTTCCATCATCCCAAACCAAGGTTAAAGTAGAAATGTTACAAACGACACACACAAATACACACACAAATACACACACACACACACACACACACACACACACACGCCGCCTTTTACCACACATCATACATTGAGACGAAGACAAAATTATCTGTGTTTTGGAGAAATTAATAGGAGAGATTAATCCTACAGCCAACACAGAGAACCACACCCACAATCTAACGGCTGTAATGGTAGGTCCCATGTATGGAAGGATTATCGAGCAACATGTACACTTGGAGCAGATGTGAATGCAACCATTCTTCCATGTGCGATAATGGTTGTTGGATTTCATGCTATTGGAATTCATGACTGAGACAGCCTTAAACAGGTCACTTGCACCCTTTCAAAGGTAGCTGGAAATGTTCACACTTCTGATGAATAACCACCCATGCCCTGAGGTTAAGTGATCGCACTTACAGTATACAGAAGGTACCTGAGACCTTTTGATACGCTTTGCTGAGTCGCCTTCGGCGACACCCTAAACCCTAATTCCTTCAGTCCACCTTAATTACCTATCCTAAACATCGCATTTAGCAGAAGCTGAAAGAAAAAGAAACACTCATGCACGTGCACACACACACACACACACACACACACACACACACACACACACACACGCACAACCGGACCAATTCATTGCATCAGAGACCGAATAAGTCATGTAAAATACAAGAGCACATCTCCCAACAGACCACAAATGTACACACCTAATGTTTCCTTATAGACTCAACATCCTTCTGTTGCATATCAATATCCCTGCAGGTGGTTGGCCAAGCAGGTGCTCACATGTCCCCCTCCCCTCTTCTAGGAAAAACACCTCCCTTCTTCCCACACTAGCTACCATTACTTTGTGCAGTACACACTCGCATGGATGTGGTGATCAGAAGCTCTGCACACACAAGATAAAGGCCCATAGAACACACTCGCTGCAAGGCATGGATGCGAACTTAAATGGGTATGATTACTCGGTTCGGAGGGCATGGGAATGGGGAAACAATGCACTCGACAAAGCCACAGGACGTTGGAACATACATTCCAGATTGGGGGGGGGGCCCTCCTGCAACTTTATTTCTGCCTCTGAGCAGAAAGCCTCCCCCACTCACCAACACTAACTCTTGAACCGAAACAATGAGGAAACATTATATACTTCTATCATACACAGATCATGTGGCTAATGATCATTCACCAAAAACCCCACCCTCTACCTCCCTCCACCTGTCCCTCTCTTTGTTTCCCACCTATAAGTTTGCATGCATGTGTGTGTGTGCAGTTTCCTTTGTTGTTTTCTACTTCCCATTCCCACTCCCTCTACCAGCACACACCTCCCATATGTATTCCTGGAGGAGGGCATGGATGATGATCCACACCATGGTGTAGAACAGCACGTTGAGGGCATCGAGGACTCCGTGGTGGTAGAGGGTCAGGGGGTCCCTGTGCTCCACGCGTGCACTTCCTGTTCGAGGCGCTGGAGAAGGGAGTCAAGACAACTTGTTGGTACAAGGAAACAATAAAGGTACTTTGTGACAAAACGGACGCCAGTTGCATAAATAGATGCAGTTTTGAAGTCCCATTGAGAAGCACGGCAATACACAACAACACACACATACTGCATTCTCTGAAATTAAGGCAATGCACAGAAATGGTTTACAACCAGTCCTTCTCATTCCATCCACCATTGGGAAAGCACAGATACAATGAGATCACACTACTGATGCATTTGCTCACCATTACCAGTGTCGTTGGAAGTGAAATTGTACTGGACGAAGATGAAACTTGAAGCGGTTTTATTCGTGGCCTGGGAGGTGAGAATGCGTCGTGCATGTGTGCGTAAGGGACTTCGTTCAAACGCCTACAATAATCAGATACGTACGCGCCATGTGCGCTTTGACACTACAAATATAAAACTTCTTCGCTAGCAAGCGGTTGCTTCTAATCGAAGCGCACTCAAAGGATTCGTGCACTAAGCGTGGTTATGTACAATTCAGCTCTCCATACAAATGCATTACCGTCAACAGGAATGTTGGAAGTTAGCCAGTGCATGCAGGAGAGACGTGGACAGTGCATGCAGGAGAGACGTGGACAGTGCGATATGCACTCTAATGCCTTACCTGCGGTATAAGTCCTAAGAAAATCACCATACAGATACACGAAATGATGTCCGCGTGGTTCTGAATAATGAATTCGTGGCTGAACACGGGAGGCCCATCTCCTTTGGTGTTCCGACCTCGTAGACGTTGCATAGTGGTCTACAACTTCTCGTGCGTGATGGCGTGCACATTGGGAATGGGTGGGAGAAAAAAAACATTTGAATTTTTAGTAAGTGAAAACCACCCTTCCCATACAAACAAAAGCCATCCACACTATCTCAAGTGTAACTTACCTTGCTTTGTGGGTTGCTACGCACAATTCCACGTGTAACTCAGAGAAGGGCTGTGGTATATGAATATATAATCGATTAGTATCACCAATAACTAGAACTCCGCCCTCACTTGTAATGCACTAGAGAATAAAGAAAGCGAGTTCCATTGTCGGCTGAATGAGATACCTGATGGTATCATTAAGTTCAAATAAAGTATCATATACCAGTGCACAGTTCCCTAGCCTTCCGGTGTGTCGCTCGTCACGAAATGTTAGTTCGTACCCTACTCAGTACATTCCCACACATTAGCACACTTACAAATCGCACTACTTGTAGAAGAAAACAGAGACACACACAAAAAAGCAGACTCATTCCGCAATATGAGTGAACGAAACGTTCTGCGCGACAAAAACGCACTTTGACATTAGTTTGTGTATGTCTCACGTTTTTTCAAAAATTTTTGCGGGTTGCCCGTCGATTAGGCACTTGGCAAGCAGACCGAAAGGGCAAGAGTAGAAGGACGCCAGATAACACGCTTTTAAGCGCCCAACACCGCTCTGTCATAGAGCACATAGTCAAGCGAACGTTTTAAAAATACACCATCTCGGCATTCAGGTAAGCAGAAAGGCGGGCCGAGCCGCCATAAGCGTAACAAACATTAAGCATTTGCCAGCCCTTTCCTTTTCGTTGTTTGCTATAACAATTACGAGATAGCTTCCTTATCTACTTATCTAGAGATGGAGCAGAGCCAAGTGGCATTGGACGTTCAGGATCACAAACCAGTACTTTGTCCCACTATCCATCCATCAGATTTCATAACCTTATCTCGGAGTGATTTATCTCAAGAAGGGGCCCGAATGGGCGATGCTGGCGCAGCCCAGAGCGACAGCAAGGTCGAGAGTCAGTTTCAGGGAGTGTGCTCAACTAACACCACACCTCAGTCACTGAAGCAGGTGGTCATTGAGGGGAATGGAGTGGCAGAGGAGAGTCAGGACAGCCAAGCAGAAACTCTAACCTCTGATGAAGAGGAACCTTTGGAGAGTACAGATGAACACATCAGGTGGGTGCAGCTGTACTGAAAAGTGCACACTTGCTACCTCTAGAACACAAGAAGCTGTGTGTGTGTGTGTGTGTGTGTGTGTGTGTGTGTGTGTGTGTG
The DNA here is from genome assembly GCA_013339895.1 of Ephydatia muelleri. Classification (NCBI taxonomy): domain Eukaryota; kingdom Metazoa; phylum Porifera; class Demospongiae; order Spongillida; family Spongillidae; genus Ephydatia; species Ephydatia muelleri. The sequence goes on from JABACO010000005.1 coordinate 7,632,058, forward strand.
TGTGTGTGTGTGTGTGTGTGTGTGTGTGTGTGTGTGTGTGTGTGTGTGCTTATGAGTTTTTGAGTTCAAAGAAAAGAATGGTCTTCTAAATCTGGGGGTTGCGAATTCAGAAATAATGATAGGGGTAAAAACAAAGTCAAAACGGGGTGTTCCATAGTCATTGTCCGCCATTTGTAGCAGTTGTATTGCCTGATTTGTTTGAACAAAAGCGTTATTAGGAATTTTTACCCTGTAAGAAGCAAACCACAGGAATTCAAAAACCTGTGCCAGGCTTGTGGTCATGCTTACATCAGCACATAGTACACACTTGTTGGTGTTGGGGTGGTCTATGAATAGCTGATTCAATACATGCGCGCGCGTGCGCGCACACACACACACACACACACACACACACACACACACACACACACACACACACACACACACACACACACACACACACACCAAATACATGTCTGTTTAAAACCTGACCCTACCATTATTGTCATGGGGGGAGAAAAAGTGATGGTGTGTGCTTATCCCAGCCTTCCACCTTCCCTCCTCCCTCCTCTCTCTCTCATTTTTTTACTTCTTCCCCCTCTCACAGGGAAGATATCCAGAAGCCTCCAATCCTCAGGCTTAAGGTGACATTGGACAGAAATAATGCTGACAGCATGACTTTTGAGAAACAGGTGTGAATAATTAACTCAGCTGAGCGTTATGATTGTTTGCTGAAAGCACTATACAAATGTGATCTGGATATGTAATGTATGTGTGTTTGTGCGTGTGTGTGTGTGTTGTGTGTGTGTTTGTGTGTGTGTGTGTGTGTGTGTTTGTGTGTGTGTGTGTGTGTGTGTTGTGAGTGTGTGTGCACACGCGCGTGTGCGTATGAGTCAGTGTACATGCATGTAATTGTTCAGATTGGCATTGTGCTTACTGATGTGATGGGTGCATGTGTGTTCACGTACACGCGCACTTGCCGTGTGTGTATGTGTGTGCGTGTGGTGTATATGGGTATGCACGTACATGTATGTGGGCAGGTGTGCCACACGCAACTCCTTGTACTGTGACATGTTACAGTATGTGGTGTGTGTCTTGTGCTTGCAGATCTAATGTGTTATATCCTCTTTGTGCCCATCCTAAGCGTTGTGTGGCATTGGTGTGATGATATGGAGATGGAGATGGGGATGGGAGATGGGGTTATCTTGGAGATTATGTTTGTGCGCTGGTGTGAGGGTATGTTTGGTTATTCTGGGGTTGATGTGAGGTTATCTGTGTGAGAGTGTGTGGTTTGTGTGCGAGTGTATGCAGTTACTCTGAAGTTATGCAGTTAGTATTTGGTTAGTGTTGTGATCTTAGTTTGCATATGGCTGGATTATGTGTCAGGGCATGTGAAGTTAATGTGGTTGTGTGTAGGATTAGCTGTGTGGGTTAACACAAAGTTGTGTATAAGGTGACGTGGTGTGTGTTTGGTGTGAGAGTATTTGGATTGATTGATGGGACGTTGCGTGTGTGAGGGTGTTGTTTTGGTTAGTGTCCGAACACATGTGGTTAAATGTGAAGGTATATGAGGTTAGTGTGTGTTGAGTTGGCTCTTCGGGTGTTCATTTTGTGTTCCCCGAGCCACTACATGATCCCACGTGTGACATACTTGCCTTTTCCGTGCCTTCATCCTCACCTCCTCACTCATTTCCTCTTCACTGATCAGTAGGCTGTTGTATCTGGGCAATTGTCATTGCATTGAAACCCACCCAATAACAAGCATCAATTCGCTTTTAATAAAATGTTTTTCACATTCTAATTCTACTGCATCAGTCCCACACACTCCTAATTGTAATTTTGGACACCAGTGCCAATGCCCTTTGTCAAGTCATCAAGTCATTGGGTTACTGGCAGCATGAAGGCTGTGGAGGGGGTGTCTGCTTTGGACCCAATGACAAAAAAACAGTTCTAGAATTTAAAAATACAGATATTGTCTTGTAGAAATGTAGGACTGTTGTAGCACGCTGTCGAACGCTACTTTCCAAGAATATACCTTGTGTCCTAGCCTTTTGCACCACCCAATCCTAAGTCCAAATCACCTTCGTGGTAGAGAAATTCGTGATTTACTCGTTTATCCTCCCGCCAGGATATCTGAGCAGGTATGGGTAGCGTATAGGCTTTATCTCCTATTATTTTATAGACAGAGTTGGCGCGCGACAGTAGCAGGTGCAACCGATTAATGACTGCTAGGAAGAGCAAACTCTGACAATGTCGTTTTCCATTTCCGAAAACCGTTTTTCTCCATTCTGGTTAGAAATTCTGTTGCTACTTTTTAAATGCATAAGAATTTTATAAACTAAAAGTTGCGCTCACGCGTGACATTTCCGTGCGGTGAAACTGAATCACCACCTTCTTGCGTCTTTTTGTAATTAACTACACACCTAGGCTAGTACATGTAGTATTCCTTATTCGAGTTATGAGTGACGATGAAGAGCGAGACAAAGATGGCGGACTTCAGTTGAGGTTCCGTCGTTCCACTAAAACGGTGCGGTCTAACGGAGCGTAAGTTTTAAGCATATACGCGTCGTAACTTCGCTAGAATAGCGAACAACGAACAAAGTGCGTCGTTATTGTTTTCAGCGTTCGCTAGAAAACCACGCGCACGAAGGCAATCCACATACTAGTGTTGCTGGCATTTAGGTTGGCTACTACAAGGGACTATAAAATATGTATATTGTTAATTAAAAGGTGGGGCAGTTTGATAACAAACTGGAGGTTAGAGGTCCACTGAAAACATTTTGTAGCATTGATTTCTTGTTGTTTGTGCACAGAACAGCACTCACATCAGTCACAAGTGTTGCACATATATGGTGTGTGGTCCTTGTATTGTGTTGGTTCATGTGTGGGTCACACATTTCCTGGTACTTGTAGAAAACGTGATTATGTGCTCTGTTTCCTAGTTAATTGAGGGTACCATGATATGTATACATGACCACATCCTATATACAGCACACACACACACACACACACACACACCTGACACATTCATCACATACATGCTGAAAACATATGCAACACACCATATACAGTACGTATCTACCTATGTGCAGGCAAATGCCGTGGACTTTGGGACTTTGGACATTTCTTCGTGTCACACTTTTGTTCATTCTCACACCCAGGATGCCTCCAAGAATGACTCTTACTGTTGGGTGTGTCATGACGGGGGAGACGTCCTCTGCTGTGATAGGTGCCCCCGGGTGTTCCATGTCCAGTGCTCAGGACTGGTCAAGGCCCCAGAGGGAGACGAGGAGTGGTTCTGCCCTGTGTGCAAGGTAACCTTCTCTGTGGAATCCTCTCAGTGTTCGTCACTTATAAAATGAGGTGTATTTTAAAAAACAACCAAAATGTTGTTTTGAAATAGTAATGCATCTAGGAATGTCTGTTGATAAAGTGTTGCTATGGGTGGAAGGCGGGCAATAATTGGAATTAATTGTGGGAGATGTGATCAATTTTTTAATGTTGGGTTGTGAGTGAATGGTGGGCATCTATTGAAGTGCAGAGCTGGTGTAGGAGGCAGTTACATCTGGGGGCAAACTAATTGTATACTGGGTGTGATGTTTACAAGATTTCCTTTCACCTCTTCTTGGACTTTAAAGAACATTGCAAAGAAGACCAAGCGATCTCGTCCACAAAGCCTTAAAGATCTACTGCTTTTAGCCTGTAGTCGCATGAAATTTCCTGGGGTGAGCCAACCGATACTTGAAATGTGCGTGATTGAAAGGGGTGCGCCATATTTTCAGACGGAGCTGTTTCAACGTGATGTTCCCGATGACATCATGTTACACTACAAAGAATATATATTCTTCCCAATGCACATTGGGAAGATTGAGCAAGTGAGCAACTGGATATGCATTCTTGCTGTCCGGTGTTTTTGTAATTGCCATGCATTCCACATATAGTTATTGCTATGATACTGCAATATGTAATGATGTTGCCTAAATTTTGATCTAACCGTACACCTTCCCTTCTCACCTCCCTGTTTTTCATTTCGCTTTACATAGAAAGTGAAAGGTGTTGGATACCAGTCTACAAGGGAGTTCCTCCATGACACGGAGTGGATACTTCACAACTGTATCATTTACAATGGAGGTGAACCATCTACCATTTATTTGGTGCATCAGCAATAATGTAATCTCATCTATCAGCCAAGCATGCCCTGACAAAGATTGCCAAGGGCATAATTAAAGTTTGCAAGGAAGATGTAAGGCTGATGTCCCTCTGCATAGGCTAGACCCGACTTAATCCTTGTAAACATTTCTCTTTCCACACCACACACTTCCCTGCTTCTTATTTGTCTATCGTAATTGTATTCACCCATCACATCATCACTCACCCATCACTCCTTCACTGACACATTGCTAATAGATGAGGGAAATAGAGCTGTGTGCTAGCTGCTATAAGCTGACAGTACAGCAGCCAGAGGACTGGTTTGCTATGCCCTGTGTAAGCAACCTTTTATTATCGTTGGTTGTGCAATGCATTTGTTTAGGAATAAGGTGTTTGTATTTTTCTTAATCAGTAATGTGATTTGGATGTAGAATTGACTTCTGGTACATTTGATAGCATGCTGTGTTGGAAATAGGTTCTAAAATTTGCAGACACAGACATTGTCATATTGCAGCACTAACCAACTGTACCAGGACCACACCTGGGTTTCCTTGCTTTTTGAACCACCTGATCTTATATCCAAATCTCATTCTTGGTAGGGAAAATATGATTTCTTGTGTTTCCTGCCAGGATATCAGTATCAGTGCAATAGGTTTCAACTTTCAAAACATAAACATTTCTTAGCACCAACACTAACATGTGTTAAAACAAATGAATGATTCTGGGTTCAGGATAAGAGAGTCACAAATTATCCATGATACGACTGTTGATGAATTTAATTTGAACCTGCTTTTTGTCTAAAGCTGATGTATCTTATTTCTATCAAATGTTATTCATAACTTGAGTTACACATGGTAAAAAAAAGGAGAAATACAAGGAAAACCAAAATGGCATATTTCAGTTGGGACCGTGTCATGACTTCGCTGGAATATAGAGCAAGGGATAGAACACTTCAATAATGCTCGATACAATACGATTGCCCTAGGACCTTACAATTTTCTCCCCTCTCCCTCCACCCTCCCTGATCTTTCTTCCCCTTTCTCTCCTCTTCAGTACCCTCCTCATCGCGTTGTATTGGCCAAGGTTAGGGGATACCCCTTATGGCCTGCCAAGGTAACAGTTGTCTTTTGTGCATATATTCGTGTGTGCATCTGTATGTATGTGTGTGTGTGTGTGTGTGTGTGTGTGTGTGTGTGTGTGTGTGTGTGTATGTGTGTACTTAAACATTCTGCTACATATGTCCACAGCTAATCAGTGAGACATCAGATAAATGTGATGTCAGATTCTTTGGACAGCATGACAGGTTAGTACAATCTTCCAATCACCTGATCCTTCTCATGGATCTTGTGTGATTATCTTGACCTCTCCTCTCCTTTCCTTTCCACCCTATTCTGCATCATTCCACACTCCTATTCTATGCTAACCATTAGATCACTGGTCCCCAAGTCCTGCATCCAGCCACTCTCAGGCCCACCTCCCACACCCACCACCAAGACCCAGCACTGGCAAGTGGCCATGTACGAGCTTCAGAAGTACCGGCAGAACATCAATGCCATGCTGGAGCAAATGGGAGGGGGAAAACCCTACCACCTGGTGGAGTTTGACAAGACTCCAAAGCTGGCCAAAGAGGGCAAACTACTAAAACCCAAGGATGAAAAGCAGGGGTCTAACAATGGCGACAGCAATGGAAATACATCCGACTTTGACTTTCCTGACAACGGAGACAGCATGGCGGAGAGCATTTCCTCCAATCAGATTTCAGTCTCCAACCACATCCCTTGCCCCCCTCAACTGGTTGTGGTGAGTAACCATGACGATGGGAGCAACACGGCCAGCATCTTTCAGGGGAACGACAGTATCTCTGAACCATCCAGCCCGGGTAGTGAACCGGAACTGCAGATTGATCTGGGTCTCCCTAGCTCTGGTGAGCGGAGGGGGGGTGGTGGAGACAAATCCATCAGAGTAGCCCCCTCAGCCAGCCGCTCTCTGTTGGGGAACATCAAGAGGACTGTACCCACCCCCATGGGCCTAAACTTTACCCCAGAGGTCACTAGGACGACCACGCCCACAGGAGGATTCTCTGTTCCAACCTCTTCGGCTGGCTCCTCCCCCTACCTTCACACACCCACCCGCTTCAAGAGGACCAAGGGCAGGCCTGGGGAGGCGTTGTCTGACATAGCCACCAGCCTGGTTCGCAGGGTGGCCCAGCTGTATGGACAGCCTGTGCTCATCCCTTCCACTCCTGATCAGGGCGTGGCACTGGGCACGCCCCCAACTGCGGCAGGAGGTTCGTTAGCTCCTAGTGCATCCTTGTCGCAGAATTCCACCCCCAACCACTCCCCCATTGTTCCCTCTTCCTCATCTACTGGTGTTGTGCCTGAGGATCACAGGGCGTCCCCTCAGCCCCCACCCCCTGCCCCTCCCTCCATGCCTGTTGTGGCAGAAGGGGAGCAGGTCCAGACCTCTCTCTCCAGCCAGTTCAGTAGCATATACCCGAAAGAGAAGACGGCCATTGCTGTAGTGGACCCCGATCAGAAGAGGGTACGCAAGAGGAAGGGGAATGACCCGGACAATCCTCCCCCTCCCAAGAAGCCCATTCGGGCACCCAAGGGGAAGGCACATACCCAGTCCAGCAGTGCCAGCCAGTTCACTCTGCCTATTGTGACCATGGCAACAGCAGTGCCCAGTGTGATCGTGGCAACCAGTGAACCTACACCTCCTCCCCAGTCCCAGTTGCTGCCTCCCCCTGTTTCCCAGTCCTTTGCCCCAAGCCCTTCCGCTCAAGCAATGGAACCAGCCCAAACAGCCAGGATAAGTAGCCCTTCTGACCCCCAAGGGTTTGGTGCATCCAAGGGGGCCAAGCGCATGAAAAGCATGAAACTGCAAGTCAAACAGCTAGCCAATCCTGTTGTTGTATCTAGCTCAACTGGCCAGGCAACAACTGCTCCTACAACCAATAATACCTTAGCACCACCCTCTGCCCCTCCCTCTGCTGAAAGGGTAGTAACTCCAGTTACTGCTCACCAGGGAGGCGAGGGTGAGGGGCAGGAAGAGGACCTAGTTGAGGGGAGTGGCTTGTTGGCAGACACCATTAGACAGGTGGATAGGACCTTCAAGGCAAGGATGGACTTGCTGACCGGACAGCCTGGGGACCTGGGCTTCAAGTACTTTACTGAAAAGGTGAGGTCTGTGTGTGTGTGTGTGTGTGTGTGTGTGTGTGTGTGTGTGTGTTCTTTTATAATTACTGTAACTCTTAGTCAGCATGAGGTTGTGTGCTACTTGAGTGGTTTGCAAATACACTCCTTTCCCCCTTAGCTGATGACGTCCATTAAGACGGTCCTCATTGAGATGCTCTCCACTTTTGAGGCCAAGGGCAAGATGGGTGCCAAGCAGCTGAAGGAGCAGCTGCACATGGGATGGCCTGTGCCCAGCTCCCAAGGCTACCTGGAGCAGCTGAGGAAGGAGCTGAAGGCAGAGATGAGGCAGCAGCTGGAAGTGGTAAGATGTGGGTGGTGGGGGTGGTGTGTGTGTGTTTGAGTGTGTCAAGGTCATCTCTGATATTCACCATTGGTTTGTATGTCCCCTATCATAAAGTGTTCCTTAAGCCACACTTACCATCAATTCTAAAAGCCACGCCACTTACATCCACTATACCTTGCTCACTTCCTCATTGGAAGGCGTATTTGACTGATGACCAATCCATTTCAGGTTAGGGCATCGGCTGCCTTAGAGAGGGAGCAGGTGGTGAATGAAGTAAGGAGACAGTCTGAAGCGGAGAAGGATATTGCCGTTTCAGAAACCAAGAAAAAGAAATGGGTATGAACCCAAGCATGTACTCACTACATAATTATCTGCACAATGCCACATGTGTATGTACAGGCATTTCTGCACTGGTGATACCGATTCAAATCCCAATAACTGGGTTACACGTGAATCGCATTATTAATGGCATGTGATCTTGTGTTACTGATATATTCATGAGCATAATGGAAAGGGTATTGGAGTATTTCATTTTGAGCCAACTTCAGCACTTCAGTAATGCAGTAATAAATGTCGGAGTGTATGATGTTAATTATAGTAAGTATTATGACGAGCACATTCATTGAGCCAAGGAGGCATAAAAGAGATAGTAAGTATTCAGTTCATTTTAGTAGAGTGAAGGATTACCATGTAAGTCACAGACTCAGGGAGAAGATTTGGAGCGCTGCACATGGCCTCTTGTATTAAACAAGCATGTGTTTCTGTGTATTTCATTGCTTTTCTTGTCCTTTGTTAAGGAAAAGTGCAAACATAATTTTTGTTTATTGCATTAATGGTGACAGCTGCATTGAAGTTCTATTTAATCCCCTTGCATCTACATTAATGAAATTAAATAGTATTTTTTTTGTATGCACTCATGTAAGAACCATTTGGTCCAAATAGCAGTATCGTACTGAGGAACTTCACAGACAATACACTCATCATACAACACTTACCCGTGTGTCATCCCTTCCTCTACAGTGCAGCTACTGCTGGAAGGAAGCCCAGTACAACTGCTGTTGGAATGCAAACTACTGCAATGAGCAGTGTCAGCAAGCCCATTGGCCGGAACACATGAAGCAGTGCACACAGCTCCAACAGGTGCCTCCACCACGCACTCCTCTGGCTGCCGGTGATAGTGGAAGTGGAGTTGCACAACCTCCGTCCAACTCCAGAGCCTCTCATCCCCAGGCCATCTTGTCTCCGGTTATGACAAACCAGGAGCAGCCCTCCAGTATCTTTGTTTATGGCCACCATCCTCCACCTTCCCAGTCTCAAATGGTTTCCACCATGGCTTCCATGACAACATCCACAGGGGGGTCGACACCATGGCTTGAATTCTGAGTCCCACATGAATTCAAAACTGATGTTGGAGCAGCAGCAGCAGCAGCAGCATCACATGGATCACCCGGGCATGGAAAGTGAAGGGTTAATTCTTCCTGCGTCCAACCCCACCTCTCCACCCCACCACATTCGTAACATGCTTCTGGGGCAAGGGCAGGGTGTGGCCAAGCGTGAGGTCATCACTGGGGGGAATCCTGCGATGCTTCACTCTCACGGAATTCCCCTTCAGCATGCTGGAGAGGCCCTGACCTCGGGAGTGAGCCACACCCCTTCAGGTGGGCTTGCCAACCTAGCACTGCACGGTCAGCAGGGACAAATGAGTCCAGCTGTATCGTTGCCTAGCAACACTCACTCCATGCAGAGCCAGGCAGGAGGATACAACTGGTCCTACTCTCAGCCTGTGCTGCTGAGTGATGGGTACCCACACCACATGATGCCCACAATGCAGGCTTCATCGTCTCAAGCACAAGGCTTCTTCAAACCATTTTAATAGAATGTAACGTTTGGATTTTTCCCCCACCTTTATTTTGGGAGTGGGAGTGGTCGCCATGTTTTCCCACTTTCTGTTCATTTTATTCCCTCTTCCTCCTCCCCCTCCATTTGGTGACCTTTTGCACTCATTGTTTCACAAGTCATGAATTCAGCTTTATCTGTGACACATGGTCATGGGAATGATGTAGGGATGTGGGTATATTGGGTTAGTGGGCTTAGACTTGACAATGTTGGATGTCTTTTTCCTGTGAGGGCAGGTCAGTTGGCATCAGGTGACATTTGGTAATACCATAGGTCCCATAACCAGTGAATACCACCATCCAGCCAGACCTTCATTAACCTCATGCACCTCTTCAATCCCAGACTACTCAAACTGGCAACTTGTTAAATCAACCAGAATGAGTACCAAGTCCTGTACCTCCACCGGTATGGAAAACATGCTGAGGTTTCCCAATTAAACTGTCATTGTAAGATGAGAGACTACATGGCATAGGGCTGTAGGATTAAGATGCATGTGCTTATTCATACCAATACTCTTGGTCTATCAGTACAAACACATCACTCACAAACAGTATATGAATGAATAGTTGTACGTAGAGAACCGTATATTATGCACATACAACCACAGGTGGCAATCATTTACTAGCAGAGTTGCTATACTAGAATACTATCTCTGTTACTACTGAGTAATGAATTTGCACCTGCTTTCTTGTAATTAGGCGATGGTTGATTGATTATGACCATTATTTAATTTGCATAATTGACGATTGCTCATGTGCACACACGGTAATAATCTCTTTCTCATATCTTACCGTTAGAGTATGTGCATTGGAATATTCCCCACAATTAGATTTGTAATTGGAATTTAATACATAAAAAAGTAAACAGAAATCATAAAGTGCAGGACTCATTCTAGATTGCACAAATCATTCAAGCACAAAAATCAACTCTCTGCATTTGCCATTCTCTAGAGCTCATTATATACTGAGAAAAAAAGCCACTAGCATTCTTGTGGAGAACTGCTTCTTGGGCATGCCGGTAAGAATGGAAGCAAGATACCTATAGTATCAATTATCCTCGAGCTTCTATTATCTCTGATAAACAATATACATGTGAAATACGTCATTTATGGATCTGGTAGTCTTGAATGCAGCAAATTACTGATACTGCAGTTGAATACAAGGTGCACTGTAGCAAGGTCTGGCTTCAATCAGCCTCATTGGTACTGCAACAAACCCTCGATGAGTAACATTTGGGCGATTATTGTAAGACTGTTCTAACGTAAACATACATGTACAAATTACGCAATGCAGCTAACACCTGTACATACATTTAGAACTACAATGTTCAATGAAATAATATAGCAGCAATGGAATGTGTCCATAGTCCACACTGCTTCAGCATTTGCATCAGTTCTTCATTCTTGATCTTTACATTTCCATCCCATAAAATTGTTGCAATGGTGGTGTTATGGGAAAGCATTCTTGCTAATGATTCAATTCCAGACTCGGTGAATCCACATCTCTGTATGTTTAATGACTTAAGCACATGGTTTGATACAAGAGATTGGCTAAGACGTTTAATACCATCATCAGAAATGTAATTACTACTGAGGTCAAGGTCAGTTAAACTTGTTTTCTGTTCAAGACACTCACATAGTGACAATATGCCATTTGATGTGATTCCACACCCACAGAGGTTTAGGGTTACAAGAGAGTTTTGACATTTAAGTGCTTGCCCTATATGATGTGCTCCAATATTTCCTATCCAATTGCCGGCTAAATTTACAGTCATTAATGATGGCATTCCAATAATGAAGTCCTGAAAAACAGGACCATTACTATCATCAACCTGCACATTTGATGTACACAATGATAGTGAGTGCATTTGGAAGCCTTTCAATGCATTCAAAATGCACGTCAGGCCTTTGTGTTTTAGGGTACAAAACACCAAAGACAGTGAGTTGAGATTACTATTAATTCTAATCACATCTGACATAATCTGAATGGTCTGTTCATCAAGTGAGGAGTCAATAATTCCCAGCTCACTAATACAGCGTGACTCACCAAGTCCTTGCTTCAATGACTTCATGCACTTAGATGACAGATCACACCATACAAGGCCCAAACACCTAATACGTGACCTTGCAATGAGGCACCCAAGGGATAAGCAGTCAGATGGTGTCAGTGGTACATTTGCGATTGCAAGTTCCCTACTCTTAAACAGTTTATACAAGGCTGGATTGTTAGCTTCATACAAGCAGTTTGCAATTAATCGCGCTTCTTTCCCAACACTAGGTTGTGCATCATCTTTCATGAATTGCTAAAGAAAATAGAAAATAGAACTTAGTTATTCAGCAAATTTGAGATTACTCATATTACTTACTTCGACAGGCATTTCCATGGATGTAAGGTTGCCTGACAAGCTAAGCAGAATTGCTTCACATATTGGATCATAGTTACTTGCATCAGGCGGTATTAACTGCTTCCAATCAACAGTTTTCCACATTCTCTCAACGACTTCTTCACTCAAACCTATAAAAGCGGGACGAATGATATTAGTGATGAAACCCTTTTTAGCACGTTGGTGGGCAATCTCAGCTAATGTATTGATATGATCCTTAATCACCATACTGCAGCGAAGTCTCTCACGCAGAATGTCTATAATTCCATTAAGTTTAAGAGAAGTGATTCCAGAATAGAACTGAATCACTTCATCAAACTTTGGTTTGGCAATAAAAGCATGGAATCTCTCCAGTTGATCATCAGGAGGCATCCTTGCCATATGGACAGCTGCTAATAATTCTTGTACAGTTTGGTGAAGGAAAGAGTACATTGTCTTTGGTCCAGTTGCTTCTTGTAACTTTGTCCCATAAAGTAAGCTAAGTGTATCCGAAATTGAAATGGAATTCAACTCCTTTTGAGGAAATAGCATTCTGCTTTCTAATAAACCACAGAAAGCCATCTTACAGAGGGAATAAAATGAATCTTGAAGTTCCTTTGGAAGACTTTCTAAAGAAGTGATATCTTCATGTTCCCTGTCAGGCTCTCTTTTAATGGCGTGACGTTGGATGCAATTAAGAATTAATAACTTGAATGTCTCCAGCAATGTAGTTGGCAGGTTGTTCATTTTTACTTGAAACACATATGCTATAATCATTGCATTCAATGGAAGATGGCAGCTGCTTAATAGAGATGGCCTTGATTCTAATGCTTCCATGAGGGCATGTGTAGCTTCTTCACTGCCTGTGATGTCCATGATGCATTCCTTCACCTCTTGGTCAGCAAACCCTAGCGTTTCCAAGCGAGATGTTGCCAAGCGATTTAGCTCACCAGAGGATACATAACGAGAAGTCACCACTACTGTACTGAGAAGCAGTGAGTGCTTTGGTGAGGATTTTATAATGTCTTGAAAAATTGAATTATTTTGTAAGTTCTGTGGGAGTTCATCCCAACCATCCAATAGAAATAGTATGTCTTTTCCATTAACTTCCTTTATTTCACACCATACTCTCTCCTTTATGTCACTGCTGCATGGAAGGATGTCAGCTATAGAGCAAGGCGACTGGATGGTGTTAAATTCACGTAACTTGATATATATTACCAAACTGAATTCTTGAAACATCTCGCCTGTTGCCCACTTCTGACACATGTACCAAAGCAATCTACTTTTTCCAGATCCTGGTGCTCCTTCTATTAGAATCAATTCTTTCCTTTTAAGTTCCTTTTGCGAACTAAATATGTTACATAAATCAATGGGAACTCTTTTCTTGACGATTGTGCCATTAACGCTTACTGCAGTTTCTATTTTTACAATTTCAAGTTTGCAGAATTTTCTTCTGTCAATTGGGGGCCACACATCTGGGTCGGGATCGGTGTACGCATACCATGTTTTGAACTGTTCTGCAAAAGGTGACGAGTGATGCACTCCCCCACTTGAGGGTGTGGTCGACAGCTCGCGAACACGTTCTGCCATTTCCATTCTTTCCAGTGAGCTGAAAGCTGTAATTAGTCGTCGGTACGTGGCGTTCTCTTTACATTTGTTCTTCCACTTCATGAGCATCTTGACCCTTTTAAGTGGGAGTTCATCTGATTTGTACGATAGGTCTACTTCTTCCATCTCTGCTTCTGATAGACCAAGTATATTAGCGACCGTCTTCCACTGAGTGAGGTCTTTAGCAATGATCACTAAATGGTCTTCCGAACATGGGCGGTCCAGAGACAGATTCAACGATCCGCGGTCGGCACACATTTCGTTGCTGTGTTTAGATACTGTCAATTGAATAGTTGGTTATAAAACATGTGCAATAACTAACCACTCCCATTCCAACGCGGTACGATCAGGAGGAAGATATCACTATGCAAATTTACCAACCTGCGTCTGATTATCGTGAACCACGAGCTACAAAAAAGATAACCTTTTAACAACAAGATGAAGAATACGGGATGAAAATCTGAGGAATCACACATCCTTACTTCTAACTGATTTCTCAATTTTGCTTACATATAGAAAGTGAATGGTATTGGATATCAGACTACAACTAAGTGAGTTCCTCCTGAAACTTCACAACTGTATTATTTACAATGGAGGTTAGCTATTCGGCCATGTTTTTAAAATCATCCCCTTTGATATTTTCTTTCATCCGAGCCAAGGGCATTTAAAGATTGCAAGGAAGGTGTAAGGCTCATGTCCCTCTACACAGGTCAGATCCATGTTTTATCGTTGGATACCTCATCACACATGTTTCTAGTCCTTTTACATCTATCACAAGTAATGCACTCACCAGACTGACATATTACCTACTGCTTATACAGAAATAGTGCTGTATGCTAACCATGAGGGGTATCCCCACCATGGCCAATACAATGCGATGAGAAGAGTACTGAAGAGGAGAGAAAGGGGAAGAGGGATCAGGGAGGGGAGAGGGGAGAGGGGAGAAGATTGTAAGGTCCTAGGGCATTGTATTGTATTGAGCATTACAGAACAAAGATGATGATATTCTATCCCTTGTTTTATATTCCAGCAAAGTCATCAGTCCTGCATCCAGCCGCTCTCAGGCCCACCTCCTACACCCCACCAAGACCCAGCACTGGCAAGTGGCCATGTACGAGCTTCAGAAGTACCAGCAGAACATCAATGCCATCAAATGGGAGGGGGAAAACCCTACCACCTGGTGGAGTTTGACAAGACTTCAAAGCTGGCCAAAGAGAGCAAACTACTAAAACCCAAGGATGAAAAGCAGGGGTCTATAAATGGTGACAGCAATAGAAATACATCCGACTTTGACTTTCCTGACAACAGAGACAGCATGGCAGAGAGCATTTCTCCAATCAGATTTCAGTCTCCAACCACATCCATAGTGAAGAAACTTATCAGTGAAAAAGAGGTAAGCACACTGTCAACTTTGCTGTGTTTTGTTGAGTAAACAATATTTAATAATGTTCTGATGAGTTCTGATGAAGGGTGAATGGTGTGCCCATACCCATTGTCTCTATGTCTGGTTCCAGGTATTGTACTGCTATATATAAAGGGTGTTCCTTGGGAAAGCAACCATTCAGTCTCAAATTTGTACGATATATGCCTATATGTTAATCACTCATAGTGTACAGTAAATGATATCTGTAGCATACATATATGGGTTATTGCAGTTTGGTACAAAATCTCAATCTGTTTCCATATATGTAACAAAATGTTAGAACAATCTGTACCATATGTCATGCCGATCGGATATGTTTCAGGTTGAACCAGTTATGATATCATTAATGATAGGCATATGTCACACATTCGGTACATCAAATTACTTTTGGCTGTGTAGTCTGCCTAGCGACAATTGGAATTTTGCTAACCCACCCACCATTCCACATGTGCATTGAATTGTACCTTGTACACTGTTTCTTTTCCTTGTCATCCATCAATGGCGGGTGGCACCATTTGGGCTTCATTTGGGCCCAGAACATCAATGCCATGCTGGAGCAAATGGGAGGGGGAAAACCCTACCACCTGGTGGAGTTTGACAAGACTTCAAAGCTAGCCAAAGAGGGCAAACTACTAAAACCCAAGGATGAAAAGCAGGGGTCTAACAATGGCGACAGCAATGGAAATACATCTGTCTTTGATTTTCCTGACAACGGAGACAGCATGGCGGAGAGCATTTCCTCCAATCAGATTTCAGTCTCCAACCACATCCCTTGCCCCCCTCAACTGGTTGTGGTGAGTAACCATGACGATGGGAGCAACACGGCCAGCATCTTTCTGGGGAACGACAGTATCTCTGAACCATCCAGCCCGGGTAGTGAACCGGAACTGCAGATTGATCTGGGTCTCCCTAGCTCTGGTGAGCGGAGGGGAGGTGGTGGAGACAAATCCATCAGAGTAGCCCCTCAGCCAGCCGCTCTCTGTTGGGGAACATCAAGAGGACTGTACCCACCCCCATGGGCCTAAACTTTACCCCAGAGGTCACTAGGACGACCACGCCCACAGGAGGATTCTCTGTTCCAACCTCTTCGGCTGGCTCCTCCCCCTACCTTCACACACCCACCCGCTTCAAGAGGACCAAGGGCAGGCCTGGGGAGGCGTTGTCTGACATAGCCACCAGCCTGGTTCGCAGGGTGGCCCAGCTGTATGGACAGCCTGTGCTCATCCCTTCCACTCCTGATCAGGGCGTGGCACTGGGCACGCCCCCAACTGCGGCAGGAGGTTCTTTAGCTCCTAGTGCATCCTTGTCTCAGAATTCCACCCCCAACCACTCCCCCATTGTTCCCTCTTCCTCATCTACTGGTGCTGTGCCCGAGGATCACAGGGCGTCCCCTCAGCCCCCACCCCCTGCCCCTCCCTCCATGCCTGTTGTGGCAGAAGGGGAGCAGGTCCAGACCTCTCTCTCCAGCCAGTTCAGTAGCATATACCCGAAAGAGAAGACGGCCATTGCTGTAGTGGACCCCGATCAGAAGAGGGTACGCAAGAGGAAGGGGAATGACCCAGACAATCCTCCCCCTCCCAAGAAACCCATTCGGGCACCCAAGGGGAAGGCACATACCCAGTCCAGCAGTGCCAGCCAGTTCACTCTGCCCATTGTCACCATGGCAACAGCAGTGCCCAGTGTGATCGTGGCAACCAGTGAACCTACACCTCCTCCCCAGTCCCAGTTGCTGCCCCCCCTCTTCCCCAGTCCTTTGCCCCAAGCCCTTCCGCTCAAGCAATGGAACCAGCCCAAACAGCCAGGGTAAGTAGCCCTTCTGACCCCCAAGGGTTTGGTGCATCCAAGGGGGCCAAGCGCATGAAAAGCATGAAACTGCAAGTCAAACAGCTGGCCAATCCTGTTGTTGTATCTAGCTCAGCTGGCGAGGTAACAACTGCTCATACAACCAGTAATACGTTAGCACCACCCTCTGCCCCTCCCTCTGCTGAAAGGGTAGTAACTCCAGTTACTGCCCACCAGGGAGGTGAGGGTGAGGGGCAGGAAGAGGACCTAGTTGAGGGGAGTGGCTTGTTGGCAGACACCATTAGACAGGTGGATAGGACCTTCAAGGCAAGAATGGACTTGCTGACCGGACAGCCTGGGGACCTGGGCTTCAAGTACTTTACTGAAAAGGTGAGGTCTGTGTATGTGTGTGTGTGTGTGTGTGTGTGTGTGTGTGTGTGTGTGTGTGTGTGTGTGTGAGTGTATGTGTGTGTTCTTTTATAATTACTGTGGCTCTTAGTCAGCATGAGGTTGTGTGCTACTTGAGTGGTTTGCATATACATTCCTTTCCCCCTTAGCTGATGACGTCCATTAAGACGGTCCTCATTGAGATGCTCTCCACTTTTGAGGCCAAGGGCAAGATGGGTGCCAAGCAGCTGAAGGAGCAGCTGCACATGGGATGGCCTGTGCCCAGTTCCCAAGGCTACCTGGAGCAGCTGAGGAAAGAGCTGAAGGCAGAGATGAGGCAGCAGCTGGAAGTGGTAAGATGTGGGTGGTGGTGGTGGTGGTGTGTGTGTGTTTGAGTGTGTCAAGGTCATCTCTGATATTCACCATTGGTTTGTGTCCCCTATCATAAAGTGTTCCTTAAGCCACACTTACCATCAATTCTGAATGCCACACCACTCACATCTACTATACCTTGCTCACTTCCTCACTAGAAGTCGTATTTGACTGATGACCAATCCATTTCAGGTTAGGGCATCGGCTGCCTTAGAGAGGGAGCAGGTGGTGAATGAAGTAAGGAGACAGTCTGAAGCGGAGAAGGATTTTGCCGTTTCAGAAACCAAGAAAAAGAAATGGGTATGAACCCAAGCATGTACTCACTACATAATTATCTGCACAATGCCACATGTGTATGTAAAGACATTTCTGCACTGGTGATACCGATTCAAATCCCAATAACTGGGTTATGCGAATCACATTATTAATGGCATGTGATCTCGTGTTACTGATATATTCATGAGCATAATGGAAAGGGTATTGCAGTATTTCATTTTGAGCCAACTTCAGTACTTCAGTAATGCAGTAATATATGTCTGAGTGTATAGTATTGTGACGAGCACATTCATTGTGCCAAGGAGGCATAAAAGAGATAGTAAGTAATCAGTTCATTTTAGCATAGATACGAGAGTGAAGGGATTGCCCTGTAAGTCACAGACTCAGGGGAGAAGATATGGAGTGTTGCACATGGCCTCTTGTATTAAACAAGCATGTTTTTCTGTGTATTTTATTGCTTTTCTTGTCCTTTGTTAAGGAAAAGTGCAAACATAATATTGTTTATTGCATCAATGGTGACAGCTGTATTGAAGTTCTATTTAATCCCCTTGCATGTACATTAATGAAATTAAATAGTATTTTTTTTGTATGCACTCATGTAAGAACCATCTGGTCCAAATAGCAGTATCATACTGAGGAACTTCACAGACAGTACACTCATCATACAACACTTACCCGTGTGTCATCCCTTCCTCTACTGTGCAGCTACTGCTGGAAGGAAGCCCAGTACAACTGCTGTTGGAATGCAAACTACTGCAATGAGCAGTGTCAGCAAGCCCATTGGCCGGAACACATGAAGCAGTGCACACAGCTCCAACAGGTGCCTCCACCACGCACTCCTCTGGCTGCCGGTGATAGTGGAAGTGGAGTTGCACAACCTCCGTCCAACTCCAGAGCCTCTCATCCCTAGGCCATCTTGTCTCCGGTTATGACAAAACAGGAGCAGCCCTCCAGTATCTTTGTTTATGACCACCATCCTCCACCTTCCCAGCCTCAAATTGTTTCCACCATGGCTTCCATGACAACATCCACAGGGGGTCTCCACCATGGCTTGAATTCTGAGTCCCACACGAATTCAAAACTGATGTTGGAACAGCAGCAGCAGCATCACATGGATCACCCGGGCATGGAAAGTGAAGGGTTAATTCTTCCTGCGTCCAACCCCACTTCTCCACCCCTCCACATTCGTAACATGCTTCTGGGGCAAGGGCAGGGTGTGGCCAAGCGTGAGGTCATCACTGGGGGGAATCCTGTGATGCTTCACTCTCACGGGATTCCCCTTCAGCATGCTGGAGAGGCCCTGACCTCTGGAGTGAGCCACACCACTTCAGGTGGGCTTGCCAACCTAGCACTGCACGGTCAGCAGGGACAAATGAGTCCAGCTGTATCGTTGCCTAGCAACACTCACTCCATGCAGAGCCAGCCAGGGGGATACAACTGGTCCTACTCTCAGCCTGTGCTGCTGAGTGATGGGTACCCACACCACATGATGCCCACAATGCAGGCTTCATCGTCTCAAGCACAAGGCTTCTTCAAACCATTTTAATAGAATGTAACGTTTGGATTTTTCCCCCACCTTTATTTTGGGAGTGGGAGTGGTCGCCATATTTTCCCACTTTCTGTTCATTTTATTCCCTCTTCCTCCTCCCCCTCCATTTGGTGACCTCTTGCACTCAGATTGTTTCACAAGTCATGAATTCAGCTTTATCTGTGACACGTGGTCATGGGAATGATGTAGGGATGTGGGTATATTGGGTTAGTGGGCTTAGACCTGACAATGTTGGATGTCCGTTGTCTTGTGAGGGCAGGTCAGTTGGCATCAGGTGAAATTTTGGTAATAAATATCATACCATACCATTTAACTTGTTCATAGCTTAGTGCATCTAAAGTTCTTAATGACTAAGTCATTACAGTAGAATGTACTGAATAAAAGCTGTGGAGATGATGCTTTGATTGCAGCTCATGAAATAATGGATCCAATAGAAAATGGAAAGTATTTTCAAAGCATTACGGCATTGACAATAAGGTGGGACGTAGCTGGATGTCTATGTTGTTATTGAAGAAATGTGAAGCCTGGATCAATTCTGAAGGTTCATCTATTTGACAACAATGGTGTCATTTCCACACAAATTAGGGTTATTTTTTTCCATCTATTTTATTGGGAAGACATGTTTTTAAACATCTCATCTGAGCTGGACAATCTCATCAAGGGGAGAAAGAAGGTATACAAAATGAAGTATTTGTGTCCCTACATGTACCTTGGCACGAGCACATGGAAAGTAAACCCTTTTCTATAATTTGTCATGCTATGTATTGTACTGTGTGAACCAATCAGCTATCATGAATAGTGCTTGAACAGTATGATGGTTTCATTCAACTTCGCGGGCCACTTCTTGGATGTGACTGGCTATAAGTTATGAACTAAGGACACGTAACATATAGTGCAGCAAGTTTCCAGAAATCACCAGAAGTAGGCCTAGACATACTGTAGTTCATTGAAGCACACAGCTCTTACAAACACAGGCCAGGCCAATTCATTATGTCCTTTGGGAACAAGCAAAGGAGATTATTAATTTACGTTTAAATGATAGGGAGTTGCACTCAGTGGAATAGAGTGACTGGGCAACAACCTGGTGATGAAGAGTGATGGAGGCACTCCTATCTTACTCATTCATCACCATCACGTCTGTTGCCTTTTTCCTTTGGATTCTTCACTGCACTATAGGGCCATGCAAAGTACATCGAGGGTGCAATGGAGGTGGATGATGAAGGCTACATGAAAAGAATTATGGCATCACATTTTCAAGAGTGCAAGAATGTGGATCAAGAACCAATTCAGTAAAAGACATATTCTTCCTCGATCTGCAAGGTTATTTATTGGTAACAAAAGGTTGTTTGAATGTAAATGTCCAGGTGGGTATGTTCGGTGGGGGACAGCAAGTGATTGTTCCAAAGAAGTGAAATCTTTGTTTGCTACAAGAGTTGCACAACGACCACATCACCATAATTTATGTTGAATGAATCCTTGGTGCATGCTGTGATGCATGACAATGTGTGGCAGCTTTGTCAGCAGCAGCAGCAGCAGCAGCAGCAGCACTACATGCCACCCATGGCAGACTGATGTGGTTCGTGGGACAGAGTTCATAATAGAAGTTAGCAACTAGGCCAAGACAGCGTTACTTAGTAGTTGTCAATTACTGTAGCAAGTGGCCTGATCAGCACATCAGATCGTCCCTTCTCTAATCACAGCTCATGCATTGGAGAAATCCCATATGTGGTATTTGACGATGGGCACTTTGCATCCAAGGAGCTTACACTGCAAGTGTCAACCACATTGTGTACTGTGGTCTGCCCATACCACCCGGGTTGGCAGAGAGCATGATGAAGGCTGTAAAACAGTGGTCAGGGAAGCCCATTGCAGCCGGAACCCAGAGGTCGTCTGATGAGCTACATATTGATGAGTCACGTCAGGGTGATAACGAGAGGCGAATGACTGCCTGCACAGCATGTAATCGCGGCGCGGGACCAGAACCGGTTTACCATAGATCCCCATATTAACCCCCTTTGAGTGTTCGTGAGCAGTTGTACTAGTTGGCTGGCGCGTATTGCTGTAGTGCGGTGCATACTCTATAGTGGGATCATACACAGCCCGGTGATTCTGTGCGTCGGTACGCTAGCGCGGTGAACGGTCATCTACACAGTGGATGAGGGAGGATCCAGGAAGGGTAGGAATGATTCAGTATGGCCCCATAACCAGTGAATACCACCATCCAGCCAGACCTTCATTAACCTCGTGCACCTCTTCAATCCCAGACAACCACATCTAGTACCAAGTCCTGTACCTCCACCGGTATGGAAAACATGCTGAGGTTTCCCAATTAAACTGACATTGTAAGATGAGAGACTACATGGCATAGGGCTGTAGGATTAAGATGCACGTGCTTATTGATACCAATATTCTTGGTCTATCAGTACAAACACATCACTCACAAACAGTATATGAATGAAAATTTACAGCGTAGAGAACAGTATATTATGCAAATACAAACACAGGTGTCATTTACTAGCAGAGATGCTATACTAAAATAGTATCTCTGTTACTACTGAGTAATGAATTTGCACCTGCTTTCATTTAATTAGGCGATGGTTGATTATGACCATTTAAAAATCGCGTTGCCTTGTAATTGATGATTGCTCATGTGCACACACGGTAATAGTCTCTCATTTTTTACCGTTAGAGTATGTGCATTGGAATATTCCCCACAATTAGATTTATAATTGGAATTCAAAGCATACAATAGTATAAAGAAATCATAAAGTGCAGGACTCATTCTAGATTGCACGAATCATTCAAGCACAAAAATCAACTCTCTGCTTGGCGATGCATTTGTCATTCTCTAGAACTCGTTATAACTGAGAAAAAAAGCCACTAGCATTCTCATGGAGAACTGCTTCTTGGGCATGCCGGTAAGTATGGAAGCAAGATACCTATAGTGTCAATGATCCTAGAGCAGTCTATTATCACTGATAAACAATATACATGTCATTTATGGGTCTGACAGTCTTGAATGCAGCAAATTACTGATGCTGCAGTTAGATACAAGGTGCTGTCTGGCTTCAGCCAGCCTCATTGATCTCGATGAGTAACATAGAGCAATTATTATAAGTCTGTTCTATCTGTTCCTGTGCATTTGCCATTCTCTCTAGAGCTCGTTATATACTGAGAAAAAAAGCCACTAGCATTGTCATGGAGAACTGCTTCTTGGGCATGCCGGTAAGTATGGAAGCAAGATACCTTGATCCTAGAGCAGTCTATTATCACTGATAAATAATATACATGTGAAATACGTCATTTATGGGTCTGACAGTCTTGAATGCAGCTAATTACTGATACTGCAGTTGAATACAAGGTGCACTGTAGCAAGGTCTGGCTTCAATCAGCCTCATTGATCTCGATGAGTAACATAGAGCAATTATTATAAGTCTGTTCTAATGTTTAAACATACATATACAAATTATGCTACTGCAGCTAACACCTGTACATACAATTAGAATTATTTACAATGTACAATGAAATAATGTAGCAGCAATGGAATGTGTCCATAGTCCACACTGCTTCAGCATCTGCATCAGTTCTTCATTCGTCATCTTTACATTTTCATCCCATAAAATTGTTGCAATGGTGGTGTTATGGAAAAGCATTCTTGCTAATGATTTAATTCCAAACTCGGTGAATCCACATCTCTGTAGATGTAATGTTTCCAGTGTATGGTTTGATGCAAGAGATTGGCTAAGACGTTTAATACCATCATCACAAATGTTATTATCATTTAGATCAAGGTCAGTTAAGCTTGTATTCTTTTCAAGACCCTCACATAGTGACACTATGCCTGTGATTCCACACCCACAGAGGGTTAGGGTTCTAAGAGAGTTATTACATTTAAGTGCTTGTCCTATATAGTATGCTCCATTATCACCTATCAGTGGATTCCAGGTCAAATCTAAAGCTACCAATGATGGCATTCCAATAATGAAGTCCTGAAGGACAGGACCATTACTATCATCAACCTGCACGTTTGATGCACACAATGATAGTGAGTGCATTTGGAAGCCTTTCAATGCATTCAAAATGCACATCAGGCCTTTGTGTTTTAGGGTACAAAATCCCAAAGACAGTGAGTTGAGATTACTATTAATTCTAATCACATCTCGCAGCTTCTGAATGGTCTGTTCATCAAGTGAGGAGTCTGCAATTTGCAGCTCACTAATACAGGGTGACTCACCAAGTCCTTGCTTCAATGACTCCATACAGTAAGACGAGAGATCACACCACACAAGGTCCAAACACCTAATACGTGACCTTGCAATGAGACACCCAAGGGATAAGCAGTCAGATGGTGTCAGTGGTACATTTATGATCTGAAGATTCTGAATTTTCTCATCAAGCAGTTCATACAAGGTTGGATTGTTAGCTTCATACAAGCAATTTGCAATTACTTGTGTTTCTTTCCCAACACTAGGGGTAGTAGGTTGTGCATCGTCATCTTCCATGTATTGCTAAAGAAAATAGAACTTAGTTATACAACAAGGTTGTGATTCGTTATATTTACTTACTTCAACAGCCGTTTTCAATAAGCTAAGCAGCATTGCTCTTTCTATTGCATGTGCTAATCCATTTCCATCAGGGGGTATAAGCTGCTTATAATCAACAGTTTGAAATATCTCTTCACTCAAACCTAAAGGACTCATGATATTACTCATGAATGCCTTTCTGAAACGTTGGTAGACAATCATAGCTGATGTTTCAACATCAATCCTCGCCCAACAGTAAGACAGAGTGTTGTGCAGAATGCCAATAATTCCATTAAGTGTAAGAGAAGTGATTCCAGCATAGAACTGAATAACTGGATGAAACATTGGTTTGGCGATAAAGGCATGGAATCTCTTCAGTTGATCTTCAGGAGGCATCCTTGACATATGCATAGCTGCTAATAATTCTTGTATAGTTTGGTGAAGGAAAGAGTACATTGTCCTTGGTCCAGTTGGTTCTTGTAACTTTGTCCCATAAAGTAAGCTAAGTGTATCAGGAATTGAGTTCAACTCCTCTTTAGAAAATAGCATTCTGTGTTCCAATAAACCACAGAAAGCCATCTTACAGAGGGAATAAAATGACTCTTGAAGCTCCTTTGGGAGGCTTTCTAAAGAAGCGATATATTCATGTTCCCTGTCAGGCTCTCTTTTAATGACGTGGCGTAGGATGCAATTAAGAACTAATAACTTGAATGTCTCCAACAATGTAGTTGGCAGGTTGTTCATTTTTACTTGAAACACATATGCTATAATCATTGCATTCAATGGAAGATGGCAGCTGCTTAATAGAGATGGCCTTGATTCTAATGCTTCCATGAGGGCATGTGCAGCTTCTTCATTGCCTGTGATGTCCATGATGCATTCCTTCACTTCGTGGTCAGCAAACCCTAGCGTTTCCAAATGAGATGTTGCCAAGCGATGTAGCTCATCAGAGGATACATAACGAGAAGTCACCACTACTGTACTGAGAAGCAATGAGTGCTTTGGTGAGGATTTTATAATGTCTTTAAAAATTGAATTATTTTGTAAGTTTTGTGGGAGTTCATCCCAACCATCCAATAGAAATAGTACACCTTTTCCATTAACTTCCTTTATTTCACGCCATGCTCTCTCCTTTATGTCACTGCTGCATGGAAGGATGTCAGCTATAGAGCAAGGTGACTGGATGGTGTTAAATTCACGTAACTTGATATATATTACCAAACTGAATTGTTGAAACATCTCGCCTGCTGCCCACTTTTGACACATGTACCAAAGCAATCTACTTTTTCCACATCCTGGTGCTCCTTCTATTAGAATCGTTTCCTTCCTTTTAAGCTTCTTTTGCGAACTAAATGTGTTACATAAATCAATGGAAACTCTTTTCTTGACGATTGTGCCATTAACGCTTACTGCAGTTTCTATTTTTACAATTTCGAGTTTGCAAAATTTTGTTCTGTCAATTGGCGGCCACACATCTGGGTCGGGATCGGTGTACGCATACCATGTTTTGAGCTGTTCTGCAAAAGGTGTCGAGTAGTGCACTCCCCCACTTGGGGGTGTGGTCGATAGCTCGCGAACACGTTCTGCCATATCGCATCTTTTTAGAAAGCTGAAAGCTTTAATTAGTCGTTCGTACGTGGCATCTTCTTTATATTTGTTCTTCCACTTCATGAGCATCTTGATCCTTTTAAGTGGGAGTTCATCTGATTTGTACGATAGGTCTACCTCTTCCACCTCTGCTTCCGATAGACCAAGTATATTAGCGACCATCTCCCAATGAGTGAGGTCTTTGGCAATGATCGCTAAATGGTCTTCTGAACACGGGCGATCCAGAGAGAGATTCGACGGTCCGCTGTTAGCACACATCACGGTTGTTTGGCCTCATGCATATTGCGGCTAAATAGATGTTTGCGGAATACACACCGAGGAAATGTTTATCCACTACGTATTTATAACTGAATTTCACTTAATGTACACAAAATACATTGTAGCAATAAAAAGGATTGTTCCAGTCATGACAATGCACCAATGCATTGCACCATATCCGCGGTCAAAGGGAATTGCGGTTTGTACATTCGCGTATACTTCCGGATAACTCCCATAGAAAATGAACGGCTGTTTATAAACTTGATTCTTAATTAATAACGTAATAGGGTACAACTTCTGTGGCTCTCAATATTGCTTCAGATACGTACGATCTTGATTTAGCTGAACGAAAAACAACTTGCTTTGTATTGAAAATTGTTGTAGCTTTTGTGAGAACAGCACTTTCCATAGAGATGTATCGAAATTAAACTTTTGCACACCTAATTAATGTATTCTGCAGCTCATGATTCTTACACCAGTTTAGATTCAGATTTTATGGGCCACCAGAATAAGAGATCATGCAGTTGTATTATTTTTAGAGGTATTTAAAAAAATTTACCTAGTATACAGTGCTTGTCACAAAGAGAGTAAAAAACCAACTTTTTCATCTCCACAATAGAACATGCTAGAGCGATGCAAATTACATTTTTAGAATCAGCATGCATTTCTGAATCATATCAATATGAAAAAACTCACATCACGTGACTTTTTGTGTTTTTATAAAGCAATAAACAGGCTGATCTTTAAGTGTCTGACAGTCCAAATGCAATGAAACCAAATGCAGTTAAGGCCTCAATTTTTTTTTGAAAGTACATCACCTAGGTGTCCATCTCTGGTAGCTCTTTGAAGGACACGCCCCCATCGGTTATGGAGATCGGTTACTGATCAGAGGTCTGCTGGGACTAAGGGCTATACGGCTGTGTTAAGTTCCACTGTTAAGGAATCATATTGCAAAATGCCTGCAGTTCTAATATGCCATTTATTTGTTTTCTATGTGTAAGCTGTGCGTTAAAAATATTCGACAAAGGTGTTTTAAGTTTTATCGTATGGATGATTGTGATCTCCGTGACGTTACAACAATGATTTTAATTATTAGAATACGCTTGCAATAATGATAGTGATGCTTTATACATTGTATGTTACGCACAAGCGCTCTAACAAAGCCTGATATAGCTTTTTTGGCAGCAATTTTGTAGTCTCGTACCCAGACCAAAACGCGCGTAAGCATTATCGCTTACAGCGTACATAGAAGAAAGTTGTTCTTGGAATGTAATTGGAATGTTCGATAATTTGGGTTGTCATAGCAACGGTACGTCATCACGATAAAACGTGAGGTTTGTTTTAGTGTGTCTGTCTTTGCTTAAGCTACGGAGAGAAAAGGCTACCACCGCAATGATAGTCTCAGAGTGGTGAACGCGATGGCTGGAAAGCGATTCACGACAGATTTTAGACGTACTTCGTAATGAGTCCTTCCATATTGAAATGGCTTTACCTTCGTTTTAGACATGTGTCCATATATCACAACCTTAGCCGCGCAAGCACGATCAAGCACCAGGCTCAGTGTGGAATGCTATTGGAATCTAATTACCGTGACGTCACGCGAACTCTCGATTCTGATTGGAGCGCCAACATTCCGGCGCACCACCGATCTTGTTGGCCAGACCCTCTGTACGTGATGTTAAACACGTACATTTGGGTCTGGGTACGAGACTAGCAATTTTGCTGGAGCGCTGTTTTGCTATAGGATTAGCGATGGTCTGTTCAACTGAAACCTCGCGGCTTTTCCTCTTTCTGACATTGGTACCTTCAGGTAGGCCTGTAAGGTTCTGAAAAGAACCAGTACCAGACGTAGATGGACCCAATTCACGAATACGAACACACCCGTTTCTGCAGCAACCGTTCGACATCACCAAAATAACGTCACTGTTGTGACGTCAGAGTGGACGAGAGTTGCATTGCGTATACGGAAAATTGAACAGAATCCCGAAAGATAAGAACTTTAGCATCGATTTAATAACCGATACAAATGGAATCAAAACGTACAAATTGGTATATATAAAAACTGCAGGCATTTTGCAATATGATTCCTTAACAGTGGAGCTTAACTCGAATTTTTACAGCCGTATAGCCCTTAGTCCCAGCAGACCTCTGAAATACGATGATCAGTAACCGATCTCCATAACCGATGGGGGCGTGTCCTTCAAATAGCTACCAGAGATGGACACCTAGGTGATGTACTTGCAAAAAAAAAAAATTGAGGCCTTAACTGCATTTGGTTTGATTTCCAGACACATAAACAGACATTTAAAGATCAGCCTGTATAAAAACACAAACAAGTCACGTGATGTGAGGTTTTTCATATGATATGATTCAGAAATGCATGCTGATTCTAAAAATGTAATTTGCATCGCTCTAGCATGTTCTATTGTAGAGATATTGTAGAAAAACTGAAAAAGTTGGTTTTTTACTCTCTTTGTGACAAGCACTGTAGATTGTGGCCATTTGAATTTTTAATTATTTTTGGTCACAAGGACTAGGAATCGATTAGCGCCATCTTGTTGAGTGTTTTTATGTGGATACGGATCCCTAGAAAATTTTATTCTATTAAATAGAATAAAACGGGTGTTTAGGTCACATTTCATTAAACCGTTTTATTCTACAAATAGAATAAAAGTTACGTGTAGTATGCAAGAGGAGGACGCTTTGGAAGGTTTCGTTGACAACATTGATGATCCGTACGACCGATTATTTGAAGAGCCAGATGATCAGCATGAGCAGCAGCTGCATGAAGACTACGACGAAGAGGATGCTCCAAACGGATGGTGACAGGTAAGCCATACGGAGGTGCCATACGAAGTGCATCTCAATAACGTAGATGACGAGCTGTTGAAATCAGCACGAATTGTAGTTCCAAGGATTGTCTCCAACCTTAAGAAAGCCGCATGTGTACGGCAAAATACCGATCCCAGTGACATTACCATCAGTCGGCTCTTGCAGATATGGTTTGATCACCAGCTACTAAGAGAGCTTCTTACACGAGTGAATGATGCTTTGCCAGGAGAGCAGATAAACATCAAGGAGCTTTTCCAATTTCTGATGGTTGAACTGTTCCTCAATGTCTATAGATGCAGCCAACAATGCTCTACCACCCAATGGCCCGAAAACTTTATCCTACAGCTGAGATGTGCATGCCTCATGCTCACTACCAGGTGATTCTAAAGGCCTTATCACAAAAGCAGAAAGTGACAGATGCTGGATGCCGTAGTAGTGGAGATGATACCTGGATGCGACCAATGGCATTAGACCGTGAAATTGTCTATCAGTGTTAGACAACAAGGAGTATGGTCTTGTTGGGTACAAAGATGAGGCATTGTTCCCAAGGCCCAAATAACTAGCATTGATCAAGTATTCAGGGTTAAGGATACAACAAACCTTGCATCAACAACCTTCTTTGTAGGTTGTGAAATCAAGACAAAGACTACACGTGACACTGAGCAGACAGAGTTGGAGTACATTAAAACTACATTGCAAAATGAGGTATATGGCCACATTTCTGTTTGCAGCGAAGCTGATGCAGAAGTGTTTAAGAAGCAGATTCTCCAGCGTTCCCACAGAGTACAGGTGTTGCACCATGCAGCAACGCTTCAGGTTCAACAAATGTTCTATGTTGTAGCTTCAACCCAAAGTATTCTCCGTGTTGCTCATGTTGTGTTTTCACCTGTCGTACTTGCAAATTACTGTGATTCACAACGTTTTATACAGAACAGATACATGAATTGGATATATGGCTCTGATCCTGTTCCAACTTTTGCAGACTACGGGCATGCAAAGTCTATAGAGATACCATCATCCAAGAACTAGCAATTTGGCATTGAGTTGAGGAAGATGATTGAAAATAGAGGAGTTCCATTGCCACCATTTAAGCATTTTTTGCCATCAATTGCTGCCACTCACAACAGATTTAAAGTAGGTGTTGACAGTATCTCAGCATACATCATGAGAGTCAAGGCAGTTCATGAGAAACTTTCAACTGAGGGACAGCTGATACTGATATTGATAACTCTAATGCACTACAACACTTTCATCTCATGGAGGATGATTCTGAATTTCCTCATGGACAGGAGTTCCTGTTCTTCAAATGAGGCTTACAAGAAGCATATGAACAATAGCTTTGGCTCATTTAGGATGTTTTGCATCCAGCTAGTTGATGTCATTGAGTCATCATTGGGCATACCTCAGATTATGGGTGTTGGTGTTGACCATCTGCTTTCAGTAGTGCAAGAAGTGGAAGTGGAAGTGAACACTGCTCATGATTCGCCCAAGACTCATCATGCAATACTTGCCAACTCACACGCTTCACGTAGTGCTCGTATGAGTGGATGGGGCAAGAAGGAAGACACCCCTTAATCTGTGTGAAGCAGTCAAAGACATGTCCTCTTTGCTGTGACAGATCCCCAAGTGCACCTACCCACAGCAGATTTGGTTATCGTCCAAGTTGGTGCTGTAGTGAATGTAATGAATTCCTCTGCAAGCGAAAGTGGTGAACCAAGACAGGTAACCTAGTTGAAGTGGGATGGAAGGAGAATTCCCAGAGAGAGAAAGCAGAGTTGTCATGTTATGAGGTATGGCATACATTCAATGTGCTTCCAACTACTATTCACATTGATTGCTGCACAAAAGAAGGTGTCCCTCATAATGCCAATGAAAATATTCATCCACAATTGGCAAAACGCAGGTGTGTAGACACAGCTGAGACATCACTATTCACACCGCCTAGTACTAATGCCAGAGAAGCGATGGAGGATACATTCCTGCAGCAACCAATATCAGTATCAGATTCGTTTGCAAGCCAATCTTCATCACCCACAGTGCATCCTAAACCGGCCCTAAACGGATCCATCGACCACTCACGCAGTTTTGTGTGTACACTGAACTAGCCTCGTCCCCAGGCCGTCAATTGAAGTTTAGGAAAAATGACATTTTTCCTAAACTTCAATTGACGGCCTGGGACGAGGCTAACACTGAACCGTCGCACAAGCAGCAGGGTACCCAAGTGTAATGCAGTTACTGATTCTTCTATGTACTCTATGTACTGTATGATTATTACTCCTGGCATGCTGATCAGCTATATATCTATGTAATTTCATGTCAGTGAAGCACTTATACTTCAAAAGCGCAAGCGGCACGTTGAATTATACTCGCGTCCGCCTTAAATTTTAATTTATTACGTAGAATAAATTTTACTATTCAAGTATGCCCGTAATCACAACAACGTAGCTCCGCTACAGCTTGCGCTCTTAACATTTGTGTTCAGGATTTTATCTGTAGTATGATGCTGTATGCAGTACTTGT
This sequence comes from Ephydatia muelleri, assembly GCA_013339895.1. Classification (NCBI taxonomy): domain Eukaryota; kingdom Metazoa; phylum Porifera; class Demospongiae; order Spongillida; family Spongillidae; genus Ephydatia; species Ephydatia muelleri. Next base: position 7,663,064 of record JABACO010000005.1, read on the forward strand.
GTATTAGACATAAATAAGTACTTGTGTATTTATTGCATAAATGGTGACAGCTGTATTGAATTTGTATTTAATTGTAGCATCTACATTAATGAAATTAAATAGTTTTTTTTTTGTATGCACTCATGTAAGAACCATTTGGTCCAAATAGCAGTATCATACTGAGGAACTTCACAGACAGTACACTCATCATACAACACTTACCCGCGTGTCATCCCTTCCTCTACAGTGCAGCTACTGCTGGAAGGAAGCCCAGTACAACTGCTGTTGGAATGCAAACTACTGCAATGAGCAGTGTCAGCAAGCCCATTGGCCGGAACACATGAAGCAGTGCACACAGCTCCAACATGTGCCTCCACCACGCACTCCTCTGGCTGCCGGTGATAGTGGAAGTGGAGTTGCACAACCTCTGTCCAACTCCAGAGCCTCTCATCCCCAGGCCATCTTGTCTCCGGTTATGACAAACCAGGAGCAGCCCTCCAGTATCTTTGTTTATGGCCACCATCCTCCACCTTCCCAGTCTCAAATGGTTTCCACCATGGCTTCCATGACAACATCCACAGGGGGTCGACACCACGGCTTGAATTCTGAGTCCCACATGAATTCAAAACTGATGTTGGAGCAGCAGCAGCAGCAGCATCACATGGATCACCCGGGCATGGAAAGTGAAGGGTTGATTCTTCTTGCGTCCAACCCCACTTCTCCACACCCCACCACATTCGTAACATGCTTCTGGGGCAAGGTCAGGGTGTGGCCAAGCGTGAGGTCATCACAGGGGGGAATCCTGTGATGCTTCACTCTCACGGAATTCCCCTTCAGCATGCTGGAGAGGCCCTGACCTCTGGAGTGAGCCACACCCCTTCAGGTGGGCTTGCCAACCTAGCACTGCACGGTCAGCAGGGACAAATGAGTCCAGCTGTATCGTTGCCTAGCAACACTCACTCCATGCAGAGCCAGGCAGGAGGATACAACTGGTCCTACTCTCAGCCTGTGCTGCTGAGTGATGGGTACCCACACCACATGATGCCCACAATGCAGGCCTCATCGTCTCAAGCACAAGGCTTCTTCAAACCATTTTAATAGAATGAAACGTTTGGATTTTTTCCCCCACCTTTATTTTGGGAGTGGGAGTGGTCGCCATGTTTTCCCACTTTCTGTTCATTTTATTCCCTCTTCCTCCTCCCCTCCATTTGGTGACCTTTTGCACTCATTGTTTCACAAGTCATGAATTCAGCTTTATCTGTGACACATGGTCATGGGAATGATGTAGGGATGTGGGTATATTGGGTTAGTGGGCTTAGACCTGACAATGTTGAATGTCCTTTCTCCTGTGAGGGCAGGTCAGTTGGCATTAGGTGACATTTTGGTTATAAGTCTCATACCATTTAACTTTTTCTTAGCTTAGTATCCTTATTTTGTTCATGACACAGTCATAAAAGTTGAATGGACTGAATAAAGCTGTGGAGATGAAATTTTGTTTGCAGCTCATGAAATTATGGTCCTAATTAAACATGGAAAGTATTTTCAAAGCGTTACGGCATTGACAATAATGTGGGACATAGCTGGATGCCTATTATATTGAAACTTGGATTAATTCTGAAGGTTCATATATTTGACAACATTGGTGTCATTGGAAGACATACATACGAGTGGTTCATATCTGAGCTGGACAATCTCATCAAGGGGAAACATAACATATACAGAACAAAGTATTTCTGCTTCTCCTTGGCACTAACACACCGAAAGTAAGCCTTTTCTATTGTTTGTCATGCTATGTACTGTGCTTGAACCGCAGTATGATGGTTTCATTCTTCCAACTTAAATGTTGAGGGTTACCTAGATAATCAACTTCCACTTCTCGTATGTGACTGACTGTAAGTTATGAACTAAGGACGCATAACATATAGTGCAGCTTTGACCAGCAGGTTTCCAGAAATCACCAGAAGTAGGCCTAGACATACTGTAGTTCATTGAAGCACACAGCTCTTACAAATGCAGGCTAGGCCAATTCATTATGTCTTTCGGAATAAGCAAAGGAGAATATTAGTTTAGAAATGATAGGGAGTTACACTCAGTGGAATAGAGTGACTGGGCAACAACCTGGTGATGAAGAGTGATGGAGGCACTCCTATCTTGCTCATTTAAAATCAAAGAATCACCACCATGACTGTTGCCCTTTCCAACACTCAATGGATTTTTCTTTACTTTAGTTAGTGATAAGGTTCTTTGTGCACTTCAGCAACAGTCAACCTCTGCTTACCATACTTTGTGCCAGTGACTCTTCTATTATTGCTCACAAGCCTTTGGATTCTTCACTGCACCATAGGGCCATGTCAAGTACTTTGGGGGTGCAATGGAGGTGGCTGCATGAAAAGACATTTTCAAGAGTTGTGTGAAATGTGGATCGGGAACCAATACGGTAAAATGCATATTCTTCCTGGATCAGCTAGGTGATTTATCAGTAACAGAAGGTTGTCTGAATGTAAATGTCCAGGTGGGTATGTTCTGTGGGGGGCAGCAGTGATTGCACCAAAGAAGTGAAATCTTCAACAAGAGTGGCACAACGACCACATTGACATAATTTATGTTGAATGAATCCTTGGTGCATGTTGTGATGCATGACAATGTGTGGCAGCTTTGTCAGCAGCAGCAGCAGCAGTACTATAAGCACCCATGTGGCCCATGGGACAGAGTTCACAGGGAAAAAATTACTCTTGGTTGACTGTCACATCATCTGTCAGTTTGGGTCTTCATTATGACAATGATGAGTTACACACTGCTATCAAATTGTGGCTTGGAATATGAACCTCCTGGCATGTCAGATACTAAGCCCCTATCATGTTTATTGGGCCCGGAAATGATACTAGGTCCCTTGTGCCATCATAGTAATACGTGTAAATGCGGTGATGTCACCACACGTCACAATTGGCCATATATAAAGCATGCCATCCTGTGTTTCTCTGTTTGCTCATTTCCGCAGCCACACCAGCAGTAACTACTGCTTCAGATATAATACTGGAGTTTAGTGGTGAAGTCACCATGTCATTAAAGACTACAGAGTCTTTAATCTCCCAGGTGGTCACCAAGATATCAGCAGGACGGGCACTGAGTCGATCAGAGCCCAAACTGCTTCCAGCTTCAAAGGAAGCAGATATGAGGAAAATGATGCTAAATGCACTCCTCTCACTGAAGCTTGGGGAGTAGAAGCCTGTAAAGTATTCTCTTGTTTAGCCAGGCGTCAAGGCAAAATCCAAGGTTCTTGGAGAAGGCTGGGTAGAGCCATTCCTACAGATCAGTCCTAACCCTCGCAACTGAAGTTGACCCGATATGCACTAGGTTCTAGTTACAATATTTCTGATTGGTCTTGTTTGTCAATTTATTTATCATGAATGCGTATAATTATTAACATGTCATGTACAATACTCGAGAAGAAAATCCGGTTCAGCTACCCAAACTGTTAGAACCAGTCTGACCGGTATTAGGAACAGTGGGTGCATGTACTTCATCTAACATGCATCCCACCTCTTGTATAACACTTACCAGCTACTGGTCCTACTCTCAGCCCTTGCTGCTGGGTGATGGATACCACATGCAGGCTTCATCGTCTCAAGCACAAGGAATGATTTTTTTCCCCCACCTTTATGGAATACTGAGCTGGTTGCTCGGGTTTCTGTCCATTTGATTCCCTCTTCCTCCTCCCCCCCCTTTTATTTCACAAGTAATGAAATCAGCTCTTTCATCATGAGAATAGTGTAATTACATGTAAGCATGAAAACATATCAGAATACCCCTAACATCTCAAACATGAATATAAAATCTCTTTAAAATGCATGGCTAAACATTACAGCAGCAACAGAAGGTGTCAGCAGTCCACACTGTTCCAGCATCTGCTTCAACTCTTCATATGACGTAATTACATTTCCATCCCATAAAATCGATGCAATGGTTGTGTTTTGGAAAAGCATTCTTGCTAATGATTTTATTCCATGTTCAGTGAATTGACAGTTCTCTATTCTTAATGTTGTAAGCGTATGGTTTGATGCAAGAGATTTGCTAAGGCATTCAATACCATCATTAGAAATTTCATTAAAGCTTAGGTCAAGGTCAGTTAAGCTTGTATTCTTTTCAAGACCCTCACATAGTGACATTATGCCATCTGATGCGATACCACACCCTGATAGATTAAGGGTTCTAAGAGAATTATTAGATTTAAGTGTTTGTCCTATACAGTATGCCCCAATATTACCTATCAGTGGATTGCAGGCCAAATCTAAAGCCTCTAATGATGTCATTCTAATGATGAACTCCTGAAGTACAGGACCATTATTATCATTAACCTGAACGTTTGATGCCATTAAGTCAAGTGTTTGTATTGGGCAGCCTTTCAATGCATGAAGAATGTATGTTAGACCATTGTGTTCTAGGTTACAAAGTCTCAAACACAGTTTGCTGATGTTATGATTTGTAATGATCAATTCCGACAGATACTTTATGGACTGTTCATTAAATGAGGGATCAGATATTGTCAGCTCACGGATAGATGATGACTCACCAAATCCTTGCTTGAATGACTTCATACAGATAGCTGAAAGATCACACCCGTGAAGTGCAACACTTCTAAGACGTGATCTTGTAATAAGGCATCCGAGGGATAAATAATCGTATGGTGAAAGAGGTACATTTATCAAGTTAACTAGCATCAATTTATCACACTGGTCATACAGGACTGGGTTGTTAGCTTCATACAAGCAGTTTGCCAGTAGTCTCTGTTCTCTTCCAAAACTAGTGATGCTTCTTCCCTGAACCAAAATACAAGTAAATATAATGTACATAAATCTATCTTACTCACCTTGACCGAAGGGTCCACCGATTTATCATTGCATTGTTTTCCATAAAGGAAGCTAAGTAAAGTCGTTTCATTTATTGGTTGGTCACCCAAAGAAAACTGCATCAATTTTTCACTAATAGATTCGATCATGTCATACTCTTCTTTACTACATCCTTGAATGATTAATTGGTCTAAAACATATTTTTGGACATTTTGGCTCATAACAAATGAAGCAGATATATCATGTTCATTCATTGCAATGAAACTGCTTAATACACTGTCAGAAAGGAAGCTCACAGTTTTAGTAAATTGAAGGGAAGTGATTCCAGCATAGAACTGAATAACTACATCAAACATTGGTTTGGCAATAAAAGCATGGAATTTCTGCAGTTGATCATCAGGAGGCATCCTTGACATATGCATAGCTGCTAATAATTCCTGTATAGTTTGGTGAAGGAAAGAGTACATTGTCTTTGGTCCAGTTGCTTCTTGTAACTTTGTCCCATAAAGTAAGCTAAGTGTATCCGAAATTGAATTTGAATTCAACTCCTTTTGTGAAAATAGCATTCTGTTTTCTAACAAACCACAGAAAGCCATCTTACAGAGGGAATAAAATGAATCTTGAAGCTCCTTTGGAAGGCTTTCTAAAGAAGTGATATCTTCATGTTCCCTGTCAGGTTCTCTTTTAATGACGTGGCGTAGGATGCAATTAAGAACTAATAACTTGAATGCCTCCAACAATGTAGTTGGCAGGTTGTTCATTCTTACTTGAAACACATATGCTATAATCATTGCATTCAATGGAAGATGGCAGCTGCTTAATAGAGATGGCCTTGATTCTAATGCTTCCATGAGGGCGTGTGCAGCTTCTTCACTGCCTGTGATGTCCATGATGCATTCCTTCACCTCTTGGTCAGCAAACCCTAGCGTTTCCAAACGGCATGTTGCCAAGCGATGTAGCTCATCAGAGGATACATAACGAGAAGTCACCACTACTGTACTGTGAAGCAATGAGTGCTTTGGTGAGGATTTTATAATGTCTTTAAAAATTGAATTGTTTTGTAAGTTCTGTGGGAGTTCATCCCAACCATCCAATAGAAATAGTAAGTTTTTTCCGTTAACTTCTTTTATTTCATGCCATGCTCTCTCCTTTATGTCACTGCTGCATGGAAGGATGTCAGCCACAGAACGAGGTGACTGGATGGTGCTATACTCACGTAACTTGATATATATTACCAAACTGAATTCTTGAAACATCCCGCCTGACGCCCACTTCTGACACATGTACCAAAGCAATGTGCTCTTTCCAGATCCTGGTGCTCCTTCTATTAGAATCAATTCCTTCCTTTTAAGCTCCTTTTGCGAACTAAATATGTTACATAAATCAATGGGAACTCTTTTCTTGACGATTGTGCCATTAACGCTTACTGCAGTTTCTATTTTTACAATTTCGAGTTTGCAGAATTTCCTTTTGTCAATTGGGGGCCAGAAGTCTGGGTCGGGATCGGTGTACGCATACCATGTTTTGAGCTGTTCTGCAAAAGGTGACGAGTGATGCACTCCCCCACTTGAAGGTGTCGTCGCTAGTTCGCGAACACGTTCTGCCATATCGCATCTTTCCAGAAAGCTGAAAGCTGTAATTAGTCGTTGGTACGTGGCGTTCTCTTTATATTTGTTCTTCCACTTCATGAGCATCTTGATCCTTTTAAGTGGGAGTTCGGTTGGTTTATATGATTCGTCTATCTCTTCCACTTCTGCTTCCGATAGACCAAGTATATAAGCGACCATCTTCCAGTCAGTGAGGTCTTTGGCAATGATCACTAATAGGTCTTCGGAACATGGGCGGTCCAGAGACAGATTCAACGATCCGCTGTCGGCACACATTTCAATGCTGTGTTTAGATACTGCTTACACGTGTCAATTGAATATACAAACATGTGCAATAACTCTTTAACCACTCCAATTCCAACACGCAAATTTACCAACCCTGCGTCTGATTATTGTGAGCCACGAGCTACAAAAAAGATAACCTTTTAACAAGAAGATGAAGAATATGGGAAGCTGGATGACAATCTGAGGTATAACAAATCCTTCGTTCTAACTGATTTCTCATTTCTTACATATAGAAAGTGAATGGTATTGGATATCAGACTAGGGTCAATTAGGTAGTGATCGACATGCGCGATAGCGTAGGTAGTGTTCGGCATCCATGTGTTATTATTTAAAGGGAACGTAGTTGCTTTAAACTATACTTACTGCGTCCTAAGACAACCCAGAAGGATGGTTTTTAACCTGTTTTGAAATATTGAAATGTCTTCTTTGAGGCTCTGTATTGTGTTGAAAGTGCGGTTGCCGAACACTGCCTACTGCCGACCATACCTCACATTACCCTAGTTTTAAATAAGAAGCATTCTTTTCTCAGCATTAACAATTGAAATGTACACATGAATAATTTCAGAAGAGAGATGTGCCTTTGTTATTCCCACACATTTCCACTTTGCATTGAAACTGAGCTAAGGTGATGCTTCTTATTTCGGCCAATGTTCCATAACTTGAGTTACATTTGGTAAAATTAAGGAATACGAGAAATACAAACAATGGTGTATTTAAGTTGGGACCCAACGAAATGGCATTGTCTAGCAGAGTGTAAGCTGTACACATGTGTGTGTCCCATAAGGGGTATCCCCTAACCTTGGCCAATACAATGCAATGAGGAGAGTACTGAAGATGAGAGAAAGGGGTAGAGAGATCAGGGAGGGTGGAGTGGAGATGTGATAAGATTGTAAGGTCCTAGAGCAATTTTATTGTATTGAACATTACAGTACGATGATGAAGTGTTTCTATCCCTTGCTCTATATTCCAGCAAAGTCATCAGTCCTGCATCCAGCTGCTCTCAGGCCCACCTCCTACACCCACCACCAAGACCCAGCACTGGCAAGTGGCCATGTATGAGCTTCAGAAGTACCGGCAGAACATCAATGCCATGCTGGAGCAAATGGGAGGGGGAAAACCCTACCACCTGGTGGAGTTTGACAAGACTCCAAAGCTGGCCAAAGAGGACAAACTACTAAAACCCAAGGATGAAAAGCAAGGGTCTAACAATGGCAACAGCATCGGAATGCATCCAACTTTAACTTTCCCAACAGTGGAGAGAGCATGGTCGGGAGCATTTCCTCCAATCAGATTTCAGTCTCCAACCACATCCATAGTGAAGAAACCTATCAGTGGAAAAGAGGTAAGCACACTGTCAACTACACTGATGGATGTAAATTCAGTGTCTTCTGTTGAAGGGCGAGAATGGTGTGCCCATACCTCTGCTTAGATAGGGCATGGGAAAGCATATTGTGTGTTGAATAGGGGCTTTGTCAAAGTTTAGTAGGTCAACTCAGCAACTCTCCCCTCTAAACAACCCTATCCCCAAACTACATTGTCTCTATGTCTGGCTCCAGGTATTGTATTGCTACATGTATATAAAAAGGGTGTTCAACCATTCAGTCTCATAGTACACAGACAGTATGTACTTACATGTTACTGTACACTAAATGATAATCATATCTGTAACATAAATCATAATTTGGCATACATATATATGTTATTACAGTTTGATACAAAATGTCAAACCGTTTCCATATGTGTAACAAAATGTTAGAACAATCTGTACCATACGTCATGCTAATGTTCCAGGTTGTACCGGTTATGATACAATAATGTATCATATTGTCACACATCCGGTACATCAAATTACTTTTGGCTGTGTAGTCTGCCTAATGACAATTGGAATTTTGCTAACCCACCCACCACTCCACATGTGCATTGAATCGTACCTCCTTCACTGGTTCTTTTTCATGTTATCCATTAATGACAGGTGGCACCATTTGGGCTTCTACCCTGACCACCACTTTAACCCCGTCGTGGTGTGGCACATCTGGTGGCACCCAAGACGTGACTCAGAGTCACCCTTGGTCCCAGGTCGGTCAGCGGAGAGGGCCTACCACTCACCATGACCGCCTCATGGTGAGTGGCATGTCTGGTCGCAGCCAGTGCTACCTTGGTCCCAGACAAGGGCTGATGGACACACCCTGTCACCCCACTTGACCCTTTTTGGGCAAACTATTATTTTGTCAACTCGTTTAGACACATGATGGGGACCCAGAAGTGGGCGTGTACCTTTATACTTTAGCCCAAATTGAGCATTCATACAGCATTGTATATGAATTGCAGGTTCATGATTGTCTATTCCTGGTATTCACACCAAACAACATCCTTCGCTTCATCACTCTCCCATATATAGTTGACCATCATACCACCTCCACTGACACTATGTTCACTGGACCATCTACCTCATGTTGCATCGATATAGACTCATCTGAACATCGCCAGTTGAGCATGGCAACTTGTGTGAAGTTCACTTCACCAATCAAACAACACACCTCAAGCTTTTCTATCATGCCAAATCTGGGTATACATGGGAATACTTCTGACTCCTCACAGACTTAAATACTGAGCTGCAGGAACCACTAATTTCTGGTGGCTGTCTCAGCCACTCTCTTGCCCACCTCCTACACCCACCACCAAGACCCAGCACTGGCAAGTGGCCATGTATGAGCTTCAGAAGTACCGGCAGAACATCAGTGCCATGCTGGAGCAAATGGGAGGGGGAAAACCCTACCACCTGGTGGAGTTTGACAAGACTCCAAAGCTAGCCAAAGAGGGCAAACTACTAAAACCCAAGGATGAAAAGCAAGGGTCTAACAATGGCGACAGCAATGGAAATACATCCGACTTTGACTTTCCTGACAACGGAGACAGCATGGCGGAGAGCATTTCCTCCAATCAGATTTCAGTCTCCAACCACATCCCTTGCCCCCCTCAACTGGTTGTGGTGAGTAACCATGACGATGGGAGCAACACGGCCAGCATCTTTCAGGGGAACGACAGTATCTCTGAACCATCCAGCCCAGGTAGTGAACCTGAACTGCAGATTGATCTGGGTCTCCCTAGCTCTGGTGAGCAGAGGGGAGGTGGTGGAGACAAATCCATCAGAGTAGCCCCCTCAGCCAGCCGCTCTCTGTTGGGGAACATCAAGAGGACTGTACCTACCCCCATGGGCCTAAACTTTACCCCAGAGGCCACTAGGACGACCACGCCCACAGGAGGATTCTCTGTTCCAACCTCGTCGGCTGGCTCCTCCCCCTACCTTCACACACCCACCCGCTTCAAGAGGACCAAGGGCAGGCCTGGGGAGGCGTTGTCTGACATAGCCACCAGCCTGGTGTGCAGGGTGGCCCAGCTGTATGGACAGCCTGTGCTCATCCCTTCCACTCCTGATCAGGGCGTGGCACTGGGCACGCCCCCAACTGCGGCAGGAGGTTCGTTAGCTCCTAGTGCATCCTTGTCGCAGAATTCCACCCCCAACCACTCCCCCATTGTTCCCTCTTCCTCATCTACTGGTGCTGTGCCCGAGGATCACAGGGCGTCCCCTCAGCCCCCACCCCCTGCCCCTCCCTCCATGCCTGTTGTGGCAGAAGGGGAGCAGGTCCAGACCTCTCTCTCCAGCCAGTTCAGTAGCATATACCCGAAAGAGAAGACGGCCATTGCTGTAGTGGACCCCGATCAGAAGAGGGTACGCAAGAGGAAGGGGAATGACCCGGACAATCCTCCCCCTCCCAAGAAACCCATTCCGGCACCCAAGGGGAAGGCACATACCCAGTCCAGCAGTGCCAGCCAGTTCACTCTGCCTATTGTCACCATGGCAACAGCAGTGCCCAGTGTGATCGTGGCAACCAGTGAACCTACACCTCCTCCCCAGTCCCAGTTGCTGCCCCCCCCTGTTCCCCAGTCCTTTGCCCCAAGCCCTTCCGCTCAAGCAATGGAACCAGCCCAAACAGCCAGGATAAGTAGCCCTTCTGACCCCCAGGGGTCTGGTGCATCCAAGGGGGCCAAGCGCATGAAAAGCATGAAACTGCAAGTCAAACAGCTGGCCAATCCTGTTGTTGTATCTAGCTCAGCTGGCCAGGTAACAACTGCTCCTACAACCAATAATACCTTAGCACCACCCTCTGCCCCGCCCTCTGCTGAATAGGTAGTAACTCCAGTTACTGCCCACCAGGGAGGTGAGGGTGAGGGGCAGGAAGAGGACCTATTTGAGGGGAGTGGCTTGTTGGCAGACACCATTAGACAGGTGGATAGGACCTTCAAGGCAAGGATGGACTTGCTGACGACACAGCCTGGGGACCTGGGCTTCAAGTACTTTACTGAAAAGGTGAGGTCTGTGTGTGTGTGTGTGTGTGTATGTGTGTGTGTGTGTGTGTGTGTGTGTGTGTGTGTGTGTGTGTGTGTGTGTGTGTGTGTGTTCTTTTATAATTACTGTAGCTCTTAGTCAGCATGAGGTTGTGTGCTACTTGAGTGGTTTGCAAATACACTCCTTTCCCCCTTAGCTGATGACGTCCATTAAGACGGTCCTCATTGAGATGCTCTCCACTTTTGAGGCCAAGGGCAAGATGGGTGCCAAGCAGCTGAAGGAGCAGCTGCACATGGGATGGCCTGTGCCTAGCTCCCAAGGTTACCTGGAGCAGCTGAGGAAAGAGCTGAAGGCAGAGATGAGGCAGCAGCTGGAAGTGGTAAGATGTGGGTGGTGGTGGTGGTGTGTGTGTGTTTGAGTGTGTCAAGGTCATCTCTGATATTCACCATTGGTTTGTGTCCCCTATCATAAAGTGTTCCTTAAGCCACACTTACCATCAATTCTAAAAGCCACACCACTCACATCCACTATACCTTGCTCACTTCCTCACTAGAAGGCGTATTTGACTGATGACCAATCCATTTCAGGTTAGGGCATCGGCTGCCTTAGAGAGGGAGCAGGTGGTGAATGAAGTAAGGAGACAGTCTGAAGCGGAGAAGGATATTGCCATTTCAGAAACCAAGAAAAAGAAATGGGTATGAACCCAAGCATGTACTCACTACATAATTATCTGCACAATGCCACATGTGTATGTACAGGCATTTCTGCACTGGTGATATAGATTCAAATCCCAATAACTGGGTTATGTGAATCACATTATTAATGGCATGTGATCTTGTGTTACTGATATATTCATGAGCATAATGGAAAGGGTATTGGAGTATTTCATTTTGAGGCAACTTCAGTACTTCAGTAATGCAGTAATAAATGTCGGAGTGTATGATGTAAATTATAGTAAGTATTATGACGAGCACATTCATTGAGCCAAGGAGGCATAAAAGAGATAGTAAGTATTCAGTTCATTTTAGCATAGATACTAGAGTGAAGGGATTGCCATGTAAGTCACAGACTCAGGGGAGAAGATATGGAGCGTTGCACATGGCCTCTTGTATTAAACAAGCATGTGTTTCTGTGTATTTCATTGCTTTTCTTGTCCTTTGTTAAGGAAAAGTGCAAACATAATGTTGTTTATTGCATCAATGGTGATAGCTGTATTGTAGTTCTATTTAATCCCCTTGCATCTACATTAATGAAATTAAATAGTATTTTTTTGTATGCACTCATGTAAGAACCATCTGGTCCAAATAGCAGTATCATACTGAGGAACTTCACAGACAGTACACTCATCATACATCACTTAACAGCATATCATCTTCCTCTACAGTGCAGCTACTGCTGGAAGGAAGCCCAGTACAACTGCTGTTGGAATGCAAACTACTGCAATGAGCAGTGTCAGCAAGCCCATTGGCCAGAACACATGAAGCAGTGCACACAGCTCCAACAGGTGCCTCCACCACGCACTCCTCTGGCTGCCGGTGATAGTGGAAGTGGAGTTGCACAACCTCCGTCCAACTCCAGAGCCTCTCATCCCCAGGCCATCTTGTCTCCGGTTATGACAAACCAGGAGCAGCCCTCCAGTATCTTTGTTTATGGCCACCATCCTCCACCTTCCCAGTCTCAAATGGTTTCCACCATGGCTTCCATGACAACATCCACAGGGGGTCGACACCATGGCTTGAATTCTGAGTCCCACATGAATTCAAAACTGATGTTGGAGCAGCAGCAGCAGCAGCAACATCACATGGATCACCCGGGCATGGAAAGTGAAGGGTTGATTCTTCCTGCGTCCAACTCCACCTCTCCACCCCACCACATTCGTAACATGCTTCTGGGGCAAGGGCAGGGTGTGGCCAAGCGTGAGGTCATCACTGGGGGGAATCCTGCGATGCTTCACTCTCACGGAATTCCCCTTCAGCATGCTGGAGAGGCCCTGACCTCGGGAGTGAGCCACACCCCTTCAGGTGGGCTTGCCAACCTAGCACTGCACGGTCAGCAGGGACAAATGAGTCCAGCTGTATCGTTGCCTAGCAACACTCACTCCATGCAGAGCCAGGCAGGAGGATACAACTGGTCCTACTCTCAGCCTGTGCTGCTGAGTGATGGGTACCCACACCACATGATGCCCACAATGCAGGCTTCATCGTCTCAAGCACAAGGCTTCTTCAAACCATTTTAATAGAATGTAACGTTTGGATTTTTCCCCCACCTTTATTTTGGGAGTGGGAGTGGTCGCCATATTTTCCCACTTTCTGTTCATTTTATTCCCTCTTCCTCCTCCCCCTCCATTTGGTGACCTTTTGCACTCATTGTTTCACAAGTCATGAATTCAGCTTTATCTGTGACACATGGTCATGGGAATGATGTAGGGATGTGGGTATATTGGGTTAGTGGGCTTAGACCTGACAATGTTGAATGTCCTTTCTCCTGTGAGGGCAGGTCAGTTGGCATCAGGTGACATTTTGGTTATAAGTCTCATACCATTTAACTTTTTCTTAGCTTAGTATCCTTATTTTGTTCATGACACAGTCATAAAAGTTGAATGGACTGAATAAAGCTGTGGAGATGAAATTTTGTTTGCAGCTCATGAAATTATGGTCCTAATTAAACATGGAAAGTATTTTCAAAGCGTTACGGCATTGACAATAATGTGGGACATAGCTGGATGCCTATTTTATTGAAACTTGGATTAATTCTGAAGGCTCATATATTTGACAACATTGGTGTCATTGGAAGACATACATACGAGTGGTTCATATCTGAGCTGAACAATCTCATCAAGGGGAAACATAACATATACAGAACAAAGTATTTCTGCTTTTCCTTGGCACTAACACACCGAAAGTAAGCCTTTTCTATAGTTTGTCATGCTATGTACTGTGCTTGAACCGCAGTATGATGGTTTCATTCTTCCAACTTAAATGTCGAGGGTTACCTAGATAATCAACTTCCACTTCTCGTATGTGACTGACTGTAAGTTATGAACTAAGGACGCATAACATATAGTGCAGCTTTGACCAGCAGGTTTCCAGAAATCACCAGAAGTAGGCCTAGACATACTGTAGTTCATTGAAGCACACAGCTCTTACAAATGCAGGCTAGGCCAATTCATTATGTCTTTCAGAATAAGCAAAGGAGAATATTAGTTTAGAAATGATAGGGAGTTACACTCAGTGGAATAGAGTGACTGGGCAACAACCTGGTGATGAAGAGTGATGGAGTCACTCCTATCTTGCTCATTTAAAATCAAAGAATCACCACCATGACTGTTGCCCTTTCCAACACTCAATGGATTTTTCTTTACTTTAGTTAGTGATAAGGTTCTTTGTGCACTTCAGCAACAGTCAACCTCTGCTTACCATACTTTGTGCCAGTGACTCTTCTATTATTGCTCACAAGCCTTTGGATTCTTCACTGCACCATAGGGCCATGTCAAGTACTTTGGGGGTGCAATGGAGGTGGCTGCATGAAAAGACATTTTCAAGAGTTGTGTGAAATGTGGATCGGGAACCAATACGGTAAAATGCATATTCTTCCTGGATCAGCTAGGTGATTTATCAGTAACAGAAGGTTGTCTGAATGTAAATGTCCAGGTCGGTATGTTCTGTGGGGGGCAGCAGTGATTGCACCAAAGAAGTGAAATCTTCGTTAGCAACAAGAGTGGCACAACGACCACATTGACATAATTTATGTTGAATGAATCCTTGGTGCATGTTGTGATGCATGACAATGTGTGGCAGCTTTGTCAGCAGCAGCAGCAGCAGTACTATATGCACCCATGTGGCCCATGGGACAGAGTTCACAGGGAAAAAATTACTCTTGGTTGACTGTCACATCATCTGTCAGTTTGGGTCTTCATTATGACAATGATGAGTTACACACTGCTATCAAATTGTGGCTTGGAATATGAACCTCCTGGCATGTCAGATACTATGCCCCTATCATGTTTATTGGCCTGGAAATGATACTAGGTCCCTTGTGCCATCATAGTACTACGTGTAAATGAGAAGGTGATGTCACCACACGTCACAATTGGCCATATATAGAGCATGCCATCCTGTGTTTCTCTGTTTGCTCATTTCCGCAGCCACACCAGCAGTAACTACTGCTTCAGATATAATACTGGAGTTTAGTCACATCCAGAAATGGCCCATACATACGCGGTCATCCTGTTTTTTTTTTTCCACATTGAATTTCAAACATGTTTAATATACTCTAAAAATCGATTTGATTATAATATGCATTTTTCATTAAAAAAACATTAAGCACCCTTTTACTAAAATCAAGACATTTAAATTAATTTCAACCGCGCATAATTAGTAAAATTTATTCATAAATGTATTTAAAAAGATGACGCAAGATATTTAAATATCCTGTTAATGCCATTCATGACGTCTACGACGAAACTTTGGCTCACGTGCACATGTAACATTGCTGGTATAATTAAATAGTAAAATAACGAAAGTCTCTAATACAGCTCCTGCGCGAGGGTGTGGCTACTGCGGTACGCCCACGCATATGTGAAAAGTCAGTTAGTTGATAAATAAATCATGCAACGCATCCCGATAGGGACTGACCAAAACATTCAGAAATCATGTGTGCACACAATATATCTGTTATGCCTCATGGCAGTGTGCAATGTGATCTGTTCTTTTAATTTATCGTTGTCTACTTGAACCAGCTAGTAGCTCTAACCAAGGATTATTGACTATTACAATCCTTGCTCGAACCCAGTGGGATATATGCCTCGTGTCATTGTCTTTGTCAGTAGCACTCATGGCACTACTTTCAAAATAGTTGTATTTTTCAACGCTTATACGTAAGTTCTATCGGTATACATGAAAAAGCTCGGCGATTTTTATATAGACTCTTTTGCCTGGTAACCTCGGACAAAGCTCAGTTACAATTTCTTGTTCATTTCACTACATTATCCGTGCATGCATGCATTGCGATACATGCGGTTGATGGTGCATGATCCAATTATGCTGTCATAGTCTGCGATTAATTAGGTTAAGTGAATTGTGCATTATGCAAGACAATACGGTGCAAGATAACATGACTGCACCGCTGCAGTAATGAATGCTTTGAAGGGTACATATACATGTATAGCTCTCAATTGCATGCAGCATGATGAACTAACTTGCTGTCCATGCAGGTACTTTGACTATCTGTGCGTGTGCACCTAAATTGGTGCACGCATTCAATATATGCATGATGCAAATGGTTGCGTGCATATGGTATATGGATACAATGTAGAGTGCAGCAGATAGTATGCAGGCATTGTTTCCTTGCAACTACTGGTTATGACAATAACAAGGTCAGGTATTGGCATCTGTTTATAAGCTAGTATAGTCCTTCACAATTCACTGGGATAAATGTTCAGTTGATTTATGATCAAATACGCATGGTTGAATGGATTGATGACTCCAATTAAAAGTGACACTGTCAATAAACTTAATGTTCGTGCAAAGGTGATCTGTGAGTATGTATTGCATGCAGAGCGATCACGCAACGTAATACGTTATTATTAATAGGACATATTAATCGAATCGGATCAGCTTCAAACGTTCTATAGATCTTGCAAATAAAAAAGCGGGGGAAATTAAAGGATGCAACACCGAACTGACTGATCCCCCGCCATATAACCTAGTCCCTCGTATATATGCTCTGAACAGACAATTTGCATGTCTGCGACGTGAATTAATGGATCAACGATGACCTTACTATATTATCTCACCTTACACGCCAGCTGGCGTGGTCACAAATTTCAGATAGAAAGCCGTTTACAATTAGCTGTTCTCAAATGCAGACTGCCCGCATAAGTGAAATGTTACCTAAGTTGCTGTAGCGGACCCGTGGGTTTGGACAAATTTGAACGGTTATGAAGCATCAAATTAGAATCAGAGCGCCACTTCGGCGAATCGCGTCTCAGTTCTTGTATTTCGAACACGCCCTCCCCCCTTTTTCGTACTCAACCAGGGCTCCGCGGACCCCGGCCCCTTACAAAAATACTGCATGGATCCGCCCCTGCCAAGCGGGGTAGTGGCCAGTAATAGTTTGTGAAACATTGTGCGAGTTAATAAACCTAGCTATAATTATTTAGTTTAAAGCGTCATGTAATGGTACATACATGTAACCGGCCGTGTTTCTGTTATGACGACCATTTATTCAATAATGGTCAAAATGGCGGCGCCAGTAACCGAACATTGTTCAAAGGCTCCCCGAACTAGAAAATTCTATGTAATGGAAAAAACAAATGGCATGAAAACATGTAGCAATGTGCTGCAAATCATAATAAAGGGTGGCAACTCAATCTTTCGTTAAGATTCAATTTAAAAAAACAGTGGAATACAGTAATTAGGTCAGAAAACATTGATCTTCTGTACATATTAATGGAAGCTATGTTTTGCTTTCCCGAACTGAAATCTTCAATGTAATAGTATAAATATTTTTGCACAGTTTGCACCTTACAACCTTTCTACACGTGAAAATGAGGTGGCAAATGTTTTATAACTTGCGGTTAGTTAATTAAATTCAAGAGTAACCATTTTTCATACATTTAAATAGGTGTAAGTCTAACTTTGTTTTGAATACATTCGAACCATTAGTACTTATAAATTCAACACAAATTCAAACCACACTACCCCTATGTACTAGCAATGGATATAGGATGTCTTTTTGAACACCATCACTTTCCTGGTGACCGCTGATTTCTGCATATGGTGGTGAAGTCACCATGTCATTAAAGACTGCAGAGTCTTTAATCTCCCAGGTGGTCACCAAGATATCAGCAGGACGGGCACTGAGTCGATCAGAGCCCAAACTGCTTCCAGCTTCAAAGGAAGCAGATATGAGGAAAATGATGCTAAATGCACTCCTCTCGCTGAAGCTTGGGGAGTAGAAGCCTGTAAAGTATTCTCTTGTTTAGCCAGGCGTCAAGGCAAAATCCAAGGTTCTTGGAGAAGGCTGGGTAGAGCCATTCCTACAGATCAGTCCTAACCCTCGCAACTGAAGTTGACCCAATATGCACTTGGTTCTAGTTACAATATTTCTGATCGGTCTTGTTTGTCAATTTATTTATCATAAATGCGTATAATTATTAACATGTCATGTACAATACTCGAGAAGAAAATCCGGTTCAGCTACCCAAACTGTTAGAACCAGTCTGACCGGTATTAGGAACAGTGGGTGCAGGTACTTCATCTAACATGCATCCCACCTCTTGTATAACACTTACCAGCTACTGGTCCTACTCTCAGCCCTTGCTGCTGGGTGATGGATACCACATGCAGGCTTCATCGTCTCAAGCACAAGGAATGATTTTTTCCCCCACCTTTATGGAATACTGAGCTGGTTGCTCGGGTTGCTGTCCATTTTATTCCCACTTCCTCCCCCCCCCCCCCCCCCCCCCCCCCCTTTTATTTCACAAGTGATGAAATCAGCTTTTTCATCATGAGAATAGTGTAATCACATGTAAGCATGAAAACATATCAGAATACCCCTAACATCTCAAACATGAATATATAATCTCTTTAAAATGCATGGCTAAACATTACAGCAGCAACAGAAGGTGTCAGCAGTCCACACTGTTCCAGCATCTGCTTCAGCTCTTCATATGACGTAATTACATTTCCATCCCATAAAATCGATGCAATGGTTGTGTTTTGGAAAAGCATTCTTGCTAATGATTTTATTCCATGTTCAGTGAATTGACAGTTCTCTATTCTTAATGTTGTAAGCGTATGGTTTGATGCAAGAGATTTGCTAAGGCATTCAATACCATCATTAGAAATTGCATTAAAGCTTAGGTCAAGGTCAGTTAAGCTTGTATTCTTTTCAAGACCCTCACATAGTGACATTATGCCATCTGATGTGATACCACACCCTGATAGATTAAGGGTTCTAAGAGAATTATTAGATTTAAGTGTTTGTCCTCTACAGTATGCCCCAATATGACCTATCAGTGGATTGCAGGCCAAATCTAAAGCCTCTAATGATGTCATTCTCATGATGAACTCCTGAAGTACAGGACCATTAATATCATTAACCTGAACGTTTGATGCCATTAAGTCAAGTGTTTGTATTGGGCAGCCTTTCAATGCATGGAGAATGTATGTTAGACCATTGTGTTCTAGGTTACAAAGTCTCAAACACAGTTTGCTGATGTTGTGATTTGTAATTATCGATTCCGACAGATACTTTATGGACTGTTCATTAAATGAGGGATCAGATATTGTCAGCTCACCGATAGATGATGACTCACCAAATCCTTGCTTGAATGACTTCATACAGATAGCTGAAAGACCACACCCGTGACGTGTAACACTTCTAAGACGTGATCTTGCAATAAGGCATCCGAGGGATAAATAATCGTATGGTGAAAGTGGTACATTTATCATTTTAACTAGCATCAATTTATCACACTGGTCATACATGCAGGACTGGGTTTTTAGCTTCATACAAGCAGTTTGCCAGTAGTCTCTGTTCTCTTCCAAAACTAGTGATGCTTCTTCCCTGAACCAAAATACAATTAAATATAAAGTACATAAATCTATCTTACTCACTTTGACCGAAGGGTCCACCGATTTATCATTGCATTGTTTTCCATAAAGGAAGCTAAGTAAAGTCGTTTCATTTATTGGTTGGTCACCCAAAGAAAACTGCATCAATTTTTCACTAATAGATTCGATCATGTCATACTCTTCTTTACTACATCCTTGAATGATTAATTGGTCTAAAACATATTTTTGGACATTTTGGCTCATAACAAATGAAGCAGATATATCATGTTCATTCATTGCAATGAAACTGCTTAATACACTGTCAGAAAGGATGCTCACAGTTTTAGTAAATTGAAGGGAAGTGATTCCAGCATAGAACTGAATAACTACATCAAACATTGGTTTGGCAATAAAAGCATGGAATTTCTGCAGTTGATCATCAGGAGGCATCCTTGACATATGCATAGCTGCTAATAATTCCTGTATAGTTTGGTGAAGGAAAGAGTACATTGTCTTTGGTCCAGTTGCTTCTTGTAACTTTGTCCCATAAAGTAAGCTAAGTGTATCCGAAATTGAATTTGAATTCAACTCCTTTTGTGAAAATAGCATTCTGTTTTCTAATTAACCACAGAAAGCCATCTTACAAAGGGAATAAAATGAATCTCGAAGCTCCTTTGGAAGGCTTTCTAAAGAAGTGATATGTTCATATTCCCTGTCAGGCTCTCTTTTAATGACGTGGCGTTGGATGCAATTAAGAACTAATAACTTGAATGTCTCCAACAATGTAGTTGGTAGGTTGGGCATTTTTACTTGAAACACATATGCTATAATCATTGCATTCAATGGAAGATGGCAGCTGCTTAATAAAGATGGTCTTGATTCTAATGCTTCCATGAGGGCATGTGCAGCTTCTTCACTGCCTGTGATGTCCATGATGCATTCCTTTACTTCGTGGTCAGCAAACCCTAGCGTTTCCAAGCGATGTAGCTCATCAGAGGATACATAACGAGAATTCACCACTACTGTACTGTGAAGCAATGAGTGCTTTGGTGAGGATTTTATAATGTCTTTAAAAATTGAATAGTTTTGTAAGTTGTGTGGGAGTTCATCCCAACCATCCAATAGAAATAGTACACCTTTTCCATTAACTTCCTTTATTTCACGCCATGCTCTCTCCTTTATGTCACTGCTGCATGGAAGTATGTCAGCCACAGAACGAGGTGACTGGATGGTGCTATATTCACGTAGCTTGATATATATTACCAAACTGAATTCTTGAAACATCTCGCCTGACGCCCACTTCTGACACATGTACCAAAGCAATGTGCTCTTCCCAGATCCTGGTGCTCCTTCTATTAGAATCAATTCCTTCCTTTTAAGCTCCTTTTGCGAACTAAATATGTTACATAAATCAATGGGAACTCTTTTCTTGACGATTGTGTCATTAACGCTTACTGCAGTTTCTATTTTTACAATTTCGAGTTTGCAGAATTTTCTTTTGTCAATTGGGGGCCAGAAGTCTGGGTCGGGATCGGTGTACGCATACCATGTTTTGAGCTGTTCTGCAAAAGGTGACGAGTGATGCACTCCCCCACTTGAGGGTGTGGTCGACAGTTCGCGAACACGTTCTGCCATATCGCATCTTTCCAGAAAGCTGAAAGCTGAAATTAGTCGATGGTACGTGGCGTTTTCTTTATATTTGTTCTTCCATATCATGAGCATCTTGATCCTTTTAAGTGGGAGTTCGGTTGGTTTATATGATTCGTCTATCTCTTCCACTTCTGCTTCCGATAGACCAAGTATATAAGCGACCATCTTCCAATCAGTGAGGTCTTTGGCAATGATCACTAAATGGTCTTCGGAACATGGGCGATCCAGAGTGAGATTCAACGGTCCGCTGTCGGCACACATTTCGTTGCTGTGTTCCCATTCCAACATGGTACGATCAGTCACTATGCAAATTTACCTACCCTGCGTCTGATTATTGCGAACCACGAACTAAAAAAAAGATAACCTTTTAACAAGAAGATGAAGAATATGGGAAGCTGGATGACAATCTGAGGTACACTTCTATTTGATTTCTCATTTTGCTTACATGTAGAAAGTGAATGGTATTGGATATCAGACTATTAGTAAGTGAGTTTACATTAGGTTTCTTTAAATAAAAGCATTCTTTTCTCAGCATTAACAACTGAAATGTACACATGAATTATTTCAGAAGAGAGATGTGCCTTTGTTATTCCCACACATTTCCACTTTGCATTGAAACTGAGCTAAGGTAATGCTTCTTATTCTGGTCAAATGTTCCACTAATCATAACTTGAGTTACATGTGGTAAAAGAAGAAGGAAGAATATGAGAAAATGGTGTATTTAAGTTGGGACCCAATGAAATTGCATTGTCTAGCAGAGTGTAAGCTGTACACATGTGTGTGTGTGTCATAAGGGGTATCCCCTAACCTTGGCCAGTACAATGCGATGAGGAGGGTACTGCAGAGGAGAGAAAGGGGAAGAGCGATCAGGGAGGGTGGAGGGGAGAGGTGATAAGATTGTAAGGTCCTAGAGCAAGTGTATTGTATCGAACATTACAGTACGATGATGAAGTGTTCTATCCCTTGCTCTATATTGCAGCAAAGTCATCAGTCCTGCATCCAGCCGCTCTCAGGACCACCTCCTACACCCACCACCAAGACTCAGCACTGGCAAGTGGCCATGTACGAGCTTCAGAAGTACCGGCAGAACATCAATGCCATGCTGGAGCAAATGGGAGGGGGAAACCATACCACCTGGTGGATTTTGACAAGACTCCAAAGCTAGCCAAAGAGGGCAAACTACTAAAACCCAAGGATGAAAAGCAGGGGTCTAACAATGGCAACAGCAATGGAATGCATCCAACTTCGACTTTCCCAACAGTGGAGACAGCATGGCAGAGAGCATTTCCTCCAATCAGATTTCAGTCTCCAACCACATCCATAGTGAAGAAACCTATCTGTGGAAAAGAGGTAAGCACACTGTCAACTATATATGCTGATGGATGTAAATTTAGAGATTTGTGATGAAGGGCGAGAATGGTGTGCCCATACCTCTGCTTAGATAGGACATGGGAAAGCATATTGTGTGTTGAATAGGGGCTTTGTCAAAGTTTAGTAGGTCAACCCAGCAACTCTCCCCTCTAAACAACCCGATCCCCAAACTACATTGTCTCTATGTCTGGTTCTAGGTATTGTACTGCTGCGTATATAAAACGGGTGTTCAATCATTCAGTACACAGACAGTATGTACTTACATGTTAAGCACATCATACTGTACACTAAATGATAATCATATCTGTAACATAAATCATAATTTCAGTTTGATACGAAATGTCAAACCGTTTCCATATTTGTAACAAAATGTTAGAACAATCTGTACCATATGTCATGCTAATGTTCCAGGTTGTACCAGTTATGATACAATAATGTATCATATAATGATAGGCATATGTCACACATCTGGTACATATAATTACTTTTGGCGTGAAGTCTGCCTAGTGACGATTGGAATTTTGCTGACCCACCCACCACTCCACATGTGCATTGACTTGTACCTCCTACACTGGTTCTTTTTCATGTTATCCATCAATGGCAGGTGGCATCATTTGGGCTTCTACCCTGACCAACCATTTTAACCCGGTCGTGGTGTGGCACATCTGGTCGCACCCAAGGCGTGACTCAGAGTCACCCTTGGTCCCAGGTCGGTCAGTGGAGAGGGCCTAGCACTCACCATGACCGCCTCATGGTGAGTGGCATGTCTGGTCGCAGCCAGCGCTACCTTGGTCCCAGACAAGGGTTGATGGGCACACCCTGTCCCCCCACCTGACCCTTTTTGGACAAACTATTATTCCGTCAACTCGTTTAGACACATAATGGACCCAGAAGTGGGCATGTAGTTTAGATACCTTTATACTTTAGCCCAAAAGGAGCATTCATACAGCATTGTATATGGCTGTGCAGTGCGGACTAAATGAATTGCAGGTTCATGATTCTCTTGGTATTCACACCAAACAACATCCTTCGCTTCATCACTACCTCTCCCATATATAGTTGACCATCATACCACCTCCATGGACACTATTCACTGGACCATCTGCCTCATGTTGCATCGATATAGACTCATCTGAACATTACCAGTTGAGCATGGCAACTCGTGTGAAGATCACTTCACACACCTCAAGCTTCTCTATCATGCCAAATCTGGGTATACATGGGAATACTTCTGACTCCTCACAGACTTAAATACTGAGCTGCAGGAACTGCTAATTTCTGGTGGCTGTAATATTGCTGTTAAATGTGTTAATTAACTCTCTGAACGCCAAGTGCATGTATATGTTACGTACGTGTAGATTTGTCGCGCGGTCATTACTATGATAAGCTGACAGTGCATCAGCCAGAGGACTGATTTGCTATGCCCTGTGCATGGCCAAAGTTAGGGGAATCCCCTTATGATCTGCCAAGGTAACAGGTAATAGTACAACACCTGATCCTTCTCATGCATCTTGTGTGATTATCTTGACCTCTCCTCTCCTTCCCTTTCCACCCTATTCTGCATCATTCCATACTCCTATTCTATGCTAACTGTTAGATCACTGGTCCCCAAGTCCTGCATCCAGCCACTCTCGATCTCAGGCCCACCTCCTACACCCACCACCAAGACCCAGCACTGGCAAGTGGCCATGCACAAGCTTCAGAAGTCCGCAAGTCCTGCATCTACTTGCTCCTCCCCCTACCTTCACACCCCCACCCACTTCAAGGACCAAGGGCAGGCCTGGGGAGGCGTTGTCTGACATAGCCACCAGCCTGGTGCGCAGGGTGGCCCAGCTGTATGGACAGCCTGTGCTCATCCCTTCCACTCCTGATCAGGGCGTGGCACTGGGCACGCCCCCAACTGCGGCAGGAGGTTCGTTAGCTCCTAGTGCATCCTTGTCTCAGAACTCCACCCCCAACCACTCCCCCATTGTTCCCTCTTCCTCATCTACTGGTGCTGTGCCCGAGGATCACAGGGCATCACCTCAGCCCCCACCCCCTGCCCCTCCCTCCATGTATACTCTCATAGCCACACATTACATATCTCCACTTATCTGATATTGCCTTGCCTTGAAAAGGATTTATCCTTGCACTTGCTGGCTTACTGAAGGTACAAACCCATCTGTCTATCTGGAGACACTGGTACCAGCAGTATAGCATGAATCGTTTTTGTATCCTCATTACTTAGTTGTTCAATTACAACCCCCACATTATTTATTCATAGTGACTGTGTTTGGGATGTGATGGGAATGTGGGGAGAGGGAGTGGGGGAAGCCCCTCAGTCCCATCTCTATCCCACTCTAAACGACATTGTGAAAATATATGTTGTCAACTCCTTGTGTGGCTAGGATCCCCTAGCTGCAGATCCAGACAGGAAAAGAGCGTGAGGTAGGTAAGGTATCACTACAAAAAAGGAGAAAATTCTGACATTTATAGCATCTGACAATAACTACACAAATCACCAATACACTTGTCATCATCATTGTCTGTTACTAACTTTCCTCGGATGAGACCATTTCTTATGCTAGGAAGGCTGGCTGGCTGTGATAGGTGCCGCAGGGTGCTCCATGTAAGTCCAGTGCTCAGGACTGGCTGAGTTTATTCTCTATGGTATACCACCTTAACTCTTTGGACACCATGCTAGTTCATATGTATGCATGCATGCATATACACACAATCGTTATGAATTCTACATATACATGACAGTCTAATTAAGAAATGGGTAGATTTCGACTTGATGATGCATGCATGCAAATGCTTGCTGCACTTGTGACCTTATAGGTACATGACATGTTTGGTTACTTTACAACTGGGATGTTTCTTCAGAATAACACATTGTTCAC
Source organism: Ephydatia muelleri (assembly GCA_013339895.1). Taxonomy (NCBI): domain Eukaryota; kingdom Metazoa; phylum Porifera; class Demospongiae; order Spongillida; family Spongillidae; genus Ephydatia; species Ephydatia muelleri. The sequence continues at coordinate 7,688,591 of JABACO010000005.1, forward strand.
TAATGCTATTTACTCCCAGAACAGGAATGTGTATCGCACATTAGTGTAATACAACATGTTTAAAATGCCAGTTCACTCAGAGTGTTTGGAAGACATGAACTCAGCTTTACAAACATATCAATACACCAATACAAATATATGCAATCTTTTATAATGCACAACCAAACATTACAGCAGCAACAGAAGATGACAGCAGTCCAAGCTCTTCCAGATACTGCTTCACTCCTTCTTGTGACATGATAGTTTCATCCCACAAAATTGTTGCAATGGTTGTGTTTTGGAAAAGCATTGTTGCTAATGATTTTATTCCAAGTTCTGTGAGTCCACAATTACGAATATTCAAATTTGTAAGTGTACAGTTCAATGCAATAGATTGGCAAAGACCTATTATACCGTCATCAGAAATGCTATTTTCACTTAGGTTAAGGTCAGTTAAGGCTGTATTGGTTTCAAGTCCCTCACATAGAGTCATTATGCCAAATAATGTAATTCCACAATATGATAGATCTAGAGTTCTAAGAGTGTTATTACATTTAAGTGCTTCTCCTATATGGCGTGCCCCAATATCTCCCAATAGTGGATTGACAGACAAATTTAAACTCTCCAATGACGGCATTCCAATAATGAAGTCCCGAAGAACAGAACCATTATTGTCAACCTGCACATATGAGCAAGAAATAGTAAGTGATTGTATTGAGCATCCTTTCAGTGCATCTAGAATGCATGTCAGACCATTGCCTTTTGGGTTACAACATGCAATTCCAAATTCCTTGATGCTTTTAATAATACTTAATAATTCAGACAGATTCTTAATTGACTCTTCATCAAGTGAGGAGTCTACAATTGCCAGTGTACTAATACAGGGTGACTCACTCAGCCCTTGCTTCAATGACTTTATGCACCTAGATGACAGATCACAACACAGAAGCCCCAAGTGTTTAATATTTGACCTTGCAATAAGGCATCCCAAGGATAAACAGTCAGAAGGAGTCAGTGGGACATTCACGATGTAAAGCTGAAACACATCCTTAAACATGTCGTACAGGGCTGGGTTTTTAGCCTCATACAAGCAGTTTGCCATTAAGCGTGCTTCTATTCCAACACGAGTAGATTGTAGTCCCTGAAGCGAAGTAGAAGTTAATTAAAAAGTAATATTACTTGTATGTACTCACCTTGAGAGAAGTGCTAAGAACTGCAGTCTCATTTGATGGTTCTTGTTCGTTTTCATCTGAGGTAATAATCAAGTTGTCACTAAATTCAAAACTGTTAAAAAAACTGATCAAATACTTGTTGAGTTTTGGGTTCTCATCAAGTGCCGCATTCAAATCATCATCATGGCAGGTCATCAAATTGGTAAAAATTCTATCATAAAGAATTCTTTCAGTTCCTCTAAGTTGAAGTAATGTGACTCCAGCATAGAACTGAAATCATCGCATGGAACCTTGGTTGATCACAAAAGTTATAAAAATAATCCAGTTGTTCATCAGGAGGCATCCTCGACATATGCATAGCTGCTAATAATTCTTGTATCGTTTGGTGAAGGAAAGAGTACCTGGTTCTTGGTCCAGTTTCGTCTTGTAGCTTTGTCCCATAAAGTAAGCTAAGAGTATCAGGAATTGTTGTGAGCTCCTCCTTTGTATATAGCATTCTATCTTCCAATAAGCTATTGAAGGCTAGCTCACAGAGAGAATAAAATGAGGCTTGAATTTCCCTTGGAAGTCTTTCTAAAGAAGTGATATCTTCAAGTTCCCTGTCAGGCTCTCTTTTAATGACGTGGCGTTGGATGCAATTAAGAACTAATAACTTGAATGTCTCCAACAATGTAGTTGGCAGGTTGGGCATTTTTACTTGAAACACATATGCTATAATCATTGCATTCAATGGAAGATGGCAGCTGCTTAATAAAGATGGTCTTGATTCTAATGCTTCCATGAGGGCATGTGCAGCTTCTTCATTGCCTGTGATGTCCATGATGCATTCCTTCACCTCTTGGTCAGCAAACCCTAACGTTTCCAAACGAGATGTTGCCAAGCAATGTAGCTCATCAGAGGATACATAACGAGAAGTCACCACTACTGTACAGTGAAGCAATGAGTGCTTTGGTGAGGATTTTATAATGTCTTTAAAAATTGAATAGTTTTGTAAGTTGTGTGGGAGTTCATCCCAACCATCCAATAGAAATAGTACGTTTTTTCCATTAACTTCATTTATTTCACGCCATGCTCTTTCCTTTATGTCACTGCTGCAGGGAAGGATGTCAGCCACAGAACGAGGTGACTGGGCGGTGCTATATTCACGTAACTTGATGTATATAACCAAACCGAATTCTTGAAACATCTCGCCTGATGCCCACTTCTGACACATGTACCAAAGCAATGTGCTCTTCCCAGATCCTGGTGCTCCTTCTATTATAATCATTTCCTTCCTTTTAAGCTCCTTTTGCGAACTAAATATGTTACATAAATCAATGGGAACTCTTTTCTTGACGATTGTGCCATTAACGCTTGCTGCAGTTTTTAGTTTTACAATTTCGAGTTTGCAGAATTTTCTTCTGTCAATTGGGGGCCAGAAATCTGGGTCTGGATCGGTGTACGCATACCATGTTTTGAGCTGTTCTGCAAAAGGTGATGAGTGATGCACTCCTTCACTTGAGGGTGTGGTCGACAGCTCGCGAACACGTTCTGCCATATCGCATCTTTCCAGAAAGCTGAAAGCTGTAATTAGTCGATGGTACGTGGCGTTCTCTTTATATTTATTCTTCCACTTCATGAGCATCTTGATCCTTTTAAGTGGGAGTTCATCTGATTTGTACGATTTGTCTACTTCTTCCACCTCTGCTTCCGATAGACCAAGTATATAAGCGACCGTCTCCCATTGAGTGAGGTCTTTGGCAACGATCATCAAATGGTCATCTGGACATGGGCGATCCATCGTATATCCACCATCAGCGCACATTTCAATAACGCTACTGCAGGAGACACAATGGGAGTTATCTGCAGGAATTTAAGTGATTTGTTTAGCGAGTAAACAATGTTTAATGTTCTGATGAAGGGTGAATGCTGATGCCCATACCCCTCCGCATCGTGGTGTGGCATGCACCCAAGACGTGACTCAGCATCCGCACCCTTGGTCCTAGGTCGGTTCAGCGGTGAGGGCTAACCACTCCATGATCGTGTCATGGTAGTGGAATATCTGGTCACACCCAAAGGGCAGCCAGCACTATCTTGGTCCCAGACATGGCCTGATGGGCACACCCTGTCACCAGGTTGCTGCCTGACCCCTTTTAGGGCAAACTGTTATTTTGCCGGGGCGGGGACCCGGGAGTGGGGGTGGGGGGTGGGGGTAGGATGGACTAGACATCTTGAAGCATTGGCATGATATATGCAGTGCAGTGCTGACTAAACGAATTGCAGGCTCATGATTCCCTATTCACATTCCTTCGCTTCATCACTACCTCTCCCATATATAGTTGACCATCATACCACCTCCACTAACACTAGGTTCACTGGACCATCTACCTCATGCTGCATTGATATGGGCTCATCTGAACCTTGCCAGTTGAGTGTGGCAACTTGTGTGAAGTTCACTTCACCAATCAAACTACACACCTCAAGTTTCTCCATGACACCAAATCTGGGTACACATGGGAATACTTCTGACTCCTCACAGACTTAAATATTGAGCTGCTGGAACCACTAATTTCTGGTGGCTGTAATATTGCTGTTAATTGTGTGTGCTTTGTGTTGTTTGGGTACCGCTGTGATTTGGCTATTCGAGAATCTGCACAACTCGGTAGTTCTGCCACATTCTCAGTCACAGTCACTACATACCTCCACTTATCTGATATTGCCTTGCACTACACATGAAAAGAATTTATCTTTGCACTTACTGAAGGTGCAAACCCATCTGTCTATCTGGAGACACCAATACCAGCAGTATAGCACGAATCTTTTTTGTATCTCAGTGCTTAGTTGTTCAATTGCTTAGTTGTTCAATCACAACCCCACATTATTTATTCATAGTGACTGTGTTTGGGATCTGATGGGAATGTGGGGAGAGGGAGTGGGGGAAGCCCCTCAGTCCCATCTCTATCCCCCTCTACATGACATTGTGAAAATATATGCTGTCAATTCCCTGTGTGGCTAGGATACACTAGCTGCAGATCCAGACAGGGAAAGAGCGTGAGGTAGGTAAGGTATCACTACAAAAATTCTGACATTTATAGCATCTGACAATAACTACACAAATCACCAATACACTTGTCATCATCATTGTCTGTTACTACCTTTCCTCGGATGAGACCATTTCTTATGTCAGGAAGGCTGGCTGGCTGTGATAGGTGCCGCAGGGTGCTCCATGTAAGTCCAGTGCTCAGGACTGGCTGAGTTTATTCTCTATGGTATACCGCCTTAACTCTTTGAATGCCAAATGCATATATACATGCATGCTCACAAAACGAGAATGATCTGCCTCACCATTCATGAGTGCTGTGTGTTATATTGTGTTGATCAAAATCACTTTGAATATGCATACAAGTACAGTACTGACCTGCATTGAACATATGTGGTCCCGGTGTAATATTTTGTGTGTCCATTATAACCATATGGCACCTTTTGTTGCAACAATCCATAATATGAACTGGCAAATCAGGGGTCGGGGGGGGGGGGGGGGGGGGGGGGGGGGGGGGGGGTGAACAGGTACACTGATCTGGGCTACGCATTCCTGGAGTATTGTAGTGATGCATTAGTGAAGTGAAGTCAGGTCATCTGAATAATGGGACTCTGTAGCCAGTGTGAGAAGAAACATAATTTCTTTGTACACGTACTTATAAGGTTACAAGTGCAGCAAGCATTTGCATGCATCACAGACTTGTGAATGATCAACACATTTTGCACGCAATATCTAAATCATGCATGAATGGTGTCATGTTTGTGTGTACGTGCATGCATATACACACTTGGTGTTCAAAGAGTTAATGTCCCCATGGCGAGTTGCTCATAGGCACACAACGCTATGTGTCATAGGGCATGCATGAAAATTGGACATCTATTAGTAAAGGTTTGGTATGGGTGGAAATAATGTGTGGGGATGAATTGAGTTTGAGTGAAGGAGGGCACTTGAATCTTTACTCCCATCCTCCATTCCATCATGAAGGATTATCTTACTTATGGGCTAGTACTTGTTAGGGTCCCTTTATCCTCTGTCTTTTCTCTGGTTTGAGAGAACTAGTTCTGGACCTGCATGTAATGGTAATCTCCCTGCACTCTTAAATGTTGCAGTGCCCATTTATGCATTATACCATTAGAATGGCATGATGATCATACAAGTAAGAAAAAACATTCTATATGAGAAGTTGGGGGTATATAGGATTTGAAGGCTATACAGTGGTGTAAAAAGCAAGGAAACAAGCGTATAACAATAAGAGAAAATGTATTAGTCCAATATTAGCACACGAAAACATACTATCGTACAAAAGTGCTAATTAGTATAGGACTACTACATTTCCCTTATTGTTAGACCCTTGTTTCCTCGCTTTTTACACCACTATTGCCTTCAAATCCTATATACCACCAACTTCTCATAAAGAATGTTTATAGTTACTTGTTTCATGCATTTTTGTTCATACGATTGTCACACAAAGGACATACAGTACCATGGAAGCTGTGCAAAAGTCTTGTTCCCAGACCTTAAACAAGCATATACCACAAGCATTGCTGTTTATAGTCTCAGTATAATAGGAGACGCCGTCCCGTCCTCCATCGCCTTGGCCATACCCTCTTCACGTCCCGTCCTCTGTTGCCTTGGCCACATCCTTGCCTTGGCCACATCCTCTTTCTCGCCCTCGTCCTTCAATGTCCTCATACCTAGATCATCCTAATAGAAGGACGCTATGGTTGGAGCTCTGAAACAGAAAAGTAAATATTTGCTCACATATAATATGCAATATACATTAACGTATCCTCAGTATGCTACCTTACCCTGGCTACAATGTCACTACCTGCTATCTTAATTGCATTAATACCATTCACAACATGTAGAGATTCCCCTGCTACCTTTCTATACCTATACTCAGTGCCTTATTATAGCAATGGATCTGCAATATAACATCACTAACAGCTGCAAAAAATGAGTGAGTCTTGCAAAAGGCATCTTATTCCTAAGAATAGCCTTTCTGAGACCATCTTTATACTCCCTTAGCATGCTATCCTGGTTCACACGGGAGAAGCTACAGAAGTAAAGGAGATGAATACATGCATTCAAATTGTCAGCAGTTATGACCACTAAGTGTATAGCCACCAAATCATGTGTCTGCATATGCATTCTTAACTCTTTCAACGCCAAGTGCATTTATATACATACAATCGATCTTAGTCCCATCTCTATCCCCCTCTACATGACATTGTGAAAATATATGCTGTCAATTCCCTGTGTGGCTAGGATCCACTAGCTACAGATCCAGACAGGGAAGGAGCGTGAGGTAGGTAAGGTATCACTACCAAAAAGGAGAAAATTCTGACTATATGTTGTATGCATTATAGCATCTGACAGTAACTACTCCTACAACCAATGATATATTTGCACAACCCTCTGCCCTATCGCCAGCTGAAAGGGTTGTAACTCCAGTTACTGCCCACCAAGGAGGCAAGGGTGAGGGGCTGGAAGAGGACCTAGTTAACTCTTGGAACGCCAAGTGCATATATACATACATTCGAGAATGATCTGCCTCACCAATCATGCAGTGCTGTGTGTTATGTTGATCAAAATCACTTTGAATACCATTGTAGATGCATGGAAGTGCAATACTGACATGCATGTAACCCCATAGTCATACAAATATGTGGTCCTGATGTAAGCACATTTTGTGTGTCCAGTATAACCCACTGCACCTTTTGTTGCAATAACCCATAATGCTAACTAGCAAAAGGTTGGGGGGGGGGGGGGGGGGGGGGAGGGGGGGGGAGTGAACAGGTATGATATACTACACTGATCTGGGCTACGCATTCTTGTTCTTGGAGTATTAAAGTGATGCATTAGTGAAGTCAAGTGAGGTCATCTGAATAATGGGGTTCTTTAGCCAGTGTGAGAGGAAATATAATTATACTTATAAGGTTACAAATTGTTATGTGGTTCGGGTAGAAAATTTCAGCTTAGTTGGAAAGCGAAGTACAACTGGATTGATGGACAAACGTCGTGTCTTTTGTTCAGCTTGTACAAATGCTGTCAAGTTGCAAATGCCCCTTCCAACTACATCACGAGAGAAGGATTCACATGCAGCATTTGTTCGAAGACTCAAATCATACCTGCAATGACCCAAGAACGGTTAAATCACATTGCAGTGACTTTTTGTCATTCTAAAATAGTAAAAAACTAAGACTCAAACCAATTACTTGACGAAAAAGCTCCTACATGTAGCTGTGCGCATGAATGTTTTCTCTGTACATAAATGCAACATAGCCACAATATGTTTATCCTCATGAAATTCCATGCAAGAAATGAATGTTTATCATATAAACATAATTATACTGAGTTTTATTTAACCCCCCGGGTTAAATAAAACTCTACGCCTATGTGCAATAGCAAGCACAAATCATGCATAATGACTTCATCTATCAACAGCTTGGGCTGACATATGTGGGGGGAGGGGTGCCTACATGGACACATGGACACAAGTCGCGGGTGCCACGTGATCACCTTAGTGCATCATCACACATCGCGTAGTAAGAGCATCATATCAATGGTAACAGTAGGTACAGTAGCTACTGGTACATGTACGTGTACGACATACCTTTGGGTGACTTTATCGGTAGTACTCTTCGATGGCATTCCAGTGTATATTTAGGCTCCCCGTATCGCACTCTCATCGCCAAGCAACCAGGTTCAGAACTCTTCCAATACCGTTGCCTTTTAGCAACCCGCTGCTTTTCTGGCTTTGCTTGATACTTTTTACGTTCAATCTATGCTTTGTTCAGAGCTACATGTAGGCCCGTCATCATAAACCGTCTGCGTTAAATTAGATTACGTCAGGAGTCCTGTCAGCGTTTTGTATTACTCAAATCTTAATATGGTAGTTACTACAACACAGGTGCCAATACATAGCTCGGGATTATTTAATCACAAAAACGAAAATGTCGACTAATTCTGGCGCAATTTCCGTATAATTCCGGGCCTGGGTACGAGGACGGGCAGTGCCCTTTTGTTTTCTAACAACCGCGCAGTTTTGACACACAAAACAGGGACGAAACTGCTCATTTATGTCTTCTCGTTCGATTTAAACAACAAGCTAAACGAGAGCCCATTTTTACCATGGCAACAGCAGTGCCCAGTGTCCACCAGTGAACTTACGCCTCCTCCTCTTCTACAGTCTTTTGCCCCAAGCCCTTTTACTCCCGCTATGAAACCATCCCAAACTGCCAGAATAAGTAGCCCAGGAATCTGGTGCATCCAAGGGGGCCAAGCGCATGAAAAGCATGAAACCGCAAGTCAAACAGCTGGCCAATCCTGTTGGTGTATCTAGCTCAGCTGGCCAGGTAACAACTGCTCCTACAACCAATAATACCTTAGCACCACCCTCTGCCCCACCCTCTGCTGAAAGGGTAGTAACTCCAGTTACTGCCCACCAGGGAGGCGAGGGTGAGGGGCAGGAAGAGGACCTAGTTGAGGGGAGTGGCTTGTTGGCAGACACCATTAGACAGGTGGATAGGACCTTCAAGGCAAGGATGGACTTGCTGACTGGACAGCCTGGGGACCTGGGCTTCAAGTACTTTACTGAAAAGGTGAGGTCTGTGTGTGTGTGTGTGTGTGTGTGTGTGTGTTCTTTTATAATTACTGTAGCTCTTAGTCAGCATGAGGTTGTGTGCTACTTGAGTGGTTTGCAAATACACTCCTTTCCCCCTTAGCTGATGACGTCCATTAAGACGGTCCTCATTGAGATGCTCTCCACTTTTGAGGCCAAGGGTAAGATGGGTGCCAAGCAGCTGAAGGAGCAGCTGCACATGGGATGGCCTGTGCCCAGCTCCCAAGGCTACCTGGAGCAGCTGAGGAAGGAGCTGAAGGCAGAGATGAGGCAGCAGCTGGAAGTGGTAAGATGTGGGTGGTGGTGGTGGTGGTGTGTGTGTGTGTTTGAGTGTGTCAAGGTCATCTCTGATATTCACCATTGGTTAGTATGTCCCCTATCATAAAGTGTTCCTTAAGCCACACTTACCATCAATTCTAAAAGCCACACCACTCACATCCGCTATACCTTGCTCACTTCCTCACTAGAAGGCGTATTTGACTGATGACCAATCCATTTCAGGTTAGGGCATCGGCTGCCTTAGAGAGGGAGCAGGTGGTGAATGAAGTAAGGAGACAGTCTGAAGCGGAGAAAGATATTGCCATTTCAGAAACCAAGAAAAAGAAATGGGTATGAACCCAAGCATGTACTCACTACATAATTATCTGCACAATGCCACATGTGTATGTACAGGCATTTCTGCACTGGTGATACCGATTCATATCCCAATAACTGGGTTATGCGAATCGCATTATTAATGGCATGTGATCTTGTGTTACTGATATATTCATGAGCATAATGGAAAGGGTATTGGAGTATTTCATTTTGAGTCAACTTCAGCACTTCAGTAATGCAGTAATAAATGTCGGAGTGTATGATGTTAATTATAGTATTATGACGAGCACATTCATTGAGCCAAGGAGGCATAAAAGACATAGTCAAGTATTCAGTTCATTTTAGCATAGATACTAGAGTGAAGGGATTGCTATGTAAGTCACAGACTCAGGGAGAAGATTTGGAGTGTTGCGCATGGTCACTTGTATTAAACAAGCATGTGTTTCTGTGTATTTCATTGCTTTTCTTGTCCATTGTTAAGGAAAAGTGCATGCATAATGTTTGTTTATTGCATGAATGGTGACAGCTGTATTGTAGTTCAATTTAATCCCCTTGCATCTACATTAATGAAATTAAATAGTATTTTTTTGTATGCACCATGTAAGAACCATTTGGTCCATATAGCAGTATCATACTGAGGAACTTCACAGACAGTACACTCATCATACAACACTTACCCGCGTGTCATCCCTTCCTCTACAGTGCAGCTACTGCTGGAAGGAAGCCCAGTACAACTGCTTTTGGAATGCAAACTACTGCAATGAGCAGTGTCAGCAAGCCCATTGGCCGGAACACATGAAGCAGTGCACACAGCTCCAACAGGTGCCTCCACCACGCACTCCTCTGGCTGCCGGTGATAGTGGAAGTGGAGTTGCACAACCTCCGTCCAACTCCAGAGCCTCTCATCCCCAGGCCATCTTGTCTCCGGTTATGACAAACCAGGAGCAGCCCTCCAGTATCTTTGTTTATGGCCACCATCCTCCACCTTCCCAGTCTCAAATGGTTTCCACCATGGCTTCCATGACAACATCCACAGGGGGTCGACACCACGGCTTGAATTCTGAGTCCCACATGAATTCAAAACTGATGTTGGAACAGCAGCAGCAGCATCACATGGATCACCCGGGCATGGAAAGTGAAGGGTTGATTCTTCCTGCATCCAACCCCACTTCTCCACCCCACCACATTCGTAACATGGTTCTGGGGCAAGGGCAGGGTGTGGCCAAGCGTGAGGTCATCACTGGGGGGGAATCCTGTGATGCTTCACTCTCACGGAATTCCCCTTCAGCATGCTGGAGAGGCCCTGACCTCGGGAGTGAGCCACACCTCTTCAGGTGGGCTTGCCAACCTAGCACTGCACGGTCAGCAGGGACAAATGAGTCCAGCTGTATCGTTGCCTAGCAACACTCACTCCATGCAGAGCCAGGCAGGAGGATACAACTGGTCCTACTCTCAGCCTGTGCTGCTGAGTGATGGGTACCCACACCACATGATGCCCACAATGCAGGCTTCATCGTCTCAAGCACAAGGCTTCTTCAAACCATTTTAATAGAATGTAACGTTTGGATTTTTTCCCCCACCTTTATTTTGGGAGTGGGAATGGTCGCCATGTTTTCCCACTTTCTGTTCATTTTATTCCCTCTTCCTCCTCCCCCTCCATTTGGTGACCTTTTGCACTCATTGTTTCACAAGTCATGAATTCAGCTTTATCTGTGACACATGGTCATGGGAATGATGTAGGGATGTGGGTATATTGGGTTAGTGGGCTCAGACTTGACAATGTTGGATGTCCTTTTTCCTGTGAGGGCAGGTCAGTTGGCATCAGGTGACATTTGGTAATAAGTATCATACCATAGGTCCCATAGCCAGTGAATACCACCATCCAGCCAGACCTGCATTAACCTCATGCACCTCTTCAATCCCAGACTACTCAAACTGGCAACTTGTTAAATCAACCAGATCTAGGCCAAATGAGTACCAAGTCCTGTACCTCCACCGGTATGGAAAACATGCTGAGGTTTCCCAATTAAACTGTCATTGTAAGATGAGAGACTGCGTGGCATAGAGCTGTAGGATTAAGATGCATGTGCTCATTCATACCAATACTCTTGGTCTATCAGTACAAACACATCACTCACAAACAGTATATGAATGAAAAATTACAGACTTGGGGCGTGAGAACCGTATATTATGCATATACAACCACAGGTGTCATTTACTAGCAGAGATGCTATACTAGAATAGTATCTCTGTTACTACTGAGTAATGAATTTGCACCTGCTTTCATTTAATTAGGCGATGGTTGATTATGACCATTAGTTAAATCGCGTTGCCTTGTAATTGATGATTGCTCATGCGCACACACGGTAATAGTCTCTCATTTTTTACCGTTAGAGTATGTGCATCGGAATATTCCCCACAATTAGATTTATAATTGGAATTCAAAACATACAATAGTAAAACGAAATCATAAAGTGCAGGACTCATTGTAGATTGCACGAATCATTCAAGCACAAAAATCAACTCTCTGCTTGGCGTTGCATTTGCCATTCTCTAGAGCTCGTTATATACTGAGAAAAAAAGCCACTAGCATTCTCATGGAGAACTGCTTCTTGGGCATGCCAGTAAGTATGGAAGCAAGATACCTATAATGTCAATGATCCTAGAGCAGTCTATTATCACTGATAAACAATATACATGTGAAATATGTCATTTATGGGTTTGACAGTCTTGAATGCAGCAAATTACTGATGCTGCAGTTAGATACAAGGTGCACTGTAGCAAGGTCTGGCTTCAACCAGCCTCATTGATCTCGATGAGTAACATAGAGCAATTAGACTGTTCTAATGTGTAAACATACATATACAAATTATGCTAATGCAGCTAACACCTGTACATACAATTAGAATTATTTACAATGTACAATGAAATAATATAGCAGCAATGGAATGTGTCCATAGTCCACACTGCTTCAGCATCTGCATCAGTTCTTCATTCGTCATCTTTACATTTTCATCCCATAAAATTGTTGCAATGGTGGTGTTATGGAAAAGCATTCTTGCTAATGATTTAATTCCAAACTCGGTGAATCCACATCTCTGTAGTTGTAATGTTTTCAGTGTATGGTTTGATGCAAGAGATTGGCTAAGACGTTTAATACCATCATCACAAATGTTATTATCATTTAGATCAAGGTCAGTTAAGCTTGTATTCTTTTCAAGACCCTCACATAGTGACACTATGCCTGTGATTCCACACCCACAGAGGGTTAGGGTTCTAAAAGAGTTATTACATTTAAGTGCTTGTCCTATATAGTATGCCCCATTATCACCTATCAGTGGATTCCAGGTCAAATCTAAAGCTACCAATGATGGCATTCCAATAATGAAGTCCTGAAGGACAGGACCATTACTATCATCAACCTGCACGTTTGATACACACAATGATAGTGAGTGCATTTGGAAGCCTTTCAATGCATTCAAAATGCACATCAGGCCTTTGTGTTTTAGGGTACAAAACCCCAAAGACAGTGAGTTGAGATTACTATTAATTCTAATCACATCTCGCAGCTTCTGAATGGTCTGTTCATCAAGTGAGGAGTCTGCAATTTGCAGCTTACTAATACAGGGTGACTCACCAAGTCCTTGCTTCAATGACTCCATACAGTAAGACGAGAGATCACACCACACAAGGTCCAAACACCTAATACGTGACCTTGCAATGAGACACCCAAGGGATAAGCAGTCAGATGGTGTCAGTGGTACATTTATGATCTGAAGGTTCTGAATTTTCTCATCAAGCAGTTCATACAAGGTTGGATTGTTAGCTTCATACAAGCAGTTTGCAATTACTTGTGCTTCTTTCCCAACACTAGGGGTAGTAGATTGTGCATCGTCATCTTCAATGAATTGCTAAAGAAAATAGAACTTAGTTATACAACAAGGTTGTGATTCGTTATATTTACTTACTTTGCCAGATGTTTCCACTAAGCTAAGCAGCATTGCTCTTCCCATTGCGTGTGCTGATCCATTTTCATCAGGCGGTATAAGCTGCTTACAATCAACAGTTTTAAATTTCTCAAGGGTTTCTTCACTCAAACCTAAAGGACTCATGAGATTACTCACGAATGCCTTTCTGAAATGTTGGTAGACAATCATAGCTGATGCTTCAACATCAATCCTCGCCCAATGGTAAGACAGGGTGTTGTGCAGAATGCCAATAATTCCATTAAGTTTAAGAGAAGTGATTCCAGCATAGAACTGAATAAATGGATGAAACATTGGTTTGGCAATAAACTCATGGAATCTCTTCAGTTGAACTTCAGGAGGCATCCTTGACAGATGCATAGCTGCTAATAATTCTTGTACAGTTTGGTGAAGGAAAGAGTACATTGTCCTTGGTCCAGTTGCTTCTTGTAACTTTGTCCCATAAAGTAAGCTAAGTGTATCCGAAATTGAATTTGAATTCAACTCCTTTTGAGAAAATAGCATTCTGTGTTCCAATAAACCACAGAAAGCCATCTTACAGAGGGAATAAAATGACTCTTGAAGCTCCTTTGGGAGGCTTTCTAAAGAAGTGATATCTTCATGTTCCCTGTCAGGCTTTCTTTTAATGACGTGGCGTAGGATGCAATTAAGAACTAATAACTTGAATGTCTCCAACAATGTAGTTGGCAGGTTGTTTATTTTTACTTGAAACACATATGCTATAATCATTGCATTCAATGGAAGATGGCAGCTGCTTAATAAAGATGGTCTTGATTCTAATGCTTCCATGAGGGCATGTGCAGCTTTGTCATTGCCTGTGATGTCCATGATGCATTCCTTCACCTCTTGGTCAGCAAACCCTAGCGTTTCCAAATGAGATGTTGCCAAGCGATGTAGCTCATCAGAGGATACATAACGAGAAGTCACCACTACTGTACTGAGAAGCAATGAATGCTTTGGTGAGGATTTTATAATCTCTTTAAAAATTGAATTAATTTGTAAGTTTTGTGGGAGTTCATCCCAACCATCCAATAGAAATAGTACGCCTTTTCCATTAACTTCCATTATTTCACGCCATGCTCTCTCCTTTATGTCACTGCTGCATGGAAGGATGTCAGCTATAGAGCAAGGCGACTGGATGGTGCTATATTCACGTAACTTGATATATATTACCAAACTGAATTGTTGAAACATCTTGCCTGCTGCCCACATTTGACACATGTACCAAAGCAATCTACTCTTTCCACATCCTGGTGCCCCTTCTATTAGAATCGTTTCCTTCCTTAGCTCCGTTTGCGAACTAAATATGTTACAAAAATCAATGGGAACTCTTTTCTTGACGATTGTGCCATTAACGCTTACTGCAGTTTCTATTTTTCCAATTTCGAGTTTGCAGAATTTTCTTCTGTCAATTGGGGGCCACACATCTGGGTCGGGATCGGTGTATGCATACCATGTTTTGAGCAGTTCTGCAAAAGGTGTCGAGTGATGCACTCCCCCACGTGAGGGTGTGGTCGACAGCTCGCGAACACGTTCTGCCATATCGCATCTATCCAGAAAGCTGAAAGCTGTAATTAGTCGTTGGTACGTGGCGTTCTCTTTATATTTGTTCTTCCACTTCATGAGCATCTTGATCCTTTTAAGTGGGAGTTCATCTGATTTGTACGATAGGTTTACCTCTTCCACCTCTGCTTCTGATAGACCAAGTATAGCAGCGACCATCTCCCACTGAGTGAGGTCTTTGGCAATGATCGCTAAATGGTCTTCCGAACATGGGCGATCCAGAGAGAGATTCGACGGTCCGCTGTTAGCACACATTTCGTTGCCAATTAAACAGTTGGTTATAAACATGTGCAATAACCCTTTAACCACACCCATTCCAACGCGGCAGAATGTCCCGTCAGAAGGTTCGTAGCCCATCTGTATGGAAAGCCTGTGCACCCTCCCCCTCATTTCTGACTGATTAGTTGTTATACATGAAAGAACTAGCTCCAGGTGTCCTGCATGTTCCTAAATGCTTGTAGCACTAATCTATTTATTATTCGGTTATAAATGATGATCATGTGATGGCTATGTGCTAGTGTTAATTGACTGATAATGACAATCAAAGGATCCACTAAGAGCCCACAAGGGAAATGAGTCATAACATATCTTAAAAATCATGACCATGCAAGCTCATACCTTCTTCTCCTAAGTACCCTCCTAATTGTGGGTGTGTCAAGGATGGGTAGGGGGGAGGGGAAGGGAGAGATATCAACATATGTACATCCACAGCTGATTAATGAGATGCTTTTAAACAGCATGAGGTTGGCTTAATCTTCCAATCACCTGATCCCTCTCATCTTGTCCTCTCATGCATCTTGTAAATTTAGCACAGCTTACATCATTCCACACTCATATTTCTATGCTGACAATTAGATCACTGGTCCCCAAGTCCTGAATCTATACTAGCCACCACCCCCAAACCAAGACCCAGCACCAGTGGAACATTAAACGTTTTTCTAACGCATCGTGGCCATGAAATTGTTCAATACACTACATTACCACATTAGTGTATGTAGGCTCCAACAGATTCCACACAGCTCCATCAGATGCCTCCATCATGCATGTCCATGACAGAGATCAATGACCTCTGATGTGGCCAAGCACATGCAGTGAGATCATTACAGACTCCACGCCTGTAAATTACAAAGGGAGAATCATGGGGGGGAGATCCCATGATGCTTCACACTCACTGGATTCCCGTTCAGCTTGCTGGAGGGGCCCTGACCCTGAGGTGAGCCACGCTAATGGGTAATAATGGACATCTAGATGGGTTATTGCAGAGATGTGATACCTGAATTACTTCTGAACGTTGCTATGGACAGCATTGATGTCAATATTTCTACAGGTGTGTAAATGGTATTCAAGTGTGGGCATATTTCTGCTATCTCGTTGGGTAGACATGCAAATACATGTACGCCCCCCTCCACCCCTAACAACAAAAATGGCTCGTGTTTAAAACTGCTCCGTAACCACGAACCACGAATGTCTCCTCAAAGTTATTAGGGTATTTCAGGAAATAAAATGGTACCCGTACATGAAAAAAATATAAAAAAAAAATACGATGAAGCGTTTGCGATTACAAACATACTTGTTTGACATGATTCTAAAAACCTCATAGATCAGCTGACCTTTTGCACTGCAGCCATTTAATTTCTAGCTCCGCCGTCTACAAAAAAAGAACAGCGGCAACTTTGATTTGGATACTTCCCGTTCGTTGACAACGCGGAGAAGGAATGTGGCAGACTACATACTTTGACTGAGTGAAAATCAATTTAGTGACTTATTAGTTTTGTTCTTTAGTTGTGCATTGTTTTTCCTCCACCCACATGTTCTTTCTGTGTGTGTGTGTGTGTGTGTGTGTGTGTGTGTGTGAGAGTGTGTTTGTGTTTGTGTGTGTGTGTGTGTGTGTGTGTGTGTGTGTGTGTGTGTGTGTGTGTGTGTGTGTGTGTGTGTGTGTGTGTGTGTGTGTGTGTGTGTGTGTCTGTTCGATTGTGCGCAGGCCTACAGGGTAAATACAATAACTTAACACAAATAATTTTATTTTTAAAACAAATAATATAGACTTAACTGTTCCGGTCACTTTCAGTCCTTCATTTTTTCATTTGGGATCGTTTCCGCGAAAAGGGACTTAACGCATGTTTTTTTCAAGATTTCAATTTTCTAGAAGTCTGAAATGTCCACTACACACTTCCTCTTACGCACCGGCTGAGATCAGAGTATCAGTCATGGAGTTGTAAGGCTCTGAATGTTTAATTAGCCATAGATTTCAACACAAGCGTTACATTTCTATCGCGCGTACTGGAAATTTTATAATGCATGTGTTAGGTCCCTTTTTGCGGAAACAATCTCATTTGCCATTGCTACAATTCAACCAAAAGGCATTCTTATGAGGAATAAAATCCCTGCTAATAATTTAATTCCAAATTCTGTGAACTGATTACATCTTTTGTAAATGTAAGCAGATTTGATGCAAGAGGTTTGCTTCTATCACAGAAATGTTTTCGACAAGGGATCAGAGTCTGTATTTCTTGGATTATTTTCTGTACTCTTCTGAGAACAGATTGGTATGTCTACAACACTATTCATTAGTTATCGTGTTGAAAATTAATGATAAGGCAGTCTTAGACTCATTAGGAATGCATGACATTAGACATAATTTTGTATCTGTTCATACATTTAATACAAGCCTATCAAACGAAACTAGCAGCTTGAAATACAAATACATGGAGCTGGGTACATAAAGTTGACTACCAGGTTTATTGATAATACATTTGTACATCAGAATATTCAAAATGTACTCTTCATCTCATCACAAATTTACATACTGAAACATCAAATACAACTAGCATATCACTGAAATACAAATATAAGTCTTTTTAAAATACACAACCAAACATTACAGCAGCAACAGTAGGTGTCAACAGTCCAAGCTCTTTCAGACACTGCTTCACTTCTTCAGTTGTTTTCATTACATTTCCATCCCATAAAATTGTTACAATGGTTTTGTTATAGGAGAGAATTTGTACCAATTTTCCAATTCCAAAAGATGTAAATCCGCATCTTTTTACATTTAATCTTGTAAGTGTATGGTTGGTCATAAGAGACAGGCAGAGACATGTTATACCATCATCACAAAGGTTATTATTACAAAGGTCAAGGTCAGTTAAGCTTGTATTCATTTTGAGACTCTCACACAATGGCATAATGCCATTTGATGTGATTCCACATTGCGATAGGTGAAGAGTTCTAAGAGATTTATTATTTTTAAGTGCTAGCCCTATATAATTTGCACCAATATCACCCATCAGAAAATTGTTACTCAAAAACAACGTTTCTAACGATGGCGTCTCAATAATGAACTCCTGAAGGACTGAGCCATTATTATCATCAACCTGCACATTTGATGTCGCTAGTATCAGCGTTCGTATTGGGCAGCTTTTCAATGCACTAAGAATGTATTTTAGACCTTTGTGTTCTAGGTTGAAAAATGACAAAGAGAGCTTGTGTAGGTTACTATTCCTAATTATCAATTCCGACAGGTACTTTATGGACTGTTCATCAAATGAGGGATCAATTATTTCCAACTCACCAATACATGATGACTCACCAAGTCCTTGCTTGAATGACTTGATGCAGTTAGATGACAGATCACATCCGGAAAATCTTACATATTTGTTATGTAGCTTAGCAATAAGGCACCCCAGGGATAAGCAGTCGGATGGTGTAAGTGGTACATTCACAATTTCGGAGTCTACATTCTCAACCAGTTTGTATAAAGCTGGATTGTTGGCTTCGTACAAGCAGTTTGCCAATAGTCTTAGTTCTCTTCCATAACTATAGGCAGTAGATTGCGTGTCTTTTCCAAGTTCCTGAACCAAAATACAATTTAGTTATTTATTAATCTTGTGGCCATTCATATTACTCACCTTGAAAGAAGTGTCCATTAATTTTTCATTGTCGTGCCTTCCATTAGGCAACCTGCATATTGCTGACTCATTTGTTGGCTCTGCTGATTGTTTTAGTAGAATAATTTTCATTCCTTCTTCATAAACGGAGTCAAATACATCTCTACTCAATTCTGGAATGGCTAGCTGACTGAAAAGAAGGTTTTTCACTTTTTGGCTAGTAGCGCATATAAACGCCGATTCATTTGTATTGAATGCACTCATACTGCATACCACGCTGCCAGAAAGGATGCTCACAGTTTCAATGAGGTGAAGGGAAGTGACTCCAGCATACAACTGAATTAGTGCATGAAGCCTTTCTTGGGCATAAAAGTTTTGGAAATAGTCTAGTTGTTCATCAGGAGGCATCCTTGACATATGTATAGCTGCTAATAGTTCTTGAATAGTTTGGTGAAGGAAGGAATATTTCATTTTTGGTCCAATTTCATCATGCAGTTTTATCCCATACAGTAAGCTAAGCGTATCAGGGATCGATTTCATCTCCTCTTTTGAAAATAGCATTCTGTCTTCCAGCAAGCCACGGAAGGCCAGCTCACAGAGAGGATAAAATGAGGCTTGAAGTTCCGTTGGAAGGCTTTCTAATGTAGTCACATCTTCATGATCTTCTCTGTTAATGACATGGCGTTGGATGCAATTAAGAATTAATAACTTGAATGTCTCCAACAATGTATTTGGCAGGTTGTGCATTTTTACTTGAAACACGTGTGTTATAATCATTGCATTCAATGGAAGATGGCAGCTGCTTAATAAAGATGGTCTTGATTCTAATGCTTCCATGAGGGCATGTGCAGCTTCTTCATTGCCTATGATGTCCATGATGCATTCCTTCACCTCTTGGTCAGCAAACCCTAGCGTTTCCAAACGAGATGTTGCCAATCCATGTAGCTCATCAGAGGATACATAACGAGAAGTCACCACTACTGTACTGTGAAGCAATGAGTGCTTTGGCGAAGATGTTACAATGTCTTTGAAGATTGAATTGCTTTGTAAACTCTTTGGAAGTTCATCCCAACCATCTAGTAAAAATAGTACGCCTTTTCCATCATCAGCTTCTATCTCATTGCAAGCTCCGTTCTTTATTTTACTGCTGCATGGAAGGATGTCAGCCACAGAACGAGGTGACTGGATGGTGCTATATTCTCGTAGCTTGATGTATATAACCAAACTGAACTCTTGAAACATCTCACTTGATGCCCACTTCTGACACATGTACCAAAGCAATGTACTCTTCCCAGACCCTGGTGCTCCTTCTATTAGAATCATTTTCTTCCCATTAAGTTTTTTTTTTAAAATAGAATCATCAAATATGTTAGGCAAATCAATGGGAACTTTCTTCTTGAGATTTACGCTTACTATGGCGAGTTTGCAGAATTTACCTCTGTGAATTAGAGGCCAGAGATTAGCACTGGGATCGGTGTGCGTATACCACGTTTTGAGATGGTCTGCAAAAGGTGACGAGTGATGCACTCCTCCACTTGAGGGTGTGGTCGATAGCTCGCGAACACGTTCTGCCATATCGCATCTATCCAGAAAGCTGAAAGCTGTAATTAGTCGATGGTACGTGGCGTTCTCTTTATATTTGTTCTTCCACTTCATGAGCATCTTGATCCTTTTAAGTGGGAGCGACTGAAATGCGAGGTCTACCTCTTCCACCTCTGCTTCCGATACACCAAGCACGTAAGCGATCATTTCCCATTCAGTGAGGTCTTCGGCAATGATTGCTAGATGGTCATCCGAACATGGGCGATCCAGCTGCAGAGGCTGAGCAAGATCCGACGGTTCGCTGTCACTGCACATCTCAATATGTTTGTGTGCATATTATACGGTACTGTAAAATTTTATATTTTTGCAATGTGCTGACAAAGCACATCGGATAGTTTGCATCTGACCACCATGTGCCTGTCTTAATTAGGCTGTTTTGTATTGAGGAAACCTAATTAGTTTGTCGAAGTGTTCTTTATGTGCGGTCAATTTCCAGTCTTGTTGGGACTAGGAAACAGAGGGTGAGGCAAGTGTGGTCTGGGTCAGCATAACGAAGAATATATGCTGTATGCAGCAAGCCATGAATTTGATAAGCGTGTACACGAGAGTGCAAGGGCTGTTTTCTATTTCCCGCCCCCTTCTTCTGTTCCCACTGTTAGGACTCCTGCCTTGCACATGTCTGGCAACTGGTAATGGGCTATAAAATCGTACATTCACATGGATCGCAATATATGGTGTCTGGGGGGTGTTTAAATATGTGTCCCTGGGGTGTTTGGGTACGTAATTATTGTGATCCATAGGGGGTGTACTATCTATAACTAGACTAGTACAATAGTGATAATAGCCAAATTCTAAATCTGCACGAGGAGGGTCAGAAATAGTAAGTTACAGTAAAAGTCATTCTGCCAGTTTGTTGCTCCAGCAGCCCAGTCGCACCTCCTCATCCCCAGTCCTCTGCCACAATCCTCTTTGTTCCCACAGACCCTAGGGAGATCTGGTACAACCAAAGGGCCAAGCACATGAATAGCATGAAACTGCTACAACCAGTAACATCATCGCACCACCCTCTGCCATGCCTTTTGCCAAAAGTGTAGTTAACTCCAGTTACTGCCCATCAGGGAGGGAAGGGGGAGTGGCTTGTTGGCAGACACCATTAGACAGGTGGATAGGACCTTCAAGGCAAGGATGGATATTCTGACAGGACTGCCTGGGGACCTGGGTTTCAAGTACTTTACTGAATGACTTTACTGATACAGTGGTTTATCTTTCCCCCCCCCCCCCCCCCCCCCCCCACGCCCTCCTAATCATGTTGCATTGGCCACGGTAAGGGAATACCCCTTATGGCCTGTAAAATACAGTACTGCTTTCTATTGTGCACTTTGTGCATGTATTGCTCCTGACCACCTCCATTAGGGACTGGGGAGGAGGTGTAGGTCTTTTAGACAGGTGAATATAACCTTTTAAGCAAGAATGGACAAATTAACATTAATATATCAAATACAACAAATATACATTTTTAAGAAAATGCACAACTCAACATTACAGCAGCAACAGAGGGTGTCAGCAGTCCACACTGTTCCAGCATCTGCTTCAGCTCTTCATTTGACATCATTACATTTCCATCCCATAAAATCGTTGCAATGGTTGTGTTTTGGAAAAGCATTCTTGCTAATGATTTTATTCCATGTTCAGTGAATTGACAGTTTTTTATTTTTAACATTATAAGTGCATGGTTGGATGTAAGGGATTGACTGAGATAATTAATACCATCATTGGAAATGTTATTGCAACTGAGGTCAAGGTCAGTTAAGCTTGTATTCATTTCTAGACTCTCACACAATGGCATAATGCCATCTGATGTGATTCCACATTGAGATAGGTTAAGGGTTCGAAGAGAATTAGTATATTTAAGTGCTTGCCCTATATAGCGTGCCCCAATGTCTCCCATTAGTAGATTGGAAGCCAAATCTAAAGCCTCTAAAGATGGCATTCCAACAATGAACTCTTGAAGGACAGGACCATTACTATCATCAACCTGAACATTTGATGTTGTTAGTTGAAGTTTTTGTATTGGGCAGCCTTTCGATGCGTTAAGAATGTATGCTAGACCATTATGTTCTAGGTTACAAAAGCTCAAACTCAGCATGGTGATGTTACTATTCCTAATTATCAATTCAGACAGATACTTTATGGTCTGTTCATCAAATGAGGGATCAATTATTGTCAGCTCACCAATACATGATGACTCACCAAGTCCTTGCTTGAATGACTTGATACAGTTAGATGACAGCTCACACCCAAAAAGACTGACGTATTTATCATGTGATCTTGCAATAAGGTATCCCAGGGATAAGCAGTCAGATGGTGATAATGGTACATTGAATATTGCAAGTTCAAATTTCACAAGCTGTTCATATAAAGCTGGATTGTTGGCTTCATACAAGCAGTTTGCCAATAGCCTTAGTTGCTTTCCACAACTATAGGCAGTAGATGATGTGTCTTTTCCAAGTCCCTGAACCAAAATACAATTTAATTAAACTGCAATCTTGTTTTATTAATGTTTACTCACCTTGAAAGAAGTGTCCATGGATTTAGCACTGCTGTGCTTTTCATTACCGGCACACAAACTGAGCACAGTTGTTTCATTTGCTGGTTCCGCTGGTTTATTTCCGAGCAACACATGCACCCCTGATTCAAAGGTAGAGTCAAAGTTTTCTGTATTCCACCCTAGAGTGGCTAATTGACTGAGAAGATTCTTTTTCATTGTTCGGCTACAAAGGAATGCAGGAATTGCTTCATACTTATTGAATGTACTTGCACAGCATAAAATGCCGTAGGTAAGGATGCGCACAGTTTCAACAAGTTTAAGGGATGTGACTCCAGCGTAAAACTGAATTAGTCCATGAAACCTTTCTTGGTCATAAAGAGTTAGGAAACAGTCTAGTTGATCATCAGGAGGCATCCTTGACATATGTATAGCTGCTAATAATTCCTGTATACTTTGATGAAGAAAAGCGTACTTCGTTTTCAGTCCAGTTTCTTCATGCAGTTTTATTCCAAAAAGTAGGCTAAGGGTATCAGGGATTGATTTCAACTCCTCTTTTGAAAATAGTATTTTGTCTTCCAGCAAGCCATGGAAGGCCAGTTCACTGAGAGAATAAAATGAGGCTTGAAGTTGTATCGGAAGTCTTTCTATTGTATCTATTTCTTCATGGTCCATTACCCTCCCAGGTTCCTTCTTAATGACATGACGTTGGATGCAATTAAGAATTAATAACTTGAATGTCTCCAGCAATGTAGTTGGCAGATTATTCTTTTTTGTTTTGAACATGTGCGTTATAATTATTGCATGTAACGGAAGATGACAGCTGTTTAACAATGATGGTCTTGATTCTAATGCTTCCATGAGGGCATGTGCAGCTTCTTCATTGCCTGTGATGTCCATGATGCATTCCTTCACCTCTTGGTCAGCAAACCCTAGTGTTTCCAAACGAGATGTTGCCGAACCATGTAGCTCATCAGAGGACATACAACGAGAAGTCACCACTACTGTACTGAGAAGCAATGAGTGCTTTGGTGATGATGTTATGATGTCTTTGAAAATTGAATTTTCTTGTAAACTCTTTGGAAGTTCATCCCAACCATCCAGTAAAAATAGTATACCTTTTCCATCATCAGCCTCTATTTCATCACAAGCTCCATTTTTTATTTTACTGCTGCATGGAAGGATATCAGCTATAGAGCAAGGTGACTGGATGGTGGAATATTCACTTAGCTTGATATATATAACCAAGCTGAATTCTTGAAACATCTCGCCTGATGCCCACTTTTGACACATGTACCAAAGCAATGCGCTCTTCCCGGACCCTGGTGCTCCTCCTATTAGAATCACCTTTTTCTCATTAAGTTCTTTTTTAAAATCAGAAGCATCAAATATGTTAGACAAATCAATGGGAACTATTTTTTTGAGATTTACGCTTACTATGGCAAGTTTGCAGAATTTACCTCTGCGAATTAGAGGCCAGAGATTAGCGTTGGGATCGGTGTGCGTGTACCACGTTTTGAGATGGTCTGCAAAAGGTGACGAGTGATGCACTCCCTCAAATGAGGGTGTGGTCGATACTTCGCGAACACGTTCTGCCATATCGCATCTTTCCAGACGGTTGAAAGTTACAATTAGTCGTTGGTATGTGGCGTTTTCTTTGTATTTCTTCTTCCATTTCATGAGCATCTTAATCCTTTTACGTGGGAGTGACTTGTACGACAGGTCTATCTCTTCCACATCTGCACCCGATAGACCAAGCGCACAGGCGACCTTCTCCCATGCAGTGAGGTCTTTGGCAAGGATTGCTAGATGGTCATCCGAACATGGGCTATCCAGAGCGAGATTTGACGGTTCACTGTCACTACACATCTCAGCACTGTGTATATACGGTACTATTATTTAAAGGGATGCGCACACAATTTAGAAAAAATAAAAACCAAGTAAAGCCTCACGTTCTGACCCTAAGTCAAAAATCTTGATGGATCTCTATGGAAAGCTGACCACAACCCTTGTTTGTTATCCTACGACACCATGTTTATGTTACTCGCATGCTTTCGGTTAGCTGTAGTGTTCCAGTACTATGTGTAGCAGGTAGGAGCGTCCAATTAGTTTCAAATTCAGTGTGTACGTAGAGGGGTCCTGTCGCTATTGATTCTTTCGGTTCGCTAATTTTTATATTATCCGTTACCGAGATACAGCTGTGCAAAGTTAATGCACATATCCTGCTCGATGAGCGCCATTATTGTATGCAACCCGCGTTTCATTCTCCCAATCCATAGGCGGCACAGACGCTACGGCAAGTACGGCGAACGCCGTAGCACTTTTTATAAACAGTGCGCACCGCCGTACCACTTGTTCTAGAACAGTGGGTGTGGCGATGACAATTTTTTTTATTAATGTTCATTATTGCACAATCTACTAACTATTTCCGAATTCCTATGTATAGCACAAGGGATCCCCCCCCCCCCCCCCCCCCCCCGCTCATAATATTGCAGGCCCTTCCCCCCAGTCCGCCGTATCACTTCCGCCGCCGCTGCAATCCACAATAAATTTGGATAACTTCTTTGTTCCGCCCATTCTCCGCCTAAAACTAAGCTAGCCGTTGACGCGGTTCGCAACGATTTTGCCTTACCCAGACAGCGAGTTTATACCGGTGAATTAAAAGAAGAAGACTTCTCACTTCGCAAAACGATCGCACCAAATTGATGGATCTAAATGAATCGTTGCAGTATTCTTGCGCTTCCCACGTCGTGGGGTGGCAGTATTCAACGCGGCGTGAGTAAAGCTATTTGCTACGCACTTGCATCATCCTCTAGTCATGTAATAAACCTTCCAATTTGCTATTAGTATATTTTTGTCACGCGACTCACGCCCACTCAGCTACGCTTGCAATGACATCGGTCTTCAGTTTTACAATTTTCAGCTCACGCATAATACATGAACATGCACCCATGCTGGCTCACACAGCCTCATACACTTGTGCACACACTTGAATTGTTGCCGATATAAACCTGTACACCATCGTATGGCATAATCTTATGCACAACACTCACGTACAGTACATGTGGTACACAATAAACCAGTCTGATGATGATGACACACTCTTACACCACACTTTGTCACATGCACGGGATCTATTCCATTTAACTGTGTGCATTTTTGAGTGGGTTTATGTACTGAGCTTCTCTACCACTCTCTTAGTTTTTCCCCTGCATTGCTGCCGAAGCATTCCTTATAACAACTCCTCTTTGTGCAGGCTGGGTTTCCCATATAAATAGTTTTTCATACCTAACATAGAGCTTCCACATGTACATAAGTATGTGTAGCTACATGCAGCGTCCCATAGGATTGGACGACTGTACATGTTCATAGGATTGGTCCTCTATTTGTGCATCCGATCCCCATAGGGTTGGTCCTTTGTACACACAGATACCTCGTGTCCCTATAGGATTGTTCTTTTGTACATGCATTGTGTCCGCATAGGCCCATATGATTAGTCCTTTGTACATTCATTTTGTCCCTGTATATTGATCCTCTGTGTCCCATTGGATTGGTCTATTGTGCTTCATACACCGTGCATCGTGTCCACCACTGTATACATGCATGTGGCCAAGAATATTTACCACAACATGCCTATATATTCCTATGCACTCACATAATCGTTCTCTAGTAGAGAAGTGTGTACTAAAGCTTTCTTATTTCACACAATCCTTGCTCAACTTGCTCAACTTCTCATCGTTCTTTATGCCTCAACCATTGCGGCTTATGCTGACTTCAAGTCTCTTTTTGCCCACACCATGCTTAGCTCATATGGAGTGCATGAACATGCCCTCATACTGGTTCACACACCCTTAATGTGTATACGTTGTGCAAATGGCACTGTACAATTCTTGAGCACATTACTTGCACACACACACACACACACACACACACACACACACACACACACACACACACACACACACACACACACACACACACACACACACACACACACACACACACACACACATGCACACACACACACATACACACACATACACACACACACACACAACACAACACTTATGCACCTTGACACAAATGGCAACATTATAGCACTCTCCAATAATGATGGCACATCCAAATACATTCATATGTAAGGTCTGCCACTCTGAACGTTTCCTCTGCACATGCGTTCTGAACAGTTCAAGAGGCATTGATTCTATTCTCAATTTCTGTACCTTGCTTTCGTACTGTTGCTTGTAGTCTTCTCTAAAAGTATACTTTTTCCCTCAGTTACACTCATCATCTAGTACTCTACATTTCACCTGTAAAAGCGTTTGGGAGTCTGGCAACAGCAGAATAATGAAATTGTTACTAGCTTGTCTGTGTAAATGTACCAAGGGCCCTGACCCACCACAATCTGCATTGATAGGTAGGTACAATAATATTCATCGCCATAGGTAACAGCCTACTACAGGCCAATTATAACAGTACAATGTTGCATCACTAGTTGAATGCAGGGAATTCAACGAGCGTTATTGAACTCCATCAGATTTCTGTTCCTGGCCTAGCCTTCTCACAATTAGTACAAAGTATTGTGCTTCCTATTCCGCTCTTGCTATACCCTTCTAGGAGTACTTGAACACTCACTTCATTCCCTGCATACAACCAATGTGACCTGCAACACTGTTTGCTGCCTCTTCTTGATGGAAAACGGTGCACCACGCAATTTAATTTGAAGGGCGATGTTCCTGCATGGCCAGTGTTGTTCCTGCATGGCCTGTGGCAATGAATTTTATTGTAGCTACCCTACATGTATCATGCATGCAGATTGTGGTGGGTTCGGGCCGTGGTAAGTTTACACAGACATAAGTACATGTAGCAAGTTAAAGTTTAATATTCATTATCCAACCCTGCACCTCTCTATAAAAAGCATAAAAAACCAAAAAACTCTCTTACAATCAGAACCATGGAATCCCTTATGACTTGTCCTCTATTCTCTTTAATTGTCTCAAGCAGTCCTATTGGGATATGATGTATATTACAGTGTACGTGATGTACCTACATGTATGTCCCTCATGAGCTGTTCAATAGAATAGATTAAGAATACATGTGCAGAGAACACATTCAGTGTACCATCATTGTTAGAGTGTTATTGTTTGTGCCACATGTATATATGTGTAAGTGTAGTATGTGTGTGTGTGTGTATGTGGATTTGTGTATGCTGTGGATAGGTTGCGTGATTTAAGCGGAGAAACCAAGTCAGTGTATGCCAATGCCGTCAGCAGCCAGGTAACCCAGGCCTTGTCAGGGTGAAGGTGTAAATTGTGGTTAACGTTAGAGTGAGCTCACTGGTCATAGATAGTCTCGTGCCCAGACCCAATGCATCGCAGCTGCGGATGGATTACATCACCGCTACGCTTGCATAGGTGTAGCGGTGATGTAATCCACCCGCAGCTGCGATGCATTGGGTCTGGGCATGAGACTAGGTCGTAGAGTGGTGTGAGCTCTCTGATTGTAGAGTGGTGTGTTCACTGTTCATAGAGTAGTGTGAGCTCACTGTTCGTAGAGTGGTGTGAGCTCATTGGTCATAGAGTGGCGTGAGTTCCACTGGTTGTAGAGTGGTGTTAGCTCACTGGTCGTAGAGTGGTGTGAGCTCACTGGTCGTAGAGTGGTGTGAGCTCGCTGGTCATAGAGTGGTGTGAGCTCGCTGGTCGTAGAGTGGTGTGAGCTCGCTGGTCGTAGAGTGGTGTGAGTTCCACTGGTCGTAGGGTGGTGTGAGCTCGCTGGTTGTAGAGTGGTGTGAGCTCGCTGGTTGTAGAGTGGTGTGAGCTCGCTGGTTGTAGAGTGGTGTGAGCTCGCTGGTTGTAGAGTGGTGTGAGCTCGCTGGTTGTAGAGTGGTGTGAGCTCACTAGCCATAGAATGGTGTGAGTTCACTAGTCATAAAGTGGTGTGAGTTTACTGGTCATAGAGTGGTGTGAGTTTACTGGTCATAGAGTGGTGTGAGTTCACTGGTCATAGAGTGGTGTGAACTCGCTGGAGATCACGGGGCTACCAGTGCAGCGCATGATCAGGCTTTGGTGGAGTGCTCTCCACCACAGCCTGGGACCCAGCACCTCTGGGTAAAATAGCACTCTGCCCTCTTGTTGCACCTGCCAAAGTTCAAACGCTGGCAAATCTCCTGGCCTGCATTGTGGGTGGCTCGCTCCATGTGCACCATATGGTGGAGTAGTGCCTGCTGGTGTGGTGGTGAGCCTGCTTGGAACTGGCTGTTGCCGTGCATGAAAGGGCTGATGTGTGACACACCACACCAGCACGTCCTCCTTCAACACGTCCCAGCAGAGGTTATGCAGCTAGCTGCGGCCTGCCAAAAGAGCTGTCATACCTCAAGGCTGCTGCCATCGGGTGCAAAGAGCTGGCAGATGATGTGTTGGTACTTCACCAGCTCAAGAGCGGTTTGGGGTGCAATCTGAATGCAATATGTTCCAGGCTTCCATCCAGGAGCTGAGATCCGAGACCTGCCACCTGGTGCTGCCCTTCTTAGCCACCTGGCCAACTAGCAACCTGTCATCTAATGGGGGAAGGAGTTGGTCAACTGAGCCGAATGCTGCACACACAAAATTGCTTTTATATGAATGCAAATCTGTGAACATATTGACAACAGTTTGGGATGATTTTTGATTGGATAAGGGTTTTAGGGGTAAGACACCCTGCATTGGACACTAATTCCAAGCTTAGGTTTGGTTAGGATCATTCATTGCTGCATCTGTAGAAACATATGTTTACATCTCAGCCTTGCAACGGACATGCACTGTACCTAGTACCCATAGACAGCTTAGTAATAACTATGACATAGACTGGTCATGAGCATTAAAGTTGCTTTACTACACCTGTACCTAAACTCTACCTTAGGGCACGTTCATGTACTCTGTGTGAGCTGAAAATTGTGTGGGCAAAAGGAGACCAAAAGAGTGATGAGCAGATGAGCAATACGACAAATAGGAAAGCGTTTCTCCACTGACCAGAGAAAGATGACATGAGTGCGTAGGAACTTATAAACCATACACATGTTGTGGTAAAATATAGTTATTCTTTGCAACCTATGTGTACCTCTAGAGGACTATGAGGACATGATGTACATACAAATGATCAATCCTATGGTAACTATGCACACATAGAGGACCAATCCTTTGGGGACATGATGCACGTACAGTGGGCCAATCTTATATGTCGCCACATTCCTATGTACATGTGAGGGCTATGAAGAACCATTTATATGGGAAACTCAGCCTGTACAGAGAGGAATTGTTATCAGGAATGCTTCGACAGGCAACAATGCTGAGGATTAAACTAAGAGAGTACAGAAGCTCAGTACATAACCCCCTTCAAAAATGCACACAGTTAAACGGTAGAATGCACGTGCATGTGGTGTGAGAGTCATCAGACTGGTTGATTGTGAGCCACAAGTACTGCATTCGTGAGTGTTGTGCATAAGAATATGTCATACGATGGTGTACACGCAACAATACAAGTGTGTGCACAAATGCATAAAAGTGTGTGAGCTTGCATGTGTGCACTCATGTTCATGTACTATGCGCGAGCTGAAAGTTGTGTCATTGCAAGCGTAGCTGAGTGGGCGTGACAAGAATTTTAGCAAGGCTACAGCAAATTGGAAGCTGTATTACATGACTAGAGGATGATGCAAGTGCGTAGCAAATACATGTATAGCCTTACGCGAGCCATGTTGAATTCGGCCATCTGCGACGTGGGAGACGCAAGATTACTACGATTAACCATTCACCCAAATCCATTAATTTGGTACGATCGTCTTGCCAAGCGAGAAGTCTTCTTCTACTTCTTTGAATTTTCGCTGCATGGATGTTGCGAGCGGCTAGCTTCGTTTTATAGGTGGAGAATGGGCGGAACAAAGACAGTTATTGTGGATTGGGAGAAGGGAACGCGGGCTGCATATGCAATAATTGTGCGAATCGATCTGGAAATGTGCATTAACTTTGCACAGGTATATCTCCGTAACGGATGAAGTAACAATTAACGAAAAGAACACCTCAATAGCAACAGGACCCCTCTATGTACACACCGAATTTAAAACGATTTGGACGCTCCTACCGGAAGATGTGGCGTTTTGAACCCCATGGGCTATCCGGTCGGCTCAGAGCTTGTGCGAGATGCCAAAATATCAATTTACATACTGAAACGGTGTAGTAAGAAGTGTTGAAAATAGGAAGTTGATAGCGTGTACCGTTCGGACGTTACAACAATGTAAACATAAGGCATTTTTATAGCAAATTTTATAACATGCACTAGGTCCCTTTTCGCGGAAACTATCCCATATATGGAATTCTGTATATTATCCGACTGCGGATTGATCACTATTACATAAAAACCAAAAAATACCATGCTCTTATAGAATTTACAATATTTGGGACAGTTCACAAGAAAATTACACTACAGATTATTATATAACAAATATTAGAAATCTTAATGCACTAATAACATAATCTAGGACCTAGATACAATTGCCCTGGAGTTCGCTCATCAGGGAGATGTTCAGCCTTGCATAGAGTTCAAATTTGCCATGGACGTAGGACTACAGTTGTGGATAGCAAGGCGAGATGCAAGTCGAGATAAACACTGTTGAGCTTCCTTGCCTACATATAATAGTAACAATAATGCTATAAAAATCAATTGCGATTTATTTCCACAAATCAGAATAAAATTAACAGTAGTTGCTAAGTTCAACGCATCAAAGAGACAAGCATGGATGTACGAAAGGGAGGCCGGTCGACGGGTTCGAACAACCCCTTCCCCAAGCACCCGTTCGTGATTAATCATCCATTTCCTTGAAGTATACATGTAGTTGAAGTTGTGCGAGTACTCATTTTGTGCATACTGTGCATGTGTTTGCATTGCATGGCTCTGTTATTTGATCTAACTTAAGATTAATTATAGTTTTAAAAGACCAATCAAGCTTAGGGTCACCTCTTCTTTGTGGGCTGGTTTTTCTCGTTAGTAGCCGCCATTAACAATACGAATATAATTTGTGGATTTAAGCTAATTTTGTTTTATATTTGTCAAACACCTCGCCCAGAAACATGCTCATAAGTGCATGGGATAAATCTAACAGTGAGGTATTGGGATGGATAAGAGCACGACTTTCATTTGCAATTCTCAGAGCGAACCTCTGTCTGAGGGGCTCCCGCACCAAATGGAGTGCAATAGGAATAATGGACGATGGAGCAGGTTTGCCTATAGTCTCTCTTAATTCCCTGAACTTCTGTCTTAAATGTATGTTTATACATTTATTTATAACATGTGTATTATATTAGGTACAAAATAATAACTACAGTAAAAATTATTATTTATTGGATGGTTCTTTGAGATTCTGATCATTGTTTATAACATAAAACTCAAATCGCTATATCTTCTGAACGGTTAACGCTATTGACTTCTTATTTTCAGCACTTTGACCTACATCATTTCTCTATATGAAAATGTATATTGGTGTTATGCACGAGCACAGTGCCAACGTTACGAGGTCCGGTACCCCATAGGGTTCAAAACCGTCACATCTTCAGGTAGGAGCGTTCAAATCGCTTCAAATGTGATGCATGCGTACATGTAGATGAACTGTCGCGGCTGATTTGGTCGTATCCTGAAATGGTCCTAGGACCATTTTAGGCAGCCTGTTTTGGTCCGGCGGACTAAAACAGGCTATGCCTGATTTGGTCCTAGGATCGTTTCAGGCTGCCCAATTTAGTCCTACACTGCTCGTTTTGGTCCTATACTGACAAAGGTGCATGCCGAATAAATTTAAATTCTAAGCACGATTGATGATGAACAAATGGAAATACAAATACACTGATAAATTATGATGAGCACACACAAAAAAGTTGTGTTCTTGCTTGATTACAACGCGGAGCGGTTACTAGAGCAAGCAGACAAAACTATTTTTTTCGTCCTCATGAACACAGAAGCTGCAATTGTTTCACTCGTTTTGTGGTACCATTAAAGGCAACGGTCACATCTTACCATTTTGTAATTTTCTCTCATCAGCCTGCAGATGCAATAAACATCGTATTATACTTGGCTGTATGGTCGTTGAGCCTTCCTTTCCCTAGCCGGAAAAGGCTCCATATGGTTCCAGACATGAAGCATTTAGTCAGATAGGGTCTCAAACACGCCTGATCATATAATAAATTGCTTGGATTTGCTGAAAAGCAAATAGATGTTGCAAATGCAATGGTAAATGCTCCACAATTGTAAGAATCTTGTTGTTTTTGGACCGATTGAAAGATCTGAGTGATGTTGCTGGTTGGAATTAATCAAAGCAGTGATTTGCTGTTTAACACCTTGGGGTAGGCCAGTATGCCCCATACTATCATACACATGTACCTCTCCTTGAACACATCCAACATTTGCTATTGTTATCCAGTGACTGCTGGAGACATTCAATTAAGATTTGTACAAACCTACTTCTTTCAACCTGAAATTGCATGTTCTGCACTAACAAAGTATTCTATGTCCACCAATGGAACTATTTCTGGCTTTTAAAAGCTTCTGTGCAGCATTGATGACATTGTCAGATAGCCATTTCCCTCCCACAATATCCTGGTGGTCTTCAGGAAGTAAATTCAGAGATGGTAGGAGGTGGGTCATATTGCAGTTTTTGCTTTCCCTAGTAGCAATAAGGGAGCATATAAAAATGTATTTATATCTGTGCAACAAGGATATTGTCTTTGAAAAATTTCAACATTTTTTGGCCTTTCACTGCCATGTGACCAGGTTCATTTTCAACTGCAGTACTATAGTACAAAGAGAATTTAAGTGCATAGTGGTGAAGAACTCAGCTTACCACAATAACTTGTCAGGTGACGCAGATTTCAAATCCACATCAATTGGCAAAACTGTTTTGTGTCCAAACATTACTTCAAATGGTGCGTAGCAACTGGACTCATGACAGGATGTGTTATAAGCAAACACTGCTGAATCTATTAATTCATTACACAGTTCTTTCTGTCCTGTAATCGCTTTGACAAGCATCCTCTGCAAGGTTTGATTAAAACTTTTGTCAAGACCATTGGACTGCACACAGGGACCAAATAAGAAAATTAAAGAAACAAAAATAAATAATTTTTACCTGTGGATGGTAGGGTGTGATAAGGCATTGCCTTATCCCCAACAGTTTCATCATTTCAGCACTTAGTTTGTTCTTGAATTCTGAACTATTATCAGTAGTCAAAACACAGGGCAATCCCATTCTCATGAACATCTAAAGTAATATGCAGTATAGTTGCATGGTACTGAATTAAAGGACACAAACCTTTGTAGAGTGCACTTGCTATTTGATGGGCTCTTTGCTGATTGTAGCAACAGCTTCTACCCATTTTGAGAAATAATCACTCAATGTAAGAATGTATCTGATAGTACCAACATATCAGTATGCCAGTATGCCTATATAATATATGAATGCTGCAGCTAATGTGATGCACACACCCACACACACACACACACACACACATACACACAGACAGACAGACACACACACACACACACACATACACACACAAACACACACACAAACACATACACACACACACACACACACACAAACACACACTCACTCAGCACCTATATGGGCACACCTGTTTCCTGATAACGAAATAGCCCAATAGAATTAATGGCTACATGATACCATGTTGTATATACAGGCACAGGATGCAGTTCAGTAGTTGTAACTGTCGGTTGTCCAGAATTTCTTTGACAAACTTCACAGGATGATACCTATACAAAGAGTATTCCAACCATAATCCCTAAGTGTATACACAGTATATACGTCATGCACATATTGATCTCTTTATACCTACCAGTTCAATAACTTCTTTGTTAAGCCCTTTCCATGTGAACCGTTCTCTGATTCTCTTAATTGTTCTCTTGATGCCTAGATGCAGAAGTAAGATCTTTTGTTTCTCAGATGTATCACAAATCAAGCTTGCAACCTGTGTTTTGAGGTAGAAGTGTTCGGTAACGTGGCTTTGCAAATTAAAATGCTCAATACAGCCAACCGCCACATGCACGGCACATATTCAGCTATTACACTACTGAGAAAACCAACGCGGGCATCGATCGAGAGCTGTACTACCCCGCGCACTAGGCACCGGCAAAATCAACGAATTTAGTTTTTCTTTTTTTTACCTACCTCATTCGGTTGTTCTTCAGAATAATCTCCCACCCAATCTAAGTTAATCCAAATCGATCAACAAGTTATTAACACCTATCAAAGAACTTTAACACATTAGTCATTCTTAGATGGGTGCTTTAAATGTTAAAGCTGCAATTCTGAAAAGTTGCCGCCACCTTAGCATGTGCCGCTTGCTCGATTTTAGTTTTGCGCATTAGTATGCAATCTTGCAAGGATGGCTCATCCAGGAGTTGTACCCTATGTATATCCGCTTATTCATCCAATCACCTATTTCGACCTAAGTCGCGAGCTCATGGATCATGCGTCGACGATACGATGGTTCAGACAATGAAGCGTGTATCTGATTCAGCAAGTAAACTCTGTAGCTGTGAAAGAGGAATGCACCTGGAGAAAAAACACAATAATCCTGAGGGAATGGGTTGGAGATGTCCACGCAAAGGATGCAGAAAAGAAGTAACGCTAAGAAAAGGAACATTTTTTGACCGTAAGATGTTGATCAAATGTGTGTTTAAAAAACATTGAGATTATATTCAGGCAGTAAAATGGAAATTCAAGTAATTCTACGGTTATTACACCTCTGGTCTACCAAGACGCTAGTAGGTAAAGCACAAGACGAGCTACAGGTTAGTACACAATATCCCCCAAAAAATTGTTCAACCGTCCCCGAATATACTGAACAGATTGGATCTGCTACTGCAATCGATTGGTATGCATGTACAACTTCGTACGGGACATCTGTATCCAATACTTTATCGATCACCCAGCAGTTATTGGTGGTCCAGGTATCGAGGTCGAAACAGATGAGAGCAAATTGAGAAAATATGACAGAGGGGGAGCTGTGGATGGCCATTGGGTGTTTGGGGGCATGGAGAGAGGAAGCGAAGACAGTTTTTTGGTAGAAGTTGCTCATCGGGATGCAGCTACATTGCTCCCAATTATCGCACATCACGTAAAGCCAGGGAGTATTATATACTCCAATGAATGGAGTGCCTACAATCAACTTTCAGCAACAACAGGACATGTACACAGTACAGTGAACCACTCGCTGTATTATGTTGATCCCGCCACTGGTGCACACACGCAAGGTGTAGAAGGCATGTGGAGTGCACGTAACTTGACGTAAGGTAAGCAGATGATGCGAGAAGAAAAGACAATGCACTAGCTCGAAGATCTTTGACACCTATCTTCCAGAATTCATGTGGCGCTGAAAATTTAGTGGGCCGTTGCTGTTGGCCATATCCTTAAGCACATCTCAGAACAGTACCCAGTGTAATGCTTTAAAAGTTAATTTGATAGGAGTTCTTTAATAGGTGTTAATAACTTGTTAATAACTTGTTAATCGATTTGGATTAACTTATTATAACAATAACTTATTGCTGAAATGCCACTTGGGTAAGTTGTGTTTATTGACATATGCAGATGAAATTCAGTATAGGATGTGAGTGTCTATTGTGAAATAAACACCCCCCAAAACACCATATTAACACCCACGCATTGGCAATTAACGGTGTACCGCTAACGAGAGAGAAACACGCGTGTGAACAAAAAAGATAAGCTCATATCACCATTAATTGACGCTCTTGCATCTCCCAAGGAGACGAATTGTGTTCTGTTTACTTCGTCTTCATCTCTTTTAGTAATCATGACAAGTGGTGAGACTGTAAGTAGTGGGTGCAAAACCCGATCAGAGACAAGGCGTTCGATGCTGATAGGGATTTTGCCCCATCCAAGGACTTCCAACCTTCCACCAAACTGCCCACTATAAAAAGTAAACGCTAGCCTGCTCCACTGGGAACACCTGACATGCACCTCCTGCCTGGTCTTAACATTCGGATTTGCATCCTTAATTGATCCTCTCCCTGAACATCTCCCTGATGAGCGAACTCCAGGGCAATTGTATCTAGGTCCTAGATTATGTTATCAGTGCATTAAGATTACCTTTGCATCCTTAATTGATCCTCGATTCTATTTTGCATTACGCGATTTGGAATATTACAGTAAAATCTGTACACCAACATGGCGGGTCATGTATTATATGCGACAGATCACGAGGAGTGGTCACATGTCTACGCTTAAACGCGAAACTGATGCCACCACACTGCATGCGTAGCTGTATGCATGTGTGAAACGCGCAAGCACACCGTACACGATCTGGCATGTATATTTTTGCACCATAAACGTAATCGAATTAAAATCAATTCTACAATGTCTGCACTACTGAAGTACAATAATTTTACAAAGTCTACACTATGGAGTCTTTCAGCAGTAACATAACAATCCAGAAGATTTCTCCTTTGTAGGCTCAAACATAGTAATAATAATAATCATCGTCATCGTCATCATCAGAGTCGCAGTACAGGCAGTAGTACGAGTCATCTCCCCCTGTTGAAGCTAAAGCAGATACGCTGCCAGTAACGCCTCCTGCCACGATAGCAATGATCAGTACGAAGTACAATATGATGGCAGCGATGTTGAGTCCCAGCGCAATGTAGCCCTTCCGCCTGGCAGAAACGTTCTTTCCTTGAGCATGGTCCACCTTGGCCTGCATGATGAGAAATAAGTCGTTTCTAAAGAGGGAGGGGGGGGGGGGGGGTCTTAAACACCTGTAAAAGTGTTATTTACTAAACCTGGACAGAACGGGAGGGGGGGGGAGGATGAGGAAGGGAACGAGAAGGCACGTACATGTGCTTCTTTATCATGGATCACGTGACAGAAGCTCTTGGGCGTTTTCGCCGTATCATTCCACAGTAAGAGAGGTGTATGCACACGAATTGCATTTTGTATTACCAAAATACATTTACATATATAGTGAGACTGAACAACAATATGAACTTACACTGCTTGCCAAAATAAGTGCTGGGATAGTGAACCCTAGACAGACCCACCCTCCACATAAGATGCAGATGATGGTCATCATGAGAGATAGCATGTAGAAATGATCTCGTGTTGAGCGTTTCTGAATCCCGCTGCTAGTGGACACTACGCTAGGCTGGACCTTGACCGTAACAATATTTGCTGGAGGCTAAAATCATATCAAGTGAATACAAAAGTTTTGTGGCATCAACCTTTTTAAACAGATAACTAAATTACATGCGGCATGGCATACTTGGTGTGCAAGGATATCTATGCATGGTTACGGCACGCTGAGATCATGCATGTGTATCACTATAATTATACTTACATGTTATTATTAGTCACCACTAATAACTGCTATGAAATAATGGAGAGAGTTTCTTACCAAGACAACTGCTCCGGAACAGCTTGCATGTATCGTGTACGCGCAGCACGTGACGTTATACATCTACGCATGAACGTTCGGACCGCATGCAATACATGTAGCTACAGAATCGACAGCAGCGAATTAATAAATCTCAAGCTCTCTCTCACCTGCGGTTGGGAGGGGTAAGCGTCTTTAGACGGTATGAATTCTGGGGGTAAGTATTCCCCCCCTGGGGGTAGTACTGGCGCAAACCTTCCCTGCGGTGGTATTGCCAGCGTAGACCTTCCTTCCGTGGGTACATTTTGTAGCGGTACATAACCTGCTAGAACGGCAAGACAGGACGGAATAGACAAGAGAATATAAATGTACAAACAACATTAGGCCGATCTGATGTGATCAGTTGGAAGGATGCAGAAGAGTTTACATCAGCGGTAATAATTAATATATCATTCAGTTAATTATTTTTTAAATCGGTTAGATAGCTGAAGTGCCTAAGTGAGTATTATGGCCGTATAGTGCGTGTGTTTGTATGTTCTGTGAGGTGTGTGTGTGTGTGTGTGTGTGTATGTGTGTGTGTGTGCGTGCGCGCGCGCGCACGAAGGCTAATAGAAGTTCAATGTATACACCCCCTTGCCCCCCCCCCCCCCTCCCCCTCCCCCCCTCCCCCCTCTTTGGTCTCCAATCTCTTCGGGAAGGGCCCAACTGAACCGAGATCTATGCAGTTGATTAATTACTTTTTTACGTGAGTATTTACTACTGCAACAGGGGGACATTTTAAAAATAACTTGAATTCTACGATTATGTATCCGCAGTGTATTTGGATTAGGCAGATATGCGGTTTACAGAAAAAAAAAAACCTGTCGTACCAGAGTATCTCTAGTCGTACGTAAAGGCATACTGTAACACGCAATAGTATCTGCATGTAATTATACATATGCAAGTGTGGATGTGTGTATATGTGTGTGCATGCGTGTATGTGTGTACGTATGTGTAGCTTATAGATGTTAGCATTGAGCACACACACACACACACGCGCGCGCGCGCACACACACACACACACACACACACACACACACACACATACACACACACACACACACACACACACACACACACACACACACACACACACACACACACACACACACACACACACACACACACACACACACACACACACCATCATTTTCCAAACTCTTCAAGGAACGACCCTACTGATTGAGACAGTTCGTGCATGCATATGATTAATTACATGAGTATTTTAATACTACAAGTCTACAACAAGGGAGCACACACATAAAGTCAAGGGGAAGAGGACGATCGAGTCAGGAGAGCACGGGCATTTTGACGCATCAAACCATGCTGAGGCGACAATACATATAATTTCGGTTTTCAGAATTGAGGAGTGAGTGTGGATGGCCAGGCGCCTAGCTCTTTCATTAGCATTGTCCTCCGTATGGTGCATCGGAAACACTACATTCTTTCTACGCTGTTGAAGCTGGATTCGTGCAGTCTGCTACAATTGTAATACCCGATCGTACCTATACGGGCATACAGGTAATATGTGTCGGCCCTGGTAATTTGAACTGAAACTAATTTTAGCCAGAGCTATACATATGTACTCAGTATTTGAAATTGTTGAAGCGAAGGACCTAACGTATGCTTTTTTTTGAAGATTTCACTAGTCCAGAATTCTGCAACGTCCTCGAGCTCTACACATTGATTCTTACTCACTGAGAACCGCACTACACGTATCTGTCACCAGTGACGTAGCTATACGGTAGGGCCTGGTAGTATCTGTCACCAGTGACGTAGCTATACGGTAGGGCCTGGTAGGGCCTAGGCACTACCAGCCGAGATCAGCATAATACTCACTCCTGAAGTAATGAATTGATCATAACAACACTAGCGCGGGTTTGAGCCTCGACTCGAGTTGAGTTGGGAATCTTTCAAATTTCTGTATACGAAGGGAGTACGGCACAAGTGCATGTGACGTGATAATCGGGCGAAGATCGGCTTCAATGCTGTTGACAGATTTGCTTCCAAGGGAAAGAAAAAAATATATATGTTGATGTAAATTTACTGATGATAGATGTGCATATTCA
The DNA here is from genome assembly GCA_013339895.1 of Ephydatia muelleri. Taxonomy (NCBI): domain Eukaryota; kingdom Metazoa; phylum Porifera; class Demospongiae; order Spongillida; family Spongillidae; genus Ephydatia; species Ephydatia muelleri. Next base: position 7,729,032 of record JABACO010000005.1, read on the forward strand.
GACCACTTTAAATTTAGAAATGGCATGCATGGGACCCCCGCCCTCGCGTAGGTGATGTCAGCTATCACATAAGTGACACATATTTGCATCTACAACTGCGAAATCAACGCTGGCATTGTGCACGAGCACTCCGACCACAATCCTACGTGGAAGTCTTAATGCAAGAATTAGCTATGCTCTTACCTCGATCCATGAAGTGTGTCCGTATTCTCCTTCGGCACTATAAGGTGGGAAACAGTTCTTGCTGAGACGACAATAATAACGAATACAGTTTATTTTGACTCCGATTGGGTTTTGACTCCGATCAGTTGGATTTTGACTCCATGCATATATAGGCTCCATTAATTGAATTCCAGATGTACCGTGGCGCTTCCTTTGCAATAGTTAATTAATTGGACAGGTGCTGTACATGTAACTCACACCGGCAGTTTCATAGTGTACATGAATGTGACTGACGCTATAGTATACTTGCAAGTAGACTACAGGCACCTCATCATGTGCACAATTCAACCCATAGATCGTTATAAGTCGTTCGGCCTCTTCGGGAAGGGCCCAACCGAACCGAGATCTATGCAGTTGATTAATTACTTTTTTACGTGAGTATTTACTACTGCAACAGGGGGACATTTTAAAAATAACTTGAATTCTAAGATAATGTACCCGCAGTGTAGTCGGATTAGGCAGGTGTGCGGTCTACAAAAAAGAAACCCCCTGTCGTACCAGAGAATCTCTGGTCGTACGTAAGGGCATACTGTATCACGCGATAGTATTTGTAATTATACATAAGCCCAAGTGTGGATGTGTGTGTGTATGTGTGTGCTGCGTGTATGTGTGTGTGCGCGTGTGTATGTTTGTACGTGTTAGGCGCAAATTGTGAATTTGCGCAATTTATAAATTGCGCTGCGCATTATGTGAATCCATAAAGTGCGCAACAATTTATAAATGGTTGCGCAAACTGTGAATCATACTATGCGTGGTCTTTTATAAATTGCGCAACGTGCGCAATTTATGATTTGTGAAGTTCTGCAACCTAGAAGCAATATAATATATCGGGGGGGGGGGGGGGGGGGGGGGGGGGGGGGGCATGCTCTTATTAGTGAATGGTATCGGTTACCCTCTATTTACATAAGTGCATAGTTCCTATACGTGTGAAGTCCTAAGAAAGATATAGTGTGCCCATTCTGCACAGATATTAGTACCTTACAGTGCAACATTCACTTGCATCAAATATGGTTCATTCATAAGTTGAATTGCAGCCATGACAATTGTAAGAGGACAACCTACAATGTATTAAGGGTGCTTATCAACTAAGCAGACTGTTTCTCCCTAGCAATGCACACTTTACATTTCCAGCCATTATATTTACTATCATCTTTATATACTTTACATACTACTTGGGGAATATTTTCACATGACTTCGTGGTACCATTCTTTGCAACCAGTGCACTGAGCCATCCGTTGCTCACCATCATGTGGCATGCGGCAGTGACAGTATACTCTGTCTTAGGCTTTCCTGGTTGCATGGATGTTTTTTGAAGGGAAATGTGTCATTGCTCCTATTTCAAACATTCTATGAAATGTGGTCGTAATGATAGATGTGCATATTCTAAATTTAGGAAAGGCATGGCTCTCAAAAATGTTCTGGGGGACCCCCGCCCTCGCGTGTCGTAACGTAGGTGATGTCAGCTATCGCGTAAGTATCACATATTTGCATCTACAACTGCGAAATCAACGCTGGCATTGTTCACGAGCACTCCGACCACAATCCTGCGTGGAAGTCTTAATGCAAGAATTAGCTATGCTCTTACCTCGATCCATGAAGTGTGTCCGTATTCTCCTTCGGCACTATAAGGTGGGAAAAAGTTCTTGCTGAGACGACAATAATTACGAATATAGTTTATTTTGACTCCGATTGGATTTTGACTCCGATCAGTTGGGTTTTGTCTCCATGCATACAAAGGCTCCATTAATTGAATTCCAGATGTACTGTGGCGCTTCCTTTGTAATAGTTAATTAATTGGACAGGTGCTGTAACTCACACCGGCAGTTTCATAGTGTACATGAATGTGACTGACGCTATAGTATACTTGCAAGTAGCCTACAGGCACCTCATCATGTGCACAATTCAACCCATAGATCGTTATAAGCTCCTCCCCCCCCCACATGCAAATATGTATACAATTATCTCTGGTAATATATGCATACACTTTAATTACATAGCGCGATTACAGTGTAGGTTTCGACATTTCAGCGATATTTGCATATACGTGTACATGAATTTTACTTCGGCCTGTTTATGGTTTGTGTGCATCAATTAATTTTTTTAAGTAACTAAAACAAAGCGACGAGCGAAGGTACTCTGCATGCGATCGGAGAAACCCTCCATGAACGCGCGTCATTCATTCCAATTACGGTGCATAACTGTTACATCCCCCTCTTTATATAGAAAGGGAGGGGGTTTTGGCAACAAAAATTCTCCACCTTCATTTGATAATCATAGGCGGGATTGTTTAGTTACAGCTTACTATCAAGTTAACATGTACCGAACTTAGTGTACGTCCCTCCGTCCCTCGTTTCCTATACTCATACACCCAGTCCTACATTGTACCAATAAATGATCATTTTAATTTGCTTGTTTCATTCAGTTCAATTAATTGGTACTTTTTCTTGCCCTCCGATTACCATTTCAAATTGCGAGTTCTAACAGAGCTCAGTAGGAATGACGAGCTACTGGCGGGGCCGATCCCGATACAGTGTGTGCAGGATTGGTTCCATGTGAGTGGGTGGTTCAGGCCAGTCGTGACCCCGGTGCAAACTTTAAAATGGGCCCCTAATCGTGCATTTTGTAGATTAAACTGTGCCAGAATTGAAATCTCAGCAGCTTGATACATGTTCAGACTTCGATTCACATTAAGTGTACGCCCATGCTAGCAGTTTTAGGAGACCATGTAAGACGCTCTTAACGAAACTTTGTACCTCATCTGGATGCCATCACATCACTCCAGAGATGGTGGGGGGGGGGGGGGTCTCTCAGTTTATCTGCCAATATGAAAGTTGTGTGGATAAATATTATTAGGAAAGCAAACATTCTGCACATATGCGTCCTACGATGCATTCTATGATGTTTGTGAGACACGAATTCATTCGCTATAGCTTTTATTGCCAACACATCTCTTCTAACCATGTACATTGCACCTGACAAAGATATTAGTTTGAAATTTGAAAGCAACAGTTCATTGAACCTACTCGCATCTTACCATTTCCAGCTGCTGCCTCATCTCTGCCTTCAGCTTCTTACCTCAGCTGCTCCAGGTAGCCTTGGGAGCTGGGCACAGGCCATCCCATGTGCAGCTGCTCCTTCAGCTGCTTGGACCAGATATACCCTAAATTCTGAAAGTTGAAGCAACAGGGTTATTGATATGTCCGATACTGGAAGTTATTCAAATGACTTTAAAAGGCAACACTGAGCTTATTTGAATGGTTATAGCTGCATTCGTCTTTTAAACCACTGAATCCAGGTGCAAACATAACTAGTGGACTATATTACTGCATAATGCTGTATACATTTAAATTTCAAACAAGGTTATTCATAGCTTGACTAAGTTGCTTTGCTCATTTTGTCCTCCTAATTTCGTTCCAAAGAGTCAATAAACATTTTTTAAAGCCATTCAGTGTCCTTACAAACTTCAAACTTTTTGCACCACCTGTTATGCCCCATATCAAAGCGGTGCAAACCTTGTGTAGTGCCTGAACCTCTAGGGCACTAAATTCACATTCTTATTATTAAGGGCCTTCGATCAATCTGCATTTGAAGTAAGTTAATTATTTGAATCCATATGGAACTAGAGAACTTGATTTATTTAGTTTTTAACACCATTTACTGAGTAACTTCAATTCAGACAGTGTATATGATTCTGACAGGAAACATTCTCTGACGATATTTGGATTGGTAGTGTAATTCAAGAACAGATGAGTGAGTTTTTTTTTAAAGCAATGAATAAACTTGCTCGCAGCATATGTACTGATGGTGTAACATAATTTAAGTCCAATCAAATAAGCCTTTGTCTAGTACTTTACAAGTGCTTAACCTTACACTTTCAATTCCACTCAAAACTGAAATATGATCATGTGCACTTTGGGATTAGAAAACCCGATATGAAGCAAGCTCCTGAGCACACTATACCAAACTTATCAACACAGTCTTTAAGATGATTGCGCAATTGCTTGTAATGCAGTTGAGTTGGATCTTTTCCATGAATCAATGATGTGGCAAAGGCTACAGCTAGGTCCCCACAAGAGTAGCTGTCTTCTTGTTCTTGAACATTCATGACATTAATCGTTATTTGGGATTCAGAGCATTGAATATATTCGAAAAGCAGTCTGAGTTTGGTTTCAGTTGCATAGAGTCATAAATGCAGACTGTATTCATTTCTTCCCCAATATTTGATATGAGCAACCAATGGTTTTTATGTACAAGAAGGAACTGTGCAAATTCAAAGTTTGGGGCATCTTTCAAGAGCTTATTAGTGGCGGCATCCATGTGTGTCATTCACCCACACAGTTTTGTCCAATAATGCTCTGTTAGATTATGAAAGTAGAGGTGACGTGAGTGATAAATTTGTGTCAAATTGGTTGGAACAAGGTGTAGACAGATGACATTGAGTGGAACATTCTATGCCATTTTTCTTACAAATACATCTCATAGATTTGCATCCACTTGTGCATCTACAGCTGGACTTTGTGAATTTTGTCAGTGGATGGAATTTCAGAGCCACTTCACAAAGTGATAAATGTACTTCAGCATTACCAGCATCAATTTGGCCATCATAAGACTGGAGATCCCCTCCACGGAATTTTCCCTTTAGGGTTCCATAAGCAGTTGTAAGGCAATGTCTTCACTTTGTCCCCATACACATGTGCAATAACACAAGGAAGCCATGGTACATCAGTTTTGGATCTATCTAGCTTGGGAATGCTAACAGTTACCTTATCACCAATATGAAAAGTCATTCCTTTCTTTTTATTGTAATATGTGGACATTCGTGCTGCAGATTGATATGTATTATCAAGGACTTTCTTTCTAATATTGGTATGCACTGTTGTATCATGGTCATGCAAAGTATTTGTAACCTTTCCATCTAGTACACTACCACAATCTGATTCTGACTCCTGCTCTGAATTGGTGGAATGATGCTGGGATTTTTCATTTGAGATCTGTTCATCTCCTGCTACTTCTGATAATTCTTGTGTTGCTGCACTAGTGCTAGGGTGAGACACTGTATCAACAGGTGCAACTGATTTGGATTCATCGATTTCAGAAGTAGAGATCAATGCAGTTGGTTCAAGTTGTTTTGCAGGTGAATGCGCAAGTGCAATGCTGTCTGTGGAGAGTTGTGCCTCATCCTCTTGTTTTGTTTCACCATCGGTGCATATATCCTCCTCATCAACGCAATGCTTTACTGCTCCTAGAAAGAAACCAGTTGGAGAATGCCTTCCAAAAACCACATGGTATGGTGAATCTTTAATGCCTTCATGCTTTTCACTGTTCATTGAAAACATGATACGGGGTAACCAGGAAACCCAAGGGTATTTGAAACCTGTGTGTCCTTCATCTTGCTTCATGACTGCTATTTTCATTTGTACTGTGCGATTTCCATGTTCTATATGGCCTTGAGACTGAGAATGATGTCGACGACCATTGACAAATGTTACATCTCCACCCCATCTCTTAAACATAGCATGAATGTAATTGTTCACAAATTCACGACCATTGTCCGAGTGGAAAATCTTTGGAGGTCCTAAATATGCCAACACACGCTCCTCTAGCATATAGGATACCTCTTCAGCTGTTTTTTTTTCTCAGTGGTAAAAGTGTGTGAAACTTTGAGAAATGGTCCATGAAGTGACCAATGTAATTAAATTCGCAATCAGGATTGTGTCTCATGTCAATCAAATCTACCTGCGGCTGGATCAAGTTTAGAAAGTCTGCCTCAATGATTGGTTGCAAAGGAGGTCTGGTAGTTTGTTGCTTCTTGAGCTGGCAAACTGGACAGTGAGAGCAGAATTCCTGTACAAACCCTCTTGTCACTCCAAAGTACTGACGTTGCATCTGAAATCAAGACATACATGCCAGTATGTCCATGTCAGTAAGAGAATTCAGCTAATACATGTACTTACGTAGTCCAATACTTTCTTATAGCCACTGTGCTTCAATTCGTTGGCAAAGATTGCCTGAACTACATCAACCAACTTGTCTGCATGCAATACATGAAGAAATTTCGAACTTTCCTATAAAAGAAAAATAGGTAGCGTTTACATACAAGGAGATATACTCATTGTGGACATGTACTACATCAAACCTTGACGCTTTCGTCATTCGGAATTACAAGGACTTGAGAGAGACCAATCCCAGGAAGATCGACGACCTGAAACTTTCGGGTTTTCACCCAGTGTTTGAAGTGATGATAGACCTTGTCTGCCGGATGCAGGAGATGATTGACAATGGCGTCAAACTTTGCTTTAGTTAAAATGCAGCACTTTTTTGAAGCTGCTTTACTATTGGCCACACTAGTCATCCGAGCTTTAAACAGCGGATCCATGTCAAGCCACAATACGCGTGTAGCTGGCAGCACACTGAAAGGCAAAACAGTCAAGACACCAAGCATTTGCACCCTATTCGCACACGTGCTCTATCAGTAGGAAGCTCTACGCACAGTCGGCACCGATCATCATATCAATTATCATGTTGCATGAAGTTAACGCAGTCCCATGCTGTGGAGGAGCCACAGCAGCTCGGTACAGAACGCGCGGCTGCGCAAAAGTAATGTATTTGCATGCAACTTAGTGCCTAATATTGTAATGGTGACACTGTACAAAAAACGCTACTGTATTACGCATAAATATACGCATAGGCATACGCGACGAATCCCACTGGGGAAAGAACCAATTTCGCATGGTGTATATTTCACGTATCCTCAAGTGTAGCTCGTGCACTTTTATTAACGTCTCCGGATACCACTTCGTAACACTTCATACCGACGTTGACTGTATACTGTGTTTTTTGTAAGCCGTTCGTTGTATACTATAGCTTGATTACGTTACAAATAATTAATTATCAATAACATGACAAAGCAATGCATTGCATTAAACACGGTCAACGTTCAAGCTTTCCAGATAGCTGTCCAGGTTTGAGCCAAAGGAGCACAGCTTCAGTAGCGGTCTTCAGCTCGCCGTTGCTCTGCATTTGTTAGGAATCCATCCTAACGTCACGCGATGCAGTTGTTGAGCGTCCTGGTCATCACTCACCACTTCAAATATACATGACGGCCACAATTGCCGTTTTCTTTTCCTCAACCCATCAATATATCCCATACTACAGTAAAAAGCGCATCCATACATAAACATTTACACAGCTATAAAGGCCTATACTCTGTCGGCGGGATCGCTTGGCACGCTTATAGTTTGATCTTCTTCAATTAGAGAACTCTTATGAACCTGAGGCCGGAGGGGATTATTATATATAATTTTAAACAACAAAGCCTCTTAAATGCCATATAGCAATCCAGTACTTCTGCTCTTCATATTGAAGTATTCAATGCAATCCTGCCAGCAGCCATTCGCTTCACGTGTGAAAGAAAAAGCAATCGCTTATCAGCTTTATCCACCGAAATTGCTGTCCTTCGATACGTTCCACATGGTGGTGTCTCTAAATATGTTCAAGAAAGAGCTACTGAATGATACTTCGTGAGAGACTTACTACCGGCCGTACCGGGTGTAGAAGTCCTATCCACGTATACCTTTTGTGGTAAGGAGGAACCAGCTGTCTTATGATGATGCAATGTAGTCAGGATGTAATTAAAAACGGTCTTAGAGATTCAAGCACGCTTAGCAAAAGGAGCGTTGTAAAATCTGCCGGTTGAGAGAGCCAATAAACCAATTACAATCTGCATACATGTAAACTAACCTAAATAGTTCTTTCTGGAATCTCTGGTCTCTTGGAACTGCTGGTTACGTACTGCTTGACCTTGGCGCCAAATTAATTATACAGTACATCCACCTGTGCAATGTGGTGATTCAAGTGTCAAGTGTTCCTGAGGAAATGTGGAACGTCTGACCATGCTAAAGTCTATGACTCACGTGACGGTAACGCCCACTTCCGGTCACACCTTTCTTCTGAGGGAGGTACATCACATCCATCTGTGCAATGTGGTGATTGAAATGTCATGTGTTCCTGAGATGCGTCAGGAAATGTGGAAAGTCTGGTGTAGTCTATGACTCACGTGATGGTAACGCCAACTCTGTCACCATTTTTATTAATCTATTTCTCCTGCACTCGTTTGCACCAGAAGTATCTATGATGTAACAAGAAATTTTACAAAATCAGTATCATAACCTTAAGGCGCCACATTCACTCGATCCTGCACCCACTTACAAGCAGGACGATTTTCTCTGCCGTGGTCTTAATGACATTAACGGGGAGTGGCATTTTGTCGACCACCAGGATATAGAAATATAGCAATACACCAAACCACGCACATATTGACAATTATCCACACATGCCACCTAGACGTACCGGTATTGAAAATTGCGATGCAGCTCAAGTCATCTTAAATGAATGTCGAATAGATTCAAACTTAATTTTTAGCAAGTGAACATTTAGATATTACGGTATTAGCGTATATACGTGGTGTGTGAATACAATTGTCACCTGCGGATTCTATATACCTATGTGTATATACCTATGTGTATATTTGAAATATACACAGTCATGGTATATTTATGGTATACAAGAAATATACGCATAAATACACCACTGTATACTGCTTTTTTTGCACAGTGTGACATCACACAGGATGGCTTGTTAGAAGACGTTGAAGCAGCTATTGAGCATAGTGAATGCATTCAAGGAGCCGTAATCAACACACGTATAGATGAAAGCATGGGTTTAGCTGCAATGGGAATATAGTTAATGGTGCGCATTCATGCACCAGCATTCATAATTGAAGCAACATTTCTTTTCAGTGAATTATAATATCGATGTTGCATACTGCTGCTAACATACTCTGAATGTTTCGTGATCTCGCACATTGTATATAGTATAGGAAATCAGTGCCAAGATTTTATGGGACATAATTTAAACATGACAGATGAAGTAATGGCAATGGCTACGTTTGAGATTGTGACAGCTTCTGTTGTTGCCTTATTTTTAAGTTGCGCATTTATTTGTAATGTAATGAATATTTTGTATTGATAGCACCAATCTACGTTACATTATATATAGTAAAGTAGACTTTACTATGTATAGTTGCATGCATCAGGGTTGACAATATATGGAGATATGAGCGGTCACCAAAGTTGTAAAAGTTACATTTTTTATTGTTTCTGATTCCATTGTATGATTTCTGTTGTGCATATTTAGAAAAACCACTTTTTTGTGAATTATCCGTAATTCGTTTTTCTAAAATATTCAAGAATAACGGCTACTAATAATGTACAGCAAAATCCTATGCTTGATAATTACTAACTAATCCAAGATGATACTTCACTTGTGGCAACGGATTCTTGTTGCTCAGCATCCTCTGTCATTAGATCTAAAAAAAAACCCCTTTAATATTGAAATTTTTGGTTCCTGGAGGCAAAATAGTGCTTTTTCGTAGATAAGTACATAAAATGCCTTTTTCCTGACCTAATTACAGTATTCCACCAGCTATAAATCTTGATTTGTGATGGATATTTCACTTGCAGCGACAGATTCTGGTCCACTATACACACGTGTGTTTTACTGTGGTGAAATAATTATTAACATATTTTAAACCTGTCGGTTTCTGGAGATTTATATTATAATGGTCATGGTGCCCCTGATCCAATGACTACTATTAAAAATGGCGGCCAATGCCATATATGGCGTTACTCTTGTAACATAACATAATGTAAAAGTATTTTTCATTTAGACATATCAGTAACACTTGAAATAATCATCTGCGGCTGGATAGATCCTTTGCTCCTGCTCCTGCTCCTGCTAATTTATTGGATGGTTAGGTTTACATTACCATGTACAAGTGCATGGTAAAGACATACAATTTATTAAACTCTATTTGGCAAACACATGCTACTGTAGACCTTTGTGTCTCTGTGTTTTAAACTGACATGCATAGCTCTAGTTTGGTTCAAGACCAGGTGGATTTCTGTGCAGACATAATTTATCTTCTCAGTGTGCACTCCACAAACACCATAACCTGAATGACCTAGGTATTTGGCAGGAAATTTGGGAAAACCTGTTAGGAAAAATCGATTTTGTTTTTTAAACTATTCGGAAAAATCGATTTTCAGATCCACAAAAACCTGAAAAATAGATTAGTATTTTTATAGTATTTGGAAAAATTGATTTTCATTATGCAGGAGAGGTTACACACCCTACCTCCACTCCTCTCCCTCCTTGTATCCTTTCCTCCCGATCAAGTTTTAGTGATCTCACCACAAAGTGTCCATGCTTTGATGGTTTAAAGTAACAGTTCTATTAGCTGCTATTAGTCAGATTACCATGTCAATGTTTCTTTCAACTGTGATGTCATCATGATGTAAGCATGGGAACTGTATTTGGGCTGAGAAGTTTGAACTGGGGATGAGGAGGAACAGATTACAGTAGCAGCTCACATGTAAGGAAAACAAGACTTTGCATCTTATACAAGATAATTTTTCTGCAGGTAACCTCTTGCCTCTATTTTAAATATGGTGTTTAAAGACATTATGTTATCTGTGGTCACTGCAGGAGGCTGATTCGTTGTTTTGTGGAAATAACTTCCTTGATGGTAACCATGGTGATTCACTTTTCTGGGGAAGGAGGTCCACTTTTCAGGGAGTAACCTTGGTCCTTGGTAAAATGGGAAACTCCTTCCACTCCCACCATTGATGTCTCCACTTCCCTCTCCATATGTGCAGCATATGGCATCCCAGTCTTTGCTAATGGCTACAGCAGTTAGGTTAGGGTTAGATAACTATCACCTAGCTGTTACTTATAGTGTCAGAATCCTAATTTCTGCTACATAATGCCATTTGATTGCTCTTACATGCTGAGTACATGTACCCCTCCCCCATGCTGAGGCTCGTGGCCCATAATGGGGGCAGGAGACAGCCACAGCCAGGCATATAGCAGCTATGCTTCATAGCACACGACCTACAGGGACCAATGGGTCACACTGGTCACTATTGGGTTGGCCTGTGTCCCAAACCATGACGCTGGTCATGTTTTGGTGGCTGTCCCAAGGTAGAAGCCCGGAGGGTGTGAATACCCCAAAAATGGTTGGTGATGAGGATATGGGTACAAGGCATGGATACATACAACTGAGTCATCGTTACTGCGTAGCCATAGTTCTGGTGTTGAATGGGTGTGTCAGGGGATGATGGGTATATGTCTTGCTTGGCCATCTTCCGGCTTCTAAATGGTTTTAGTGGGAAGGCCCTCTCTGGCAGTGCACCAATACATAAACTGTGGGTGTTGTATTTGGCTGGCTGGATTCATAGTTTCCATGCATGTGTGGGTGCAGGTGTGTGCAATGGGTGTTGTGTGTGCATGTGTGAGGGAATTGTGAGTCAGGAGATACATGTATGTTTGGTGTGGTAGGCAGTGAGTGTGGGAGATGTTGTGCATGTACTGTAGGAGACAGTGTGTATGTGGACGGCAGTCGCAGGAGAGAGGCAGGAGTGTAGAGTTGGAAACTATTGTGAGTGTAGGGATATCATGTGACAGTGGGATTGCTATGAAGATATTCACACATGAATCAGCAACTACTGCTGAAAATCGTATCTGATTTTGCACATGTTTCTATGTGGAGTGTGTTCATGGTGGAGTGTGAGAGGATACAGTTGTGTGTGATGTGTTGGGAGGCAGTTGTGATTGTGGGAGTCATATGAGCCTGGGTGGCAGTTGTGTGCATTGGGCGTGGAGGAGGGGCATGTATTGGGAGGTCATTGTGGAGGGGTGGCCTCCAAGCTATTATGTGGATGTTGTGGACAGATGTGTAGATTGTGTGAATGCATACATTAGACAATATACTGACATGAATAAAGTACTACACCAATACATGTATATGTTATTATGGCTACCAGATACTTCACCATCTTTCCCGATGACATCATTTCTGTAAGGAGGGTGTGGACTATGAGCAGTGCGATGTCTCCCCCTCTCCCCATCATCCTCCCTCCTCTTCTCCCACTCCTCCCCCTCCCCCTCCCGATCATGTTTCAGTGACCTTGCTACAAGATGTCCACTCTTTGATAGTTTAAAGTGACTTTCTATTACCTGCAATTAGTCGGATTGTTTCTTTCTACTTTGATGTCAGCATGATGTAAGCATGGGAACTGTATTTGGGCGGAGAAGTTTGAACTGGGGTTGAGGTTACAGTAGCAGCTCACATGTAAGAAAAATAAGTCTTCGCATCTTAAAATGTAGTGTGTGGGAGGTGGGAACAGGAGTTATGTTGGTGTGGTAGGTGGTGAGTGTGGGAGGGGTGAGAGAGATTATTGTTGTGCGTGTAGGAGACAGTTGTGTGTGTGGAAGGCAGTCGCAGGAGGGAGGCAGGAGTGTAGTGGTGAGCATTATCTGGAGATGTGTTGACATGCAGTTGGAAACTATTGTGAGTGTAAGTGGTGATAGTGGGATTGCCATAAAGATATTGACACATGAATCAGCAACTACTGCTTGATTTTATCTTGATTTTCCACGTGTTTCTATGTGGAATGTGTTCATGGTGGAGTGAGTGTGAGAGGATACAGTTGTGTGTGATGTGTTGGGAGGCAGTTGTGATTGTGGGAGTCATATGAGTCTGGGTGGCAGTTGTGTGCTTTTGGTGTGGGAGGAGGGGCATGTGTTGGGAGGTCATTGTGGAGGTGAGGCCTCCAGACTGTTATGTGGATGTTGTGGACAGCTGTGTAGATTGTGTGAATGCATATGTTAGACAATATACTGACAGGAATAAAGTACTACACCAAAACAGGTATGTTGCTATGGTGATGGGTAATACACTTGCATCTGGTCCATTTGATTCATGATAAACCACTGGCTAGTGGAACTATCCAAGCCATCATCTCTGCTGTGGGACATAAACTTATGTTGTAAACCTATACATGTGATGGCACCCCTTTGTAATACGATTTGCTCTTAGCAAAAAGTATTGGTCAACCCCTGCTTATATGCGTAAGGGACTATCGATACTGGCTGCTGTGATTAATTGTCTAAACACTGAAGGTTTAATAAAACATTTTGCAAAGGTGTTCCAAAGATGCCTCATAAAATGTATAGGGGGAGTGGTATTCAGCTTGCCCCTCCCTTAGGCACAGAAATTAGCATATTTTGTTTGTTTTTTTGGATGCTGGAAGGGATGGATGATTGGGTAAGAAGATGGAGGATACCTCAAAGCCCATGGTCTTCAAGGACTGTCGAATGGTAAAGTAGTCAACTAAATGCTGTTACACTGTGTGGCTCTCTCAAAGTGTGTCCACTTTGTTGTGGGTTCCCCTTGGCTTTTATACATGTCCATTATCATCATTTGTTCCTTGGATTATGTGCATAACCTTTACAACATGTGTGTTGTGAGCTAGTCTCTCTTGTAGCCATTTTGCTGTCTAATAAATCACACCTCTTCAGTTGCAAGGTAGCTGATTGTTAAAAATCTTGTATGTATCATATGTAAGCCTAATCCTATCTACTCATAGAACCATCCATCCATCTACTCTTTCCTGCCACACCCATCTACTCTTCCCCGGCTACACCCATCTACTCCTCCCATGCCACACCCATGCACTCCCCGCCACCCTCCTCCCCACTGAACCATACTGCTCAGTTTTAAAAGTCCCGAGTGAACATCATAATTTGGCACCAATACAAGGGTACAGATTTCCATACTCACAATTGACACATACTGTGCAATGGCTATTCAGATATGGGAAGACCAAATATCAGATGGGATAAAATTTTCAAAAGCTGATATTGCTGGCTGGCAATAGAATTGAAGATGGATTGCTGGGGGTGTGTTTAAGTTGGTGAAGATTATGTGGGATTGTCTCCACCTAAAAGTACAACAAATTGGCAATTAACAGTTTCTGTGCCAGAGGTGTTGCTATCTTACAGTCTTCATGTAGGGGAAGGAAGCAGTGCATGATATGGCCTTCAAACGACAGCATATACACTACACACTCAGCTCACTCACATGACCACCAACACATCACTAAATATACTCAGCGTACAACCACAGCTTTCAAAGTACACTCAGCATACAACCATGTATGCTACCCACACACAAAGGCCACTCAGAGTACAACTGTGCCTACCAGCTTCATGTCCAGCTCAATCAGATAAGTACATGTATGGAGTGAGGGAAGTGATGGACAGTATGTGACGAAGAGCATTTTGATATTGTTTTTCAAATAAAGGTTGGATGGGAAAGTTGTGGAAAGGATGGATGTGGTGAGGGAGATGGAGGCAGTCGGGTCAGAAGATGGAGACACCTCAAAGCCCGTGGTCATCAAGGACTGTGAAATGGCAAAGTAGTCCACTAAATGCTCTTACATTGTGTGGCTATCTCAAAGTGTGTCCATTTTGTTGTGGTTGTCCCTTGGTATTTGTACATATCATCATCATTTGTTCCTTGGATTTTGTACATAGCCTTTACAACATGTGTGTTGTGAGCTAGTCTCTATTGTATGAGCCATTTCGCTGTCTAATAACACAAGGGCACAGATTTCCCTACTCACAGTTGGCACAAACGGTCAAATAGCTATTCAAAAAGAGGAAGACCAAATATCGCATGGATAAAATTTTCAAAAGCTGACATTGCCCTTTCTCTGGCTGGCAATAGAAATTAAGGTGGATTGTTAGGGGCATCTAGTGGGCTGTCATTGTCTCCATCTGAAAGTACAACAAAATGGCAGTTAAAAATCACTGAACTGTACTAATAACTTCTAGTGGTCCTAACCTCATGCAATACTTTTGATGTTAACCCTTTATGTTGTCAATACCACGGACACAACTGACACACCACAGCTTCACCACACCCACATCTTTCCTAACATGCCTTAGTCTCGTACCCAGACCCAACATTATGCAGTCACGGGTGGATTACATCACCACTACACGTATGTAGGTTATGATGAACTGCAGCACTCAAATGAACCTGAGCGGATCGCAAAGGAGCAAACGAGATAGCAGACTATATCAGCTGTATAGTGGACTATAATCATTGGTTTGTCAACCCTGCAGTGTTTGCCTGGGTGCATGAGCTATGGAGCCCTCATATGAGCTATGGGGCCATTATATGAGCTATGGGGCCCTCATATGAGCTATGGGGCCCTCATATGAGCTAAGGGGGCCCTCATATTAGTTATGGGGCACTCATATGAGCCACGGGGCCCTCACATGAGCTATGGGGCCCTCATACTGTGAATAGATTTGCAAGCCACTACAATATTCAGTTGCCCAGATTTAACTCTCGTTTCATGTGCCTGACAGTGGATGCCTTTACAGTAGATTGGAGTGGTGAGAAGTCAACTGGTAGTACTACCCACCCGTGCTTATCCCTAGTGTATTAAGGCATGTGGAGTGATGTAGGATATCAGTCATTTGAGGGAGTTGTTGTTGGCCAAGAATGAGCAACTGTGTATGGACCCCAAGTTATTTGGCATCCATAGCTTGCAACCAGGGACCTCTAATATCCATCTCGCTTGAACAGTCTATCTGGCAACCCAGCATTAGGTGCATGCAGCTGTTGCTCTAAGAGTCTGCTAGATGGCCGGTAAGGACTCTGTGGAGCAATTACCAAAGAATGGGGGTGTAGGGATGTGTTAAGATTACTTGTGTGTGCACGCCCATTCATTGTTACCACTGCATGTTGTGTGTTATGAAGGGTGCACAGGTGACACTGTACACAGTTTTTGTCATGTCCTGAGAACGCATGAAGGTTAAGAAAGACCTGAAGGGTGTGTCCATGTCATGGGAATGCATGAAGGTTAAGGAGGGGCCTTAAGGGTGTGTCCATGCATGTCATTGTACTGTGCATAACCAAACTGTAGGGATGCCTGCGTTCAATTCCATTGACTGCAGATGGAGAGGAGGTGATGAAGAGAGGGATGGGGATGGAGGAATGGGGAGGTGATGGAGGGATGGGGAGGTGATGTAGGGATGGGGAGGTGATGGAGGGATGGGGAGGTGATGGAGCGATGGGGAGGTGATGGAGGGATGGGGAGGTGATGTAGGGATGGGGAGGTGATGGAGGGATGGGGAGGTGATGGAGCGATGGGGAGGTGATGGAGGGATGGGGAGGTGATGGAAGGATGGGGAGGTGATGGAGAAATAGGGAGGTGATGGGAAGGTGATGGAGGGATGGGGAGGTGATGGAAGGATGGGGAGGTAAATGGAGGTAGGAGGTGATGGAGGGATGGGGTGGTGATGGCGGGATGGGGAGGTGATGGAGCATGGGAGGTGATTATTACTAAACCATACCAATATATACTACACACATCAATTATGTGTGGAAGACTCCTCCAGCCCTGGCCATATAGCGTGTACTCCATGCACGATATCATGTAGATGGCCGTAAACCAGTGATTTGTTGCCAACAGTTTCTGTGCCACCACTATCTTACAGTAATCATGTAGGGGAGGCAGTGCATGAAATGGCCTTCAAACCAGAGCGTATACACTCCATACTCAGTTCATTCACATGACAACCAACACATCACTAAATATACTCAGCGTACAACCGCGGCTACCAAAGTACACTCAGCATACAACCATGTATGCTACCCACATGCAAACTAAGTCCACTCAGAGTACAACTGTGCCTACCAGCTACATGTCCAGCTCAATCAGATAATTGGTTAAGTATGGAGTGATGGACAGGAAGTGATGAAGAGCATTTTGAAATTAACTAGTTTGGTTTGTTTTTCAAATAAAGGTTGGATGGGAAAGTTGTGGAAGGGATGGATGTGGTGAGGAAGATGGAGGCAGTCGGGTCAGAAGATGGAGGCACCTCAAAACCCGTGGTCATCAAGTACTCTGGAATGGCAAAGTAGTCAACTAAATGCTGTTGCATTGTGTGGCTCTCTCAAAGTGTTGTGTTTGCCCCTAGCTTGGCATTTGCACATGTGTCTGGAATCATCATCATTTGTTCCTTGGATTTTGTACATAACATTTACAACATGTGTGTTGTGAGCTGGTATCTCTTCTATGAGCCATTTTGCTGTCTAATAAATCACCCCTGTTCAGTTGCAAAGTAGTTGACTGTTATTTTTGTGTCAAATATTACCATATCTTGTATGTATCATATGTTAGCCTAATCCTATCTGCACCAATCAACTAACTTCCTGCCCTACTCATAAAACCAACTCCCTTGCCACACCCACCTACTTCCCAGCCACACCCACTCCTCATAGCGCCCACTCAATACATCTACTACGCTTCTTACCTTCTCTTCTTCTAACTTTGAATACCCCAAACTTCTGCACGCGGATACGATTGCTTCTACATTTGTGTCGGTAATTGTTAATTAACCGCACGGGTATGCAATTACCGCATACCTGGAATCTGATTGGTTCCCCAACATTCTGGGGAAGTTGGACAAAACTAGTATAGGACTTTACCAGACCCACTTTTCCGTCCGCAGCAGTGAAAATTTGGGTCTGGGTACGAGACTAAATGCACTATAGACCAATCAATGCTCCAGTTTATCAGGGCCTCGATCCAAAATCCTACTCAAAACGTACCAAACCTGACAGGTTAGTTCACTACGTGGTGCAGAACTGAACGCTATTTATTGCACTCATGCACTGCTTAACTAACTGTGCTAAATTCTATCAGCAAGTCAAGACGTACAGTCTGAACTGAACGCATTTATGAATGCATTGAACCCGCGTTAGTACACAAGCGCGAGTTCAATGCAGTCATAAATGATAAATAATTAACCCGCCGTGTTTTAAATTGTCGTTCCTGCATGTAGTGCTCTATACTGTTACGATGATTAATTACGTGGTAAGCTGTACCATGCAAGATAACTGGCGCTACCACAGATGGCTACATAATATTAATTCATGAATATTAATTAGCCCCCCCCCCCCCCCCCCCCACCGAATATTTTAAGCTGTGGTATCAGCTGATGTAATTGTGCAGCATATCCCTGAAGTCTTTGATTATTTTGAATTCGCAATACATATCCCTACTGCAGTGTGTAAGTGGATGGATAAACAGGTTCGCCAGCAGCTTGTGGAGTATATTGCAAAGAAGTGTATATTGAGAAAGGTCATACTTACATAAACCCTACAAGCGACAAATTCGGGCCTTGCTCAGTAAGTGGACAGACTTACTTATCTACAGACAGGGCTCTGTAGTCAAAGTATATTTGATATATTAACGAACTGCAGCCCTATTTTGACATTCTTCTTCAAAACGGTACAAAGAATATGATTCACAAAGTTTTGTTGCATATGTTGGAGACACATTTCAGCATTGGAGAAAGAACTGCGCTTTACATGGTGAACTAAGGGTTTGATGAACAAAAGTTCAGACTGTTATCTCCAGAAGATTTGTAAATCATTGCCCATTTGCATAAGCTGGAAGAAACAGTGCATCATACGACTATATGTTATTGAGTTTCCACGATATCTAGAATAATGACCAGTTTTAATTAACCGATATGTGATCTTGTATGTTGCAATTTATATGACTTGAATACTGATGTAATATTGAGTTACTGGCACAATTTTTTGTATCATCAAAGTAGTATAATTATATAATACACAGGAGCAAACATAAATGTGAATTAGAAAATAATCGGAACAATTATCACTTGTTTCAAAACATGACAATGACCATATATAGTCATTCTTGGCCTCTGACCTCCGTCACTACGCATGCGCACAAAGTGCACAAATATTTTGAGCTCGTTGTCATTTCCAGCAGTTGTTATAACTCGTTAGGACTATATCTGGTCCTGCTTTGTAGGCTATCGCTATTCGTTGTGTATGCCATTTTTGTCCTTGAAATTTGCAACTAGGTGGGTGTGCATTTTTGTTGTGTGTCTGTAGACAGTACATCTTGACTTGCTGATATAATTTAACACAGTTGTATTAATCCTGTAGGGATCGCTGAGTAGCCGATGAACGCAGATTTGCCCCGCCTAAGCGGTAAAGAGCTCCAAGTGTGCGTGTCAGTCAGTTAATTGGTGATTCCTGCAGCAATTGAAAGTGCGTGTGTGGTCAGATGAGATGTCTGTACCTCCTTTATAGGTGAAATACACTCCAGCTTGGTAGGTTAGGTGGGACCCGTATTTCTTGTGGCAGAGAAGCTCGAGATGCGTAGTTTGGGTGGATAAGGTAGCTAGCCGACAGTGTCTCCAAGACGCTGGAATGATAGGTAGACCTCTTGTAACCGAACGTAGCGACAAGGACTACCACAACTATCCGTACTGTTCGGTTGGCCGTGTCCAGATGAGCCTATTGGCATTGTAAAGAGAAGTGTGTGTAGTTGCGTGGTGTGGACCTCATACGAGCTAGCTAGCTCCCTGAATGTATCGTCTTTCCATTAACTATTGATAATTTCTTTTCTTTAGAACATAGACATGTTGAGTTTCACAACTTGTACAAAAGTACCTGTGCCAGGTGGTCGAGGAGTGTATGGTGGTGGTGGTGGTGTAGTGGAGGTGGAGGGTAGGGTTGTGTGGGGAGGACCATATGGAGAAAGAGGATTAGGAGGAGTGTACACGTTGGAAGAGGTGTGGTCTGAGTGGAGTAGAGTGGCTGATGGTGGTGAGTATGGGGGCAAACTAGCTGTGTGTGGAGGTAGGTTGGTGTGGGTTGGAGGTTTGAAGGGTGGTGTGTATAGTAAGGAGGTAATGGAGTTAAGAGGAGGGAAATGGTGTAAATTGTCAGATATGTTGGTAGGGTGTTGGGAGCCCTGTGTACTAAGTGTTAGTGGAGATGGTATCGTGGTGATGGGAGGGCAAGGTGTTGGAGACAGGGTCTTGAATGATGTTCAGGTGTTTAATGGTGGAACACAGACCTGGCACAGAGGACCATCACTTCCTCAACCATGTAGCATCATGTCAGCAGTGGTCCATTCAGACCTGGTCTTTGTGATGGGAGGTGATGGCATGGACAGAGCAGTGTGGTGTGCTGACATTCATGACCTGGTGAGGCACTGAACATTGTGTAGCATCTCTGTCCCTTTGTTTAGCGTGTGTGCAGCTGACGTGTGGATGCACACGACGCTACTACACACTCATGTGTACACACATACGCTCAACCTATGTAGACCGCCTACATACACGCACACACTAGACGTGGATGCGCGTGTCTCTGCGATGGAGAGACGCGCGCACATGAAGCGTCTCGATGGCCCGCAAACCATGGACGCTCTGATGTTAAGGCTGTGATTGCGTTGTATAGTGTGTGTGCTTCATGGCTCTCGTGCACACTATTGTACACACATGGCTGCCTGTAGTGGCACATATTACACTCAGACGTCTTAACTGCATGCAGCATGTGTATGTGTACTACCAGGGCTCGAAATAACTTTTTCACTTGTACTGTCAAATTGCCAGTACAATGCTAGATTTGTCCTGTCAAATTTAAATTTTGACCTGTCAGTTCCCCCGGGTACCCATAAATTTTTTTATCGGCCATGAAATAATATGCATATATGTTAAGTAACACGTACAGAATTATACACTGTGGTACTACTTGTCACATGTGAACTGTAATTATGTGTGATCTGATGAGATCCACTCTTCCCATTTGTCCTTGCGTGGTAGGATCCATCGAAGAACGGAGAAAATTGGTGACTCTGTGACGTTAGTTGCGCTATTCCTAAACAATGCCATTGCACGCGTATGCATATCTGTCACCGCATGGTCTTTGAAAGAAGAGGCTCTGACATTACTTGTCCCCTCTACGAACGCGGGATGGTAATTACGCATACCAATTAGTTTATCTTTATACATGTACCGCGAGCAAACCTTGCACGAAAGTGTATTTACGTGATCGTGGCTATTGCTGTCGAATTTTAGCCAGACTGTCGTGTTAAGCGATCGATCATTTTCTTTGATCCACTTCTCCACTGTTTTCCGGCAAACGGCACGCTTCTTGGTTGGTGGAGGACTGTCACGTTCATTCACAGCATCCGCCATTTTGTCCGGACATTAATTACCGATCAATATTAATTTTGTCCGGACATATTAATAATTTGTCCGGTAATTGGCAGTGTGTCGACCGCTATTTCGAGCCCTGGTGTACATACCATACAGATGCACACTCACATGTTGCAATATTACATGTACTTGTGCACATGCTCCAACTGTGTGTGCACACTCACATGACCACACATGGCACATCTCCACCTATTTCCACCACACACATTCACAAGACTTCGGCACACACCCATGAATCACAGCAATCCATTTGGAGGCAGCTACCAGATGTACCATACTACAGGTCATCAGTATGTGTGGTTGATGGTGTGCTTCTTGCAGTTGGAGGTGCAGAAGACCAGAGTGGATCAAAGAAGACTTCTTCCATCTATGGCCTCTATTATGATGATAAGAAGTGGAAACATGTAGGAGACATGCCATTTGCATGTTCCTCGGTGGACACACTGCTGCTATCAGATGGAGGCCTGTTGGTGGTCAATGGCCATAATCTATGTGTCTTGAAGATTACCGTGCAAGGTAAATACTGCCTGTACCGGAGTTAAAGTATTTAGATTACTTTCAGGTCTTGCTAAGCTCTTCCCCATCGCACCAACAACTGTAAAGGAGATTGATAAATACCGAAAAGCAGCAGATGAAAGGTATGGGGAATATGAGGGAACAGTGAGTGATACAGTAGATAGAGAATGGGTGCTGTGGGTACTTAATGGAGTGGGTTGGTTGTAACACTCAAAGCTGTGACATAACATTATTATATGTTGGCTGACTGTGGCCAAAGTTACTGATCATTTGTAACGTTCACTATTCTGGTGCAGTTTTGTGGACGCATATTGGAACAGTATACATACAGTAATGACTGCTTCCACTATTGTGTGGGTACCAGGTTGCTGTACAGATGACAAAGGTAACTCATACATGAACCTTTGAGCACAGCAGTTGTGTTTTCCATTAGCATAATGGAAGAGTTTCTTTTGATAATGTTAATATATGTATGGTGGAGCTGCAATGAAGGGTGTGTGTATTGATGCCGATATGAAATGAGATGTGAGCATTCATTCAACAGGCTCTATGAGGAGGCCATGAGCAAAGGATATGTGGAAACTTCAGTGACTAAATGTCTCATCCTTGGAGCAGCCGGTGTTGGCAAGACTCACCTCAAACACCTCCTTCTCAAGAAGGACCCTCCAAAGCAACGTGTTAGTACAGGACTGGCTGACAACCCTGTTCGAGCCATCTCCTTCTCACTGGCTGGTGTGGGTGGACAAGAGGATGACTGGTTTGTGATTGAAGATGACCAGGCACTGCTGAAGGTTGTTGGTGGTACCATCAGAGATGGTGGTGTATCCATGGCAACATCCTTGGACGAGGTGGTTAGCAGTTTCCCAAAGATGACCGTTCATGTGTCTAGTGATGGAGCTGGTTCTAACTATCCAGAGTCTACATCTGCCCATGTCAATACCTCCATGGATACTGGCCAACAGAGCAGGATTGTATCTATAGAGGAAGAGCTGATTCATCACATCAACCACTCATCAGGTAAAGAGATGTTTCAGTGCTATTTTACTTAACCAATACAAATCTCTCTGTACATAGACAAGAAGAAACTGTTTGGTATGAAGTTATTTCATTTCATTGACAGTGGAGGTCATTTTCAATACCATGATATCCTTCCATTGTTCGTTCAGAAACCTGCTGTGGCCCTATTTGTATTAAATCTGTCAGAAGAACTGTCCCATCAACCAACCATCGAGTACTATGGAGCAGATGGCAAGCTAGTGAGTAGACCATATCGATCATCTCTCTCACACAAACAGATCCTTCAGCACTGTCTCGGAGCGATGTGCTCACAGGATGCTCAACCCCTGATCATCACCGTGGGAACACACCGAGACGCTGCAGATAGGTGCTCAGAATCCATCATACAGAAAAACCAAAAGCTCAAGGCATTACTGGATGCAGGCAGTTTTA
Source organism: Ephydatia muelleri (assembly GCA_013339895.1). Taxonomy (NCBI): domain Eukaryota; kingdom Metazoa; phylum Porifera; class Demospongiae; order Spongillida; family Spongillidae; genus Ephydatia; species Ephydatia muelleri. Next base: position 7,752,187 of record JABACO010000005.1, read on the forward strand.
ATATTGTGTATAACGGAGAGAGGCTTAAAGAAGTGATATTTGCTGTGAACGGGAAAACACCTCAGGATTTGGACAGACATGTTGCTAAGGTACTCACAGGAGAATTAATATCTGTGTGCCCACAGGCAATAAAGATGCCGATAGCATGGTTTGGGCTGGAAGTTCTTCTCCAAAGGTCATCCCATGATGGCATGTTGAGCCTTGTAGAATGCGAAGGGTGTGCTAAAAGCTTGCACATAGAGGGAGATGCATTCTCTGCTGCCTTGCACCATCTTGTCCACCACAACGTGTTCTTACATTACCCAGAGGTTCTTCCCCAGACAGTGTTTTGTGATCCACAGGTTGTCCTCACCAAGGTGTCTGAACTAGTGGAGTACCACCACAAGCTGTTGTATCATCCGGATGAGGGTGTGGCAGCTAAGGGGGATCTGGTCAAGTTCAGGGATCATGGACTGTTGTCAGTGGAGCTCCTGTACAAGTTTTCAAAGCATTACACAGAAGGTCTGTTCACTCCAGAAAATCTGTTGAAGTTGTTGGTGAGTGTCAGAGGGATTGCTATGATCGGTGGTGAAAAGAGTTGTGTGTACTTGATGCCTGCTCTGCTGCCCCATCTGGACTCTGGCCAAGTGACCAAGTACTGTCAACCAGGTACCTCACTGATATTCATGCCCTCCCAAGGCTGTATTCCTAGTGGTCTGTTCTGCTGTCTTGTGGCCCAGCTTTTATCCCCAACCAACCATTCACCTTGGAAGGTGTGCATGGAAGGGGACAAGCCATTATCTATGTATCGCAACTGCATCACATTTCAACTTCAGCACACAGCAGAACTTGTGACCCTAGTTGACAAGTTCTCGTACATTGTATTGCACATTGATGAGATGTCCAGTAAACTGTGTAGCGAGATCAGAGGTTGTGTTCACAGTGGTATCAAGACAGCATGTGGAATACTCAAGTACCAAGGTGTCCAGTTTGAAGATGCCTTCATGTGTGCAGGAGCCAGTTGTACCTCGGACCCTCCCCATTTAGCTATGGTTGTGTCGGAAAAGAGGTGGAAGTGTAGCATTCGAGGACGCCAGAGAGGAGAATTGAGTGAGGGTCAGTTGATGTGGTTTGGTGAGTGTGGTGTCACAAAACACGATCCCAGTGCAACAGGTGGGTAATGTGTGTGTGGTAGATCATGTGATCACTATCTGTTCCATCTAGGTACAGTTCCTGTGTCTTTGGACAGTGAGCCATCAGAACAACTCCTCATGGAGAAAGTAGCAACTAAGATTCCAGGCAAGTGTTGGGCCATTGGAATTCAACTTGGCCTCGCAACAGCTGAGCTTCAGGCAATATGTCCACAACACCAAGGCTTGGAGAACCACCACAGAGCATTTAGTGAGATGTTTGATGTGTGGAGGAGACGAGGGTCACCTCCTTACACCTGGAGAACAATGGCTGGTGTGTTGAGAAGTGCCAGTGTTGGTGAAGTCAAGTTATCGGAGCAGTTGACCTCCTGGATCACACCCAGTGGTTCCTCAAATACAAATAACACCATCCAATCAGATCATGTACCGCATGGAATTGGGCACATTCGTTGGTGCTGTATTCTGTAGAGTATTGTGTATACTTTTTGCTTTGTTTGCTAGATATTATATGGTCCGTACAACTTGTATTACATAATGCTGTCAACTTTGTTCAGGTAACTCACTTTTATAATACTGTGGTTAATGTGGGTGGATGAGTTAATATCCATGCAAGTGCTAAATGATAAATATACTAAACAAATCCTACAGAGCTCAATATCTCGTGGGATCCATTTCCAATCCAGTGATCATTCTGCTGTTGCTTCTTGTTACGGTAGCCGAACCTGCTCATATTGAAATATACTTTTGTTGTCACTTACGAAAATAGTGTACCTCACATGTGAGCTGTTTGGTCACATCAACATGTAGCAGCATACCTACCAGTTTGAATGAAAACACTGCAGAAAAGCAAAATGCAGATATAGCAATGCCATTGCGACAGCAGCTTGTGATAACCGGAGATCAACACCAATAATATGCATTGCACACACATTATGAGTCGCGTACCGTGTACAAGGCTTGCATTCGATGGGGCTGATGTACTGCATCACAAACGCACCCCCAAAATAACACAAACATGATAAGCAAAGAAACTATTACAAAAGCACACTGCGTATATCCAAAGGTGAATATGCAATCAATAAACGTGTGCGTTGTTCAGTGCTATATACTAGCTGTGTGATGATCCACTACTCATGCACAATTGCATGTACATGAATACACACATTGTTACTTACATTAATGGAGTAACATTGCTGATATGACCATGCAAATTGCGCCAGCACATTAATAATGATTCAGATGGGAAAATAATTTAGAACAGCGTACTGTTTGATAGCTGAATTCCAACGCTTTAGCTGAAATTACGCCAACGAAACGTTAGCAACTTAAAATAGTCTCCACTACATTCTCATTCCCGCCTGATGTAGTGACGATATACTCAATCGGTTATCATGATTAGTTTCACTATTGTGCCGCGTGAGAATACACGAAATTACTTGCAAGCTTGGAAACTAATAAAACAATTGCGCATGCTTATGTGGTTTTGATAGAGTGTTTCAGCAAGAACAAACAACCTGTTGTTATTATACACTAGTCCGGCACTTAATTCGCGCACTTGCGCTGCATCAATCCAAATAAGCGTGGGCGTACCGTAGTAGTATCGTTGTGCCACACTCGCTGCAGAAACGGATTCGGCACACAATATTATGCATGCCGTTTGACCATTACCTGTTTTTAAATGTTCTCGTGTGCAGGTAATTAAATAAGACTTGTGCATGTGAGCAGAAGTCTCGTGAGCAGACGATACAGCAAAGTGACGCATGCGCGCAAAATTTGCGTTGAAGTTCAATGTTTTGTCTTGAATTTATCTAATAGAAGCTTTATGTTCTTTTCATGACACACGCATATAATAATCACACCTGTTTTTAGTAAATATGATACCTGTTTGGAATTCAATTTGGAAACATTAATTTTACTTAATTGATTTGAATTGATAAAATGTTGTATTGAAACATGATAAAAATCATAAAAGAACTTATCAGAATTGTTGCAAATCACTATTGTAACCTTACATATCACTCATGTCCTCAATTTATGGCCATGTACCAGCTGCACCCACTAAAGATAGCATGAATGTTTCTGCAAGAGAAACTTTCAACGTGTCTAGCGTATCACACTCTACTAAAGTTCATACTAACAGTTGTCTGCATGTCCTCTAGGTTATCGCCCTGCCAAGCATGAAGTTCACCAAGTTAGGGTGTGTAACCTCCCCTGCATAATGAAAATCGATTTTTCCGAATACTTTTAAAACACTAATCGATTTTTCAGGTTATTGTGGATCTGAAAATCGATTTTTCCGAATAGTTTAAAAAAAAAAAAATCGATTTTTCCGAATAGGTTTTTCCAAATTTCCTGCCGAATACCTAGGTTATTCAGGTTATGGTGCTTGTGGAGTGCACACTGAGAAGATAATTTATGTCTGCACAGAAATCCACCTGGTCTTGCACTCAAACTAGAGCTATGCATGTCAGCTTAAAACACAGAGACACAAAGGTCTACAGTAGCATGTGTTTGCCAAATAGTTGTATGTCTTTACCATGCTCTTGTTCATATCAATATATAGTAATGTAAACCTAACCATCCAACCCTAACCACTGAGACCAGACATCACAATTATAAACTCACCCCACATCACCTACAATCACGTACGCCACTTACAATCATCCCACAACACTCCATTCCCGTTCTCGCTAAATGCATATGCCATTAGTACGATTGCGTAATGCTCTCTAATTCCTCCACATAGCGCGCATACTTACTTGATTTGGGTGAGAAGTCTGTCATTTTATTTCACTCGCTAGTGCAGTACTCAGATATGTTCACTTCGTACCACTGTACAATAAAACAATGCAATACTAGTACTGGTACATAAATTATTGCTACTACATATAACCACAACTCGTGGCATGTACTAATGAACTTAGTTACTTGAAGACGACGATAACAGCACTGAGCTAGTGACGCTGTATATATTGTATCCCAATTGACGCACATTAAATATTTTGTATTATATTACTATCTATTTACTCAATTATTGATTGCTTCCGATGTCTTTATGTATGTATAAATAGTAAAAACAACAGTGTAGTAATATATATAGCTCTAATTAGAAATCATATCCGGATATCGGTATAAAATGGTATTCGAATAATGGGCGAATTGTCGATGCTGGCGACGAATACCTGAGTACCTCCGAATGGAGAAACATAAACCGGTTATTTCGAATAGATAAAATTCACTAATCGATTTTTCCGAGTAATGCTAAGTTGGTATCCGAACGGATAGGTTTTTGCGAATATCCGAATAACCCGAATAACCTGATAACCGGTTACACACCCTACACCAAGTTCACAAAGTTCACTTCCTCTCTCTCCATCACCTCCCTCTCTCTCCACCTCCACCTTACCAGATGGTGAGACACACCAGACGACGGAATTGAGTGCAGACATCCCTACACAGTTCGGTATTGCCAAGTATGATTTCAACGGACACACCCTTAAGGAACTTTCGTTAAAAAAGGTGTGCAGATGGTTATGGAAAGTGATGCATTTGTGTGGGTGTGATGAGATGTGGTAGATTTGAGATGCCTTTGTCCAATATACCACACACAACTGCACACACACACACACACACATTATTTACAGGGTGTCCATGAATCAATAGGACAGGTTTAAAATGTATAGCTTTATATAGAAGTCAGTTACTATTGTGCTCTTAGATGGCTCTGATTAAGCAAATAGTACAAATGTCTTAAACAGTTGAATACCTAACTTCAAATATTAAAAATTGATCAAGAACAGTCAATTTCCTTGCAACTGAACAGGTGTGATTTATTCGACAACAAAATGACACATACAAGAGAGACCAGCTCACAACACACATGTTGTAAAGGTTATGTACAAAATCCAAGGAACAAATGATGATAATACTTGCATATAGAGTGACTACATACATCTCTCCTCACACACCTAGAGGCTACTTGCACACATGACAGCCATTACACCCAACACAGCATACATTGCATATGTACAGTGCATTGAACCATACGTTTGTGTTCAAGCATACATGTACCTCCACACACACATACACATGCACATACACACTCCCACACATGCACACATGCACACACACACACACACAAGCACACACATACAACACACACACACACACACACACACACATACACACACCTTCGATTCTTCCGGGATCAGAGGACACACAACACATCCCTCACACTGGGATCAGAGGACACACAACACATCCCTCACACTGGGACCAGTGGACACACAATACATCCCTCACACTGGGACCAGAGGACACACAACACATCCCTCACACTGGGACCAGAGGACACACAACATATCCCTCACACTGGGACCAGAGGACACACAACACATCCCTCATACTGGGACCAGAGGACACACAACACATCCCTCACACTGGGACCAGAGGACACACAACACATCCCTCACACTGGGACCAGTGGACACACAACACATCCCTCACACTGGGACCAGAGGACACACAACACATCCCTCACAGTGCCATTTTTTTTTTACACAAAAAGAACAGTCAGCTTCCTTGCAACTGAGCAGGTGTGATTTATTAGACAGCAAAATAGCTCATACATGGACTAGCTCACAACACACATGTTGTAATGGTTATGTACGAAACTCCAAGGAACAAATGATGAGGATGGGCACATGTACAAATGCCAAGGGGCAACCACAACTAAATGGACACACTTAGAGAGATGTAACAGCATTTAGTTGACTACTTTGCCATTTCACAGTCCTTGATGACCACGGGCTTTGAGGTGTCTACATCTTCTGACCCGACTGACTCCATCTTCCTCACCACATCCATCCCTTCCACAACTTTCCCATCCAACCTTTCTTGTGAAAACCAAACCAAACAAAAATGCACTTCATCACCTCCTGTCCATCACTTCCCCTCAATCCATACTTAACCAATTCTCTGATTGAGCTGAAAATGTAGCTGGTAGGCTGTTGTACTCTGAGTGGACTTAGTTTGTGTGTGGGTAGCATATATGGTTGTATGCTGAGTGTACTTTGTTATGTGTTGGTAGCCGTGGTTGTATGCGGAGTATATTTAGTGATGTGTTGGTGGTCATGTGAGTGAGTGAGTGTATATGCTGTGGTTTGAAGGCCATATCATGCACTGCTTCCCTCCCCTACATGAAGGCTGTAAGATAGCAGCAACTCTGGTGGCACAGAAACTGTTGGTAACAAATCACTGGTTTACGGCCATCTACACGATATCGTGCATGGAGTACATGCTAAATGGCCAGGGATGGAGGAGTCTTCCACACATAATTGGTGTATGCAGTAGTTATTAGTGTGGTTTAGTAACTGAAACATAGGTTAATAATAGGAGTAATTAACATTTGATTGTATTTTGCAGTAAGGGTATTTCGATGTTTTCAAAATGACACAGGCATTATACATTGCATTCACCCAATCTACACAGCTGTCCACAACATCCACATAACAGCCTGGAGGCCACACCTCCACAATGACCTCCATATGCTGTGTTCTCCTTGAGCTTCATTTGGCCATGGTTGTTTCCATGGGAGGGGGAGTGGAGGAGGAGGGGGAGGGGGAGTGAGTGGGAAGGGAGGGGGAGGGGGAGTGGAGAGTGGAGCGAGAGGGGGACGGGTGGATGTGGAGGCAGCGAGGGGGAGGGGGAGTCGGAGGAGGAGGGGCGAGGGGGAGGGGTAGGAAGGACGGCGAGTTGGAGGGCAGAGGAGGGGGAGGACGTGTGTAGGAGGGGGACGGGGGAGGAGGAGGGGAGGGCGAGGAGGAGGGTGAGGGAGGAAGGTAGGGGGAGGGGGAGGAGGAGGGGAGACGGGGATGGAGGAGGGGAGGGGGAGGAAGGGGAGGGAGGAAGGAGGGTGGAGGGGGAGGAGGAGGGGGAGGGGAGGAGGGAGGGGGAGGGGAGGAGGAGGGGGAGGGGCCGGAGGAGGGGCGAGGAGGAGGAGGAGGGGGGAGGGGAGGGAGGAGGGGGAGGGGAGGAGGCAGGGCGGATGGGAGGAGGAGGGGACGGGGAGAAGGAGGCGTGGAGGGAGGAGGAGGGAGGGAGAGGAGGGGAGGGGAGGGGAGGGGGAGGAGGAGGGGGAGGGGAGGGGAGGGGGAGGGGAGGGGAGGGGGAGGTGGAGGGAGGGGGAGGGAGGGGAGGGGGAGGGGAGGAGGCGGGGGAGGGGAGGAGGAGGGGGGGAGGGGGAGGGGAGGGGGAGGGGAGGAGGAGGGGGAGGGGAGGAGGAGGGGGGAGGGGAGGAGGAGGGGGAGGGGAGGAGGGGGGAGGGGAGGGGAGGGGGAGGGGAGGGGGAGGGGAGGGGAGGAGGGGGGGAGGGGAGGAGGAGGGGAGGGGGAGGAGGAGGGGGAGGGGAGGAGGAGGGGGAGGGGAGGAGGAGGGGGTATGGGAGGAGGAGGGGGAGTGGAGAAGTGATGGCTTTGGCTACAGGTACTGATGTTGAGGACCTATGTGGAGTAGATCAGCTTTGCTCTGGACTGAGAGCAGAAATTGAAGGTGCAGTTCATGCCATGAGGGAGCTTATGATGAGCATAAAGGAGATGGATGGGGGGGTATTGTTAGTTGATGCCAAGAATGCCTTTAATTCCCTCAATAGATCAGCAGCTCTACGGAATGCTAGAGTACAATGGCCCAGATGCTCAAGCTTCTTATTTAGCACCTATAGAAGTTTTGCGTCCTTATTTTTACAGGGCAGTTCTGAAGTGATTCTCAGTAAGGAAGGTGTTGCTCAGGGTGATCCACTTTCAATGCTAATGTATGCTTCTGCCGTAATGCCACTAATTAAACATCTTACAGACAAGAACAAGTGGATACATAACTGGTATGCTGATGATTCAGCTTGTGCTGCCAAACTTTCAAATTTCAAAGTTTGGTTCCAGAAATTATGCGAAATAGGTCCAGATTTTGGCTACTACCCTGAACCAAAAAAAAACAGTATTGATTGTTAGAGCCACAGAAAAGGATGCAGCTAAGGCATTATTTGGAGAACTTGGAATAAAAATTGTTAGAGGACACCGGTTCCTGGGAGGGTTGTTGGGGAGAAAGATGAAGTGCATGATTTTGTTTTGGAGAAAGTTACAACATGGACATCTGGAGTAATCAAATTGGCTGAGGCAGCTGAATTTTATCCCCAGGCTGCATTTGCAGCTCTTTCAAAAAGTATGCAATTCCAATGGTCTTACCTTCAAAGAGTGGTACCAGATTGTGATTCCTGCTTTGAAGTTTTGTGTAATGCATTATCCTTTGGCCAGCTGTCATCACTAGAGATGCACTTTCACTACGTTATCATCGGCCTCTTCTTAAAACGCCAGCGAATTGTGATGGTGGAGAAGAATTCAGCTTCCAACATGCTCTTGATTGTAAAAAAGGTGGCCTTGTTACCCAGCGCCATAATGAAGTGCGAGATGCTCTAAGTGATTTGGCAGATATTGTGTACAAAGATGTTGTAAGAAAACCCATTGTACAGAACGCAGATGAATCCAGCATACGCGAAGAGTGTGGTAGCCACAAACTGCGGCATTGCTAGAGGTTCGTGTCGTAGACACTGACGCCCTGTCTTATATGCTAGCCGCACTATTGACGTTCGGCAGAACAAAAGAAGTACTCAGCAGTTGTTGAAGAAAGATGTGCTTCATTTACACCTTTTGTAGTCTCTGTAGATGGGGTCTTGGGTCATGATGTACAACACCTGATGAAGCGCCTGTGTTACCAAATTGCGATGAAGTGGGAGAAGTCACATTCTGAAGTAATGGGATGGGTTCGTGCGAGATTGGCTTTTGCTATTTTACGTGCAACAAACCTTTGCTTGGGTGGATCCAGGGTAAACATGGAGAAGTGGACATGGCATGGTGATGGAGCTGGCCTCCCTCATTTTCCTCACTGATGTGGTTTTATTTTCCAAAAGGGTTCATTTCAATGCAACTATATTTTATATTTTTGTCTAAGTGTATGTTGTGTACTGTAGCATCTTGTGTTTTGCAGGTTGAGTCACTAATCATCACGTGGTATTCTTGTCCCGCCCCATATTTTTGATTAGTATTACATATTTAGTATCAAAGGGAACAATTTATGTTTAATAGATGGAAGCATGTGTATTCCTATAGATATCACTGCAACACAATCATCATACGACAACAATTTCCTTTAATCGGCATCTACTTCATCAGAATCTGTCAACTTTTCTTCCTGAAACTCATTGGAATCCACAAACTTCTCTATCCAATGCTAGCACTGTTGCCTCCTCACTGTCATTTGTATCAAATGTCTCATCTCCTGGTGCAGTGTCGTTAGATTGATGCCATTGCTGCAGCTGATGGTAGAGAGGATTGGCTGCAGCTTGTTTGGCGCAATGTATAAGTGATGGGTCACTTGTTGTGATACCACATGCCTCAAATGACTTGAATGATTATTTCTGGCCTGATTGAGTCCCAGGCTTCCAGAACCCATTGAACCCTAAGTGCTTTTGAAGGTGCACGTAAGTTGCCACCACGCGTCCGCTCCATGGTCCCACTGATCAGCCATGTGTCTTTGCGATATGCAGCCTTGAAGAGGGCATTCCTGCTCTCATTGGCTGGTTGGACCAGTTTTGTGCTGCCCCAGGAACTACAGCCATAATTGTATTTGTGTTTTGCACTGCTTTCTTCATAGATGTAGAAATGTGGTATTTATAACTATATATACTTCCCAAACCAGCATTCGCTTATTGGTTTATGGTGGTCCCCATATCTGCTTAACCCATTCAGCAGTCAAGGTTTCGTTCATCCAACCATTTGGAGAGAGCATAATGATGGCACCTTGGATATTATGAAGCTCATTGGGGAATCTTTTCTCCTTAAAAACAATGAATGGCTTAAGTTTTTTCCCCACTGGCTAATGCACTTAATTAAGCAGACCGTGATGTGTTCTTTTTCATGACCTCTAGTCAGTAAAGGAACACTTGTTGCTCGAATTTTTTCCACAGTTGTGTCCAGCATGTCTGCCCAAATTGCAGTTTCATCCATGTTGGCTATTGCAGCAGTACAAAGTCAAACACTTAATTTACTGCAGACATCCGAGGGCAAAAGTTGTCCGACAGTTGTTCTCGTGTGTATGGTAAAACCCCAATCACGCATATAAAACGATCGATCCAACCTCTACTGGCTTGAAAATCCGGATCCTGTATCATCTGTTTTCCCTGCAACGCTATTGATTGCCGTGTGACCCGTAGATGCATGTTTTCTCTCTGCAAAAGGACCCAATCAGCAAGGCTACTTTCTACATTGTAATGAGCAGCCTTTTGACCTCCTCCACGTAACCGTTTCCGTTTCTTCCTGCTACAACCATCGTTTATTTATTTTTGTATGCAACCTTTCTGCTTCCTCCACTGCCGTATTTGCTTCTTGTCTATATGCAACTGGCGTGCTACAATCCTATTTCCTTCGCATAAAATCACCTTCAATTTGAAAATTAGATCATGCGACTTGCGCTTAGCCACGAAGAAGTCAATGCAGCGAAGCGGGTACAAACGTACGCGTTGCATAACGCCATGTATGATAGGACGGTTATAAAAAGTGGAGGGGCTGAAAGGAATTAAGGGCAGGGTGAGGGGGGAGGCGCTTGCTTGCGGATGTATAAAATCCTTGCTAGAGAGTAGAGCCACTAACACCGTTTGCCACGCCGGTTATGTGATTCTGAAGCAGTTGTGTGCCTACCTATCGATTATAACTTTGCATTCCTTCTAATATCAATGGCAAGACTGACCTTACCAGTTTCACTGCTGACCAATGGAAAAAAACTTGCATTAATTTATGCACGGCCTTGTTTATCTGGACTTTTCAGTGTCAACTAATGCTGTAGCCGTTGCCCAGATTCCTCTCCGCCTGAAGAAAGGAGCAGGAGCAGGAGTTGTTACCTAAAACCAGGAGCAGGAGCAAAGGATCTAGTCCAGCCGCAGATGATAATACTTTATTATTTCAAGTGTACTGATATGACTTACAGTATAATGATTTAACTATTGATATATTGATCACAAAGCAAATAACATACATGATGAAACACTAAAATAATACATATATCACATAAGAACCTTTGTGTCCAGACATGTAAGCTTCCTTCATAGGTGTCATTCGTGTTGGTCTGTTCCAGAGAGCCCATCGTAAAACCCACCATTTATTTTTCCACAAAACTGCAGCAGTGAAATGAGATGCTCCTTCCTTATACAGGGGTAACCCACCAGCACGTACATTCTACCATCAACTGTGATATTCATAGGAAGGGTTGTTCACAAGTACTCATTGAGTCTTCCTGAAAAGAAGCAATATCAAAAGGAATCATCCAGGGGCTCCTGCTCAAAATGTTGACTGTTGAACAACAGTGGTTCCACAACCATTGGTAAAAAAACTTCTGTTTTCCCAGTGCTCAAGTTTCTGAACATCGCTGACTTCACTTCTTTCTTCAGGCGGAGGGGAATCTGGGAACGGCTACAGCATTTGCCAAAATTCATCCCATACACGGAAACAGAGAACATATCTCTTCCTCTATACATAATGTAAAAGTATTAATAAGTACCATATTAACTATTAATTGCATAATTTGATGATGCAAATAACAATAATTATGCAACAGCTTAATTTATAATTTCTGCAAGATATTTATAAACAAAACCATCTCAAATTTTATAGGTTTTTTTTTTTCATACACAAGGACTTTTGGCATTTATAAGTGTGGAAGGTGTTATTAGCCTGAAACCACTCACCCATGTAGTCGAAAGTGTCGTACAAAATGCATGCTGCTTTGTTGCATAATACATTGTGGGCTAGTTGCATCATGTGTGTGGCAATAAGCTTGGGCTGGGCCCCAGAAGTACACACACTTGCTGTTGTATCACGTGAGTCGATCAAGTTATTGCATGTAGGTGCCATCATAAGCTAAGTCAGTTCATGACGCAAGACAATTGGCTCATGGCGATTTGGTCTGGAAACTTAGGTGATGCAATGTGCATGCGCAAGGGTAACGACTGAAGCGTATTTGCAGGTTTTCCGTGGTGAAAAAGTTGTCACACGTTATCTACGGGCAACAGTAAAATCTTAACAGGAGTCTAGATAAATAATGTTAATAAATAAACATTAACGAAACCAGTTGACAGAAATTGCCTAGGCAGCATATGTTAATTTCAAAATCTCCAATTATTTACTCCATCAGGTCAAAAGTTATTTCCATTTAAAACCTTTGCCTACATTTGCAAACACCCGGTATAATCCGCTCACTGCCTGTATCTCTTAAGCTAGCTCTCACGATTAATTATTTGATTAATGATTAAAATAATGTTTATTTCATATCATTATTGCAAAAGGCCGTGCACAAAACTACCCTAACCCTCAAGCAGGTCCATTGTTGTGGCTTCTGAAATTGACCTTGCGATGAAAGCACGGGCATTGGCTCGAACTAACAGGAGACCTAATCTGCCATGGATAGAATTTAGCATTGTAGCCTTTGTGGAATTTTCCTTGTGCCACAAGTCGTATTGCTAGTTGTACAAAAACTGGCCTGCTGTTTTCCCCCATGCACCAAATGTCTCCACCACTAGTGGAACACACTTCCAACCCAGTTCGGAGCAGATGAGATCACTACATGTGTGCTTTCTCTCCTCTGTAGGTCTAGCTGCTGCACACCTGCTTCGGACAAAATACTTGATTTAAGCGGAGAAGAAGTGATGGACACATCAATGGCTGCAGGCTTATCACTAGTGGACCAGCTTGGAACGAGTATATATGCAGCCGTTGTTAGCCTTCTTTCATGACCCAACTAGCACCAGCTTCCAGTTTTGGGTTTCAACAGAGCTCTTTTGCAAAATTCAAATATAACATTACGCTAGAGTATTATGCGAGCCACTACATCTCCCCAAATTTGCAGGTAATTGCGTGGTGCGCATCCAGAGCTTTGTCAGGACAGTAAGCACATACCTCTCCTTCTGGTGTTAGAGGCAGACAGCCACCATTTGATGCTCCACTGCATTTCATTGGAAGCCAAGTCGAACCCCAACCTAGGGGAGGGGACTACCTGTAGCCATGAGGAGGCATGCACAGACGAAATGGAGAGTATACGAGCTCGATCTGCCAGGTGCTAGTGTTGTATAGTGCACTGAATTGGCAATTCTCAATTCGTTGTGATAGGTCATGCTGAAGATGAGACTTGATTGGCAAAGGGATGGATAGTGTATCCTCTGCAGAAAACCTGGGAGATTGAAGAGGTTAATAGACATAATCGCTGGACACCAAATCTGGGGAAAATGAGTTAATTGAACCTAGGTATGCAGCAGTGAACAGCTAGTGATCTTAAGCCACGACCTCCTCTGCTGAGACCTAAGCACTCCAACCAGAACTTGTGGTGACAGATTGGGAGCCAAACACTCTGTAAAACAGTGATGAATGCTATCATCAAATAGAGACAGTGAGGACTTTATTAAAGTTGGAGTTGTTACACGTGAAATGTTGGTCATCTTGCACACTTTCATAGCAATGCTAGTGCCACCTGTGGTTCTCCACCCCCTGTAACTGGTGGAGAAGGAAGGATACATTTGACTGTTTGTGGGCCACAAAGTTGTTACGGAAAATCTCATCACCTATCGGGGCACCTAAGATTTCATGGTGAGGGGTATGAGACAGCTTAGTGATCTCACATGGGAAAACTGATAAATCTTCCTTACCAAACACCTCACATTTTGCAAAGTTGATGTTAAAAACCAAGAGACGGGTCCATGCAGTGATGAGATGAGATCTAGTGCAATTTTGAACAGAGCAACTGGTTCCGGCAAGGGTTCCATCATCAAGGTACCATTATTGATAGTAACGTCGACAACGACGTCGGTATGACAGACTGTGCCAGTTCCGTGTCCGATGCTAACATACAGACGAAATCGAAACGTTTGCAATTAAGGGGGTGTATCAGGAAGTGTAAAAATGTCTTTATGTAGCCTGTAAACAATCCGTTGCGGAATGTATACGGTCCTTATTCTAATATATATATATATTGGCTGTATAGTTTCTGTCTAATTCACTTCGTTCAACCGACAGAACGTGTATTTGGTATGCATGATGTACCATCCTCATAATCAGCAATTAAGGAAAACAAAATGTTTTTACATGAGAGTTCGATGATTTTATATACATAACACTATAACTCTCGTATCCACATGGAGGCCTAATGAGTTTTCTTTACTTACGTTCAGCTTTCTCGATAACCTTTTGAGCAGCAGGGTCGTACTGATTTCCTTGATCGGCATGCATAGGGATTTTTTCTATATCGGTGTGGATTTTTGTCACCTGAGTGAACAATTTGGTTCAGTTTTTCTTCAGTGGCCTTTTGAAGTCGACCGTAAGACCTGAATTCCGCTGCATGTCCCTTTTGTTCAGCGCTTGCACCAATGCCTCTGCGAAAGTACAAAGCATACTGATGTACAGTTGACACAGCTGTGCACGCTATGGTTGCATGCAATATGCGATGAAATAAAAAGTACACTACGACTGGCAGAGATAATATATTATCTCTGCTAACGGCATCAAACGTACTGAAAGTCTGGCTCCTCTTGGCTCCTCTCGGCAATGAAATATTAATTTTCACATGTTGAGAAACCCCGCGGACCGGAGTTCATTTATATCAGTGTTCGGCGTGTACCGAACTTATAGTTTTAAAAGAATCAAGCTAGGGCCTCGCCATCATATCTTCTTTGTGGGCTCGTTAGTGGCCGCATTAACAATACGAATATAATTTATGGATAGCAAATTTTTTTTGCTCAAACACCTCGTTCAGAAACTGCTCATAAGTGGGATAAATCTAACAGTGAGGTATTGGGGTGGATAAGAGCGCGACTTTCATTCGCAATTCTCAGAGCGACAAACCTCTGTCTGCATGAGGGGCTCCCGCACCAAATGGAGTGCAATAGGAATGGATTTTGGAGCAGGGTTGCCCAGTCTCTCTTAATTCCTAAACTTCTGTCTTAAATCATTATTGTTGTATGTTTATTTATTTATTTAGTTATTATATTTTTTTATATGAGGGTAAAAAATAATAACTACAGTAAAAAGTATTATTTAATGGATGGGGTTATATGAGATTTTGATCATTGTTTATAACATAAAACTCAAATTGCTATATTCTTCTGAACAGTTAACGTTATTAACTTCTTATTTTCAAGCACCTTCTCCTGCATCATTTCTCTATGTGAAAATTTATATTGGTGTCTTGCACGAGCACAGTGCCAACGTTACGAGGTCCGGTACTCCATAGGGTTCAAAACCACCACATCTTCAGGTAGGGAGCGTTCAAATTGCTTCAAATTTGGTGTATACGTGGATGGACCCTGTCGCTTTTGACTAGTTCTGTTCGTGAATTTTTACCTGATCCATTAGGGAGATAGAGGTGCGCGGCAAAGTTTATCCATATTCCCCGCTCGATACGCTCCATTATTGTCCTGCGGAATTGGGATTATAATGGCGCGTATCAAGTGGAAAGTGTCATTGCCAGAAATTTCGGACATTGACCCATAACTCTGGCTAGGAATCGAATATCAAAATTCTACACAATAGTATTTTGTAAGCTAAGATTTATCAAAACATAAAAAGCTAATTATTAAATCAATTAATTAACGTTCTTTAGGACAGCAAATTTTATTTTAAGTACGTGTATGAGTAGAGAGTTAATATACAAAATCTCTTTTAGTATAATTTTTAGTTTCGATTCCGTGTATTGATTGTTACGCATGCGCATTGTGGCAGCGTCATCGCCTTACTAAAAATGGCTGTTACCTCACTCCGATCCGATGGGGACCAGATACCTGACTTTCTAGTCCCCAGGACTCGTTGTAGCCCATCCTGTTCAGTATGTAGGGTCCTCAGTGCACCAATTTGGGACTACATGCACTGCACAACAAGTGTGCTGAGTTCTGAGTACTGCATTTAGATTTTGTAGCTGCTGTCTTCATACTATTAATCTTTATTTGTCTGAAGCGGAAGTGTTGCAAGCAATAGACCCAAAGAACACCACTAGCAGTAGAGACTACTGCTGCTGGGTGCTGACATTAGGAAACAGTATCACATGTGCATAAAGTAACAATATTAATAACAGTTCTACTAACTTACAATAGATGCTTGTTAACAAACCTACAGTACTACTAACCTATTCGGACATTTACCTTCCCATGATGGCCCTAGCCACTGACCTCACCAGTGATATGTTCAGGCCAGCCGATACATTTTAAGCCAGGCATTTTTGGGTTTGAGGGTGGCATCTGGGTCTCAGATGGCAAAGTTAGAGAGGCAGGACAGGTGTGCCTACCGTGACATTAAGTAGAGTCAAGATGCAGTTCCAGCGCCAGTAGTAGAAGTGACTGACTGAGATCCAAGAACCCACTGTGAGGGACAGATCAGAGCCTTATTCACTGCTCCCCAGCAATACAATTTTAACAGGTTATACCAATTGGAGCACCTATGATGTTTAAAGAATAGGTAGGAGTGAGGACTCAACCTACGGTGTGGAATGATGTGTTGTTCCCTTGGCCAGGTTTCACATGTTAGGCCCAAGTGCAGGACACCAACTCCTCAATCAAATGTAAGGCATGCAGTTACTAGCTGAGCGGGTACCAGATTCTAATACCTTGTCGATATCAATTTGCAGCTTTGGTTTAGCTCAATTGATGGCTGTGTGTGTGTGTGTGTGTGTGTGTGTGTGTGTGTGTGTGTGTGTGTGTGTGGGGTGTGGTGAGTGGTGTGTGGTGTGGGTGTTGTGTGTGGTATGTGTGTGGTGTGGTGTGGAGTGTTGTGGTGTGTGGTGAGTGGTGGTGGTGGTGTGTTGGTGTGTGTGGTGGTGGGTGTGTGGTGGTGTGTGGTGTTTTGTGTGTGGTGTGTGTTGTGTGTGGTATGTGTGTGTGTGTGGGTGTGTGTGTGGTGTGTGTGTGTGTGTGTGTGTGTGTGTGGTGTGGGTGGTGTGTGTGTGTGTGTGTGTGTGTGTGTGTGTGTGTGTTAAACATTCTTTTAGTTCATATCTTTGTGGTTGATCATTTCATTAGTGGTGGTTACCCCTAACCCTCCTTCAGATCATGAATCTTAATGTTCAGATATTGATTTTTGCTTAAACCCTAACCCATAACATGCAGAAATGTTAAAAAAAAAAAACACTCTCCACGCATACAAATATATCCCAGCACACACACATATGCACACATATGACAACACACCACACACACACACACACACACACACACACACACACACCACACATACACACACAAACAAACTCCTCTAGCATGAGATGTCCAGTTCCAATCTATAGTCTGTCCAGATTGCCCAAACACTATAGACTATTTGAGACCCACGTGAGTGGAAGAAACAAGTGACACAAACGAACACTCATGTGCAAAACACATGCACATACATGCACCCATGTACATTAACATTCACATGCATATACGTGCACACATGCACACGCGTGTGCATGTGTACATAACGTGCATAACACATACATACTCATGAATACATACACACACACAAGCACACACAAATACACACACATGCAACCACACAAACATGTGCACACAACATGCACACATACAACATATACTACACACATGCACACACACATATTATACACCATCATTCACCCACACACATCACACTGTGGTATACATACATGTGCACACACCTACACATATACACACATACCACACACTCACATGTACACAAACACATACTCACACATACCACACACTCACCTGTACACAAACACATGCACACACACAAATGCACACATGCAAACAGATACCGGTACATGCAAATACACACACAAACGCCCTCTTAGCTCTGTCCAGTAATATTAGTCCAGTTCATTTCTATTGTCCGTTCAGCTCGTTGTCCAGCTCATGTGCATGCATTGCAAGCTCTTTGAAACTATAGTACCGTGAAGTCCAAAAACAACTAGGCATGTTTACTACATGTATCACACAGTTAGGCCTATAAATTTGTAGGCAGGCTGGTTGTATGAGCTATTCTATTTCTTAGTTTGGTGGTAGTCTGGTGAAATCGCAAGCCATTATGCAGGCCCGGGCCCACATAGCCATGCCCGGCGTCCACTTCCCCGCTGAGGCCCGCTTTTTGTATCGAGCCCGAAAGTGGAAACGTACAGCACCCCCGGCATTTCGTATCGATCGGGCCAGAAAGGTACTCCCCCCCCCCCCCCCCCCCCCCCCCTTTTTTTTCATACAGCAGTCCTATTAATCAATGCCCCATGAGAATCTCCCTCAATCGACCACTACGCGAATAGTGACTGCCATTTATAGGATGCCAAACCTAACTTGACTACCGGCATACTGTAGCGCACCTCAAACGTCGATCGGACGAACATCTACGGTATACTTAGGCCCTATATACTAGGTATGCGGGTCAAGCTATGGTTGTTACGCACATGTACAGCACCTAAGCACCTTAGTTATAACATACCTGAGTAAGTAAGCATTGCAGCAGAGATACTCACGCCCGTTAAAAACGTCCATTACGTCATGCAATTATTGTAATAATGGAAAACATTCAGTACCTCAACCACTAAAAGTGACTCAGGAACCTAGAGAAGTAGGCAAAAGAGTGTTTTATGGTAACATACACCTGCCTCGATGATCTGGTTAACATAATAATAAACGTTTTTTTACCACAACTATCACAGATCCAGAGGAAAATGTACATACGTCTTGAAAAAAACCCTAATTTTTATCAAATTTCGACAGGTGTCTATGGACGTGTTGTTTTAGGGCCATGGAACCCACAGATAGACCATGAAATTTTTTGTTTCATCAATAAAGCATAGCTTATGATGTGCTTCACTATATTTTTCAACGTTTTTGTCATTTCTATCCTTTCCTGATTTAGATTGAACAGAAATGCACTTTGTTCCATACATTTCAATGGACGCGTGCGCGGAAAATTAACGGACGTTTGCAATGACGCGTCAGGCATGTAGTGACTCGATATCATCATCATTTGTTAGCCGCCCGTCAATATCGGAATAAGCATTGCGTGTAAAAGCTGCTTCATCAAGTGAAGTAATAGTTGGTCCAGCTTCGAGCGTCCGCTGGCAATGTGGATAAATTTGTGTGCATCTCTATCTCCGTAAAGGATCAGGTAAAACTAACGAACAGAACAAGTCAATAATGACAGGGTCCTCTACGTATACACCAAATTTGAAACGATTTGAACGCTCTTACCTAAAGATATGGCGGTTCTGTACCCCATGGGGTATCGGACCTCGTAACTTCCACACTGTGCCTGTGCAAAGACACAAAATACACGCACATATACATATAGAGAAAGGATATAGTACTAAGAGTTCATCATAGGAAGTCGATAGCGTTTAACCGTTCAGAAGATATAGCAATTTAGATGTTATAAACATAAATCTACAATGATCGGAATCCCGTAGAACGTTCCATATATATATCTGGCAATTGCGATTAGACGATTACGACTAGCCACGAAATCCGCCGCAGCACTTTTTCCGATACTCAAGACAGCACGTGCGATACATTCAGCCAAACCTCACCACTATTAATATTAACCAACTTTTGTAGAGAATGTCTGCTTGTGACTGACACTCACATATTAACGTTTGCCATAAGCCATAACAAACATGCCCGTTACGCATTCCTGCTCTAATTATATAATGCACTTTGATAATTATTTATTTTTTGCAGTGTGTTATAACAGCTTTGATAATCCTCTGACAAAGCTATTGTGGTAGTCTGCGATACTAATTCTCAAATAAACAACTTCGGCCCCATTCAGGCTTTGAACCAGAGCATTCCGTATCCTTCTTTGACCGAATCTGACTCCAATCTTCACATTCGCCCTGAGCGACGGTATAGTCGGAGATCTGGACTGCCAGCCTAGCATACCTGCAAGTTTAGAGGCATACACGCATGAGGGTTAAATGGGCGAGGCAGCGCTCGCTTACTTACCAGGCATTACCCTCTTTGTAATCGCCCTAGGTTGTCGAGCCTCGCGCTGTTTGCCCAGTTGTAGTTTGAGTAATAAGGATAGACGTTGCGAAGGTTCTTGAGGTATGTTATTGTTCCCGCTGGTGCTTGTTGCAAGGAGTCTTGCCGTACCGTTGCTATCAGATAGTAGCGGCTTTGTACCTAGGATCCCTCGCTCCTACTCGGGTTATGCCCCTCTGGACGAATAAGTCTGTTTCTCCGCATCCTCTTCCCCGACAACGTCTTCATCGGAATCGAATAGGATATCCTCTTCGTGCAGAATCTCATCGACTTCACTGGACTCGAACGCATTCTATGTACAGATTCATTAGTGTTTAGTAAAGCCATCCACAAAAACATGCTTACCACTCTCACCGAAGCCGCATTGGCTGTTGCCCATTAGGATGAGTAGCATCACACCGACACTGGTCAATCTCAGCATCATAAGTTTAGTTAGACTATGGCCCAACAATATTAGAAATTATATCATGATACACATGGTACATTGCTTTTATACATGAGAATGGAATGTCTGCTGTCCGGCCCTGCCTTAATTGTTGTGGTACATATATGGCTTAGTCCAGGCCAGTTTCCGGAGCCCTGATTCAGTTTGTTGGGGAGGTGCCTATAAACATACAGAACTTATCGACAACATACGCCATGAGTAGAAATGCCCCCCCCCCCCCCCTTCCCTTTCTTTCACCCTCTTAATGAGAAAATCAAAGCGCTACAAATGCTGCAACAAGGCAAATCAGGAGGGCAAGTCGCTGAGAAGTGTCACGGCTGCATGATTTTGTCCCATCCTGAAATGGTCTCAGGACCGTTTCAGGCTGCCTGCATGATTAAATCAGGCTGCCCAATTTGGACCTACATGTACGCGGCTCATTTGGTCCTAGAACCAAAAACAGGCAATCTAATTTGGTCCCGCTAATGGTATTACAGAAAACAGGAACATATATTCACACAAGAAGATCATCACACATAAAAAGCAACACCATTTCGCATCACAGTTGGGAAGTGAGAGAAGACCAACACACTTGGCATAGAACCATTTGTGATATGTTTCATGTGCATTGAACCATATCTCCATACTACATGTGTCGGGTATCAAACATGAGCAAAACGCATCAATTTCTGGGTACAGACTTTCTTGGTTTCATGCTACATTTATCAAGAGTTGGAAATGGTGTAAACTTCCGTTCTGTAAGGCATTTCAGAAGGTGGCGTATCATTTTCACCTGATCGAATTCCAAGTCAGACATAAAGTGACTCAATGCTGTATGAAATGCAACTACTATTGCGAACAAACTAAAGTCACTGTCACCAATCTGCTTTTGGGTAGAAGAAATATGCACAATTAAGTAGCCTGCCTTTTCCGTGCTTTTGATCTCAGCTTTTATCACACTGTTAAAAAAAAGGCCCGAGGGGTGTTAGGTTTGAGGGGTGTTACAGCCCAGGGGGTGTTATGGCAACACACAAGGGTGTTGAGCTGACATCTTGGGGTGTTGGCAGGCTGCGTTAGGGTGT
This sequence comes from Ephydatia muelleri, assembly GCA_013339895.1. Classification (NCBI taxonomy): domain Eukaryota; kingdom Metazoa; phylum Porifera; class Demospongiae; order Spongillida; family Spongillidae; genus Ephydatia; species Ephydatia muelleri. The sequence goes on from JABACO010000005.1 coordinate 7,773,889, forward strand.
TAGGAGCAACCCCCAGCAAGGGTGGGGTGTTAGGTCGTTTTAAAGGTGTGTTGTCATAACACTGATTTACCGCATTACACTCCATTGCGATAGTTCCCAGCCTTGTTTAGTCATTACTTTCTGACGGATTGAGGGCGTGGTTTGTTAGATGATATGACTTATGATGGCAGCTGTGACTTCGTAGTTGGAGGTGATACTGAACTTCAAGTGAAAAGTTATATCTTAATGGTATGCACGCACACAAGTGACACAACGTACCATGCAGTACAAAACGTCTACCATAGGCTGGCCATGGCCCGTGCGTTGGTGACCCCAGCCGCGCGTGCGCGTGTGGATTTCTAGTATACTAGTAGGCCTACAGCTGCTTTTTCAACATGTAATTACCGTATGCATGCATGTAATCTCGATGTGCTTATGAAGGCTTGCGTGCCTATGTGCACTGCTGTGTGTATGGTTCGCTAGCGTGTTGTAGAGTACCCCAGTATGCTGCTAAATTTCAAATTTGATGCAAGCTTGTTTATTATCCTGCATGCCACTTTGTGCTGAGGGTGAAGGTTAAGTACAATGGCAGTGCTTGTGTGGTAACAGTGACTGTGTATTAAAATCCATCTGGATTCTATTTAGACCACACCCTAGTAAAATGGCATGGGAACATATACATCATTGCTCACAAGTATTTATTATATGTATGCATGTAATATTTCTTGGTAGGTAGTCTTTTAAATATATATTTAACAGACCCGTTGCAGCTTGAACATTGGGTGTATGTGAAAAGTGTTCGTGCATTCATGCGGCTACATATGTCTATATACCACATGCAGATCCTGATAGCAATCATGAAGAAATATGCTGGATGAATGAATGCTGCCCAACACTTGTTAGGGTAGGCTAAAGTACTGCAGTGTTTGAACACTTTTTGTAGGTACAGTGTTGTGGGATTAAATATCATTTTTGTGAAATGTATGTCTGGTTTGGTGTAATGACTGATACTAGATAAATGCAATAACTATTAAATATTTGACAATGTTCACATGCATGCACATGTTTGCATAGCAGATGCACTTATACGTACAAATTTTTTACACGAGCTGCTCACACATACACATAACCACACACTTGCATGCATGTATACATGTGCATGTATATGTACTCACACAAATACACATAACCACACACACATGTGTACACATGCACACACATGCACACACATACACACATGTGCATCACACACATGCCACACATACACACATGCACAGACACATTCACACGTACACACATGCACACACGTGCACAGACATGCAAACATGTGCACACATGCACACACATGCTAACACACACATATGAACACACACACAATGCACACATGCATGCACACACACAATCACACATGCATGCACACACACATGCTCACACATGCAGACATACACACATGCACACACACACACTATCACACATGCATGCACACACATATGCTCACACATGCACATGCACACACATGCACACACAACGCACACACACATGCACACAATACACACATGCACACATGTGCAGACATACACACATACACACACAATGCACACACATGCACACACATGCATGACAGACTCATGCTAACACACACATACACATATGAACACATACACACACATGTACACATAAGCACACAAAATGCACACATCACATACACATGCACATGCATACACAGGCTCATAGGCAGGAAGTCTGGCAGGGGGGAGCGTCGATTAATAGGACTGCAGGACTGTTGGGGAAGGGGGGAGGGGGCCTCACATTTAGCCAAATATGAAAGCGGGGGTTGGGGGGGGGGGGGGGGTCCCCCTCGCAATCAGGCATCAAACGAGGGGCATTGACCAACCCTCCTGGCTACAGGCCTGCATACACACATGGCCACATGCACATACACACACATGCACACACATACACACACATTCACACACACAATGCACACATATTAACACACATGCACATGTGTGTATGTGTATAATTCATGTGTGTATATGTATGCATACATGCACACACACATTCACACATACGCTGAAATACTGTTGGACAGCAAATACACTCTGAGAGAAGTGCACTTTTTGCAATTGGAACTACCTGTATAGCTTTCCTCACATTTGGACAAGTCTATATCTTAGACATCCTGAATACCTACAGTGTACCCTAGCTATTTGTGTCCTTTCTTGTCATCGTGAGACATGTTGACAATTGTGTAACAAATCATGCTAAAAATATATTTCGTTGCGCATGCGTAAACCACGTACTGTTATTTATGAACAGGTAAGTTCGGTGTTACACGACTTTTTGGTAAGCTATTTGTTTCCTTCCAGCGTTGAGCGATGCATTTGAGTAAGACGAGTTGAGCGCTTTTAAGAGAGTTCATCGAGAACAGCAGTTCGCGATCGGACCGGAATGCCTGTTTATACGCTCTAGCTAAGGAAAATTCGGCTACTACTGTGTGCTGCGCTACCCACTATAATGAGCCACTGCTTAAGGCAGGTAAGTACCTTGTCGCGTTAAATAACGCCTTACCTTACAAAGGTCATATAACACGCTGGCTCCAGCAAGCCTTCGAGGTAAGCTTAACAATCGGTATGATTGACGTTGTTATTGTCACCGATCTGCTTAGCGAACATGACCGTCGTCGGACTGATGGCGGCACCCAAGATTCAATTAAAAGGTTAGACATGTCTCATATTGGAACCTGACCTTTATATATTTGCATTTGTTTTCTTCATTTGTTTAGTGTCTGAAGCATGCAGAGAAACACTCCAGGACTACTCGATCGTCGTATAGGCCCTAAAGACATGTTTATAGTTTTGTTGTATGTTTGTATTTATTGTCAACTTTTATTAAAATCATCAACTGTTGTTGTATAGTTTATTAAGATCAATTTATGTTGTATCGTAAGATTACGGTTGCATACACAAACTTCTGATACCTGTGTCAACACCCACTAGAGTGTAATGGCTACACTTCAGGGGTAACACCCCTGAGCGGTTACCACTACACTCCATGGGGTGTTATTCCTAAACAGGCGTACGAACACCCCTAAGTGTGTTGCGGTAACACCCTTTTTTTAACAGTGCAGTGTCCTGTATATCAGACAGAGCTGATGAGTAAGAGTTGAACTCAAATTTCCCCTTCATGACCTGCTGTCACATATGCCGGCTACTTCATGGCTTAGGCTACTTGATGTCACCCATGCAGTTGTTACCGGATACCAGATGAATTTGAATTGCTTCATTTCTTACAGGTCTAAACCCATCAGACGGACCAGAAGTGATGACTACCAGCCCTCGATGTGAAGAAATTTGTAGAATACTGTACCTTGAGCAAGGTACATATGTTCATCACTTAGCCAGTATCCACTCTTAATAACTGCTTTCATGTTCCTAGTGAAAGGAATTCTTCTATCTCTAACTTGCATTTGAGTAAGGATCAGCATTTATGCATCATAACACACCTGTGCACGTACTTTCAATTTATCTCCAGCATTCAAAGGTTGCTCAATTTCAACCATGTCACCATTTTGACTGAGTGCATTTTCATCTTGCTCACCGGCAATCACTCCAAGTTTCATCTTCTGTATCTCCAACCTATTCACTGTCACCTGGGATACAATCACACTGTTTCCTGACATTGTCAATATGTTCATTGGCACCATCACTATAATACTATTTAATGGCACCTTCTATTTTATTCACTCTTAGAGAAAAATAGTTCTGGATGAATAAAGATCATTGTGGTGATGCATGAGCTCACCTCTGGGAATAGGACTTCATATACATATGAAAAGCTATATCCTCTCCGGCCATATGCATTGCCATATTAGAAAATAGATGACTATTGAGATGATATCAAGTAAATTGTAATAATGAGGCATAATTATGTACATTTATCTCCAATGACATCAGTAACATCCTGTGAAAATAATAACTACTAGATCACTAACCAAGTTATCTCGTAATGATTGGCACCCCTGATGAAGTGCACTTTTCTTGTCACAAGTAAATAAAAACATTCTCTAGGAGAAAGTTGGTGGGATATAGGATTTGATGGCAATTGGTGGTGTAAAAAGCAAGGAAACAAGGTCTTATCAGAAGGGAAAATGTAATAGTCCTATATTAAGCACATTTCTAGGGCATGTGTTGTTTCTGTGCTAAATATAGGACTATTACATTTTCCCTTCTGATAAGACCTTGTTTCCTTGCTTTTTACACCACCAATTGCCATCAAATCCTATATCCCACCAACTTTCTCCTAGAGAATGTTTTATTTACTTGTTTCATTGATTTTTTTCTATGTACAACGGGTTGTGTGACGTTATGTGTGTGCCATTTGCTAAGACATGTAGAACTATGAACGAAGCTAAGCGATCCGATATCAGAACTAAAGTTTTAGTTAAAGGCGGGATGCGTGTTTGAATCATTCGTGAAATCTTTCCTTGCTGTACTTAGACCAACCATTATCATTAGCGCATTTGGCATAATTATTTAATAACATTAACATTAGTAGTTATACATATATATTGTCCGAATAATGGTTCACATTACGGTCTCGTCCTTCACCGCCTCTTCCACGTCGCCCTCTTCCTTCTCTTACATATCCTCGTCCTCTATCTCTCCCATCTCGTCCTCTTCCACCTCGTCCTCTATCTCCTCATCCTCGTCGTCTGCCATCTCGGCCTCGTCCTGGATGTGGCGAAGGTGGTGTTGGATGTGGCGAAGGTGGTGCTGGATGTGGGGAAGGTGGTGCTGGATGTGGCGAAGGTGGTGCTGGACGTGGCGAAGGTGGTGTTGGATGTGGCGAAGGTGGTGCTGGACGTGGCGAAGGTGGTGCTGGACGTGGGGAAGGTGGTGCTGGACGTGGGGAAGGTGGTGCTGGATGTGGGGAAGGTGGTGCTGGACGTGGCGAAGGTGGTGTTGGACGTGGGAAAGGTGGTGCTGGACGTGGCAAAGGTGGTGCTGGACGTGGCAAAGGTGGTGCTGGATGTGGCGAAGGTGGTGTTGGACGTGGGGAAGGTGGTGCTGGACGTGGGGAAGGTGGTGCTGGACGTGGGGGAAGGTGGTGCTGGACGGGGGTCCAGCACTGCCATCATCTTCGCCATCTCCCCATCACCACCGCCTTCTAAAATCCGCTCTATTTCCATTACTTCGTCTCTCGTGATGACGTGCTCCATATGCTGCAATGTGAGCATGTGCAGAACTGGTACACACCTTTTGTGCTAACCATGGGTGCGTCTGGCAAAAGGCATCATTTAACTGAACTAGTAAAGTGCTATTCTTAAGAATAGCCTTTTCGAGGCCACCCTTATACTCGCTTAGTACGATATCCTTTGGTTCGTACAGAGAGTAGCTACAGTGAAAAAGGAAGTGCGTACATGCAACATTATGTATGTGCTAAACTATATACACCAAGGCTTGAAAGTTATACTCTTACATGCAACAGTTGCCCACTAAATAGTTTCATGCCATGAAATCCTATGTAAACTGAAGCCATTCTGATTCAATGCACAGATGATATCAGCAACCGCTACATTTTGTCGCATTGCACTAGCAATAACTCATAGGTCTGGAATGGAACTAAAGTCTCTTCAAAGTTCCAACATTACATAACGACCACTGACAAAAGGCAACGCTGACGCAACGTTTCAGCTAATGTCATATGCAAACTAAGCTTAATATCTAAGGTAAGAGAAGGTTACTACATTTACATACCTTTGAATAACTTTGTCGGTAGTACTTTTTCGATGGCCTCGTTGGTTTTGCACGGTACTACGCTTAGCCTTCCCGTACCGCACTCTCTTCGCCAAGCGAGCACATTCAGGACTCTCCAAATAACGTTTCCTTTAGCGGACCGCTTCTTTTCTGTGTCTGCTTTATAACGTTCGCGTTCAGCGGTCTGTTTCTTTTCTGGGTCTGCTTGATACCGCTCGCGTTCAGCGGTCTGTTTCTTTTCTGGCTCTGCTTGATAGCTTTCGCGTTTAGCTGATGACCGTTTCTTTTCTGGGTCTGCATGATACCGCTCGCGTTCAGCGTCTGTTTCTTTCTGGCTCTGCTTGATACCGCTCGCGTTCACAGGCCCGGCGCAGGTTGGTGCGGCTTTGGCCGCACCAACTTTCGGTCCCAAAATGGGCGTGTCTAATATGTGAGCGTGTCTGATGTCAGAGTGCATTTATTCTTTAACCATTGTATGAATTCCCTCTGCACAATTATCGATCGTCTATAACTATTTGAACGTGTTAGTCTCACATTATTGTAATTACATTAATTGATAGTCGTACTTTAACCATTGTATGAATTTCTTGCTGTGCAACTATGGCCAACTCTTTGCTCTCAATAAATGATCTGCCTCAGATCCCCGACACCCGCACCACCCTATGGGTTTGACGTTCCTAAGCGTTCATTTGGAGAAAAAAATCCTGTCTTGCGATCGTTTCAGGCTGCATAGTTTAAGACATGGCCATTTCTTCACTATGATGAAGGTAAAGACTTATCATACTACCACACTGCGTGAAGGGATTTAAAGAACGAAAAATGAAGTCCAGAAAGATTTTGAGCTTGTCTGCACATTTTATGAAGTCATTAAAGATGACCTCCATCCAGAGCTATTATGCTATCAGTTGTACATTTTTTGCACGGAATTTCTAAACTTCTATTCAACAGTTCAAATTCCGCCGACAATTTTGGACATCATAAAGTACACTTGCACTTTAACAGCACCTCAAATACAACTTCTGTCTGAAGTTTGTACAGTAATGAAGCGAATTGCTAGTTATGACTGCTACAAATGCAACTTCCGAACGCACATTTAGCGCGCTCCGTAGGATTATAAGCTATCGACGCAGCACAATGAGCCAGGTAAGATCCCCTAATGGTGTCACAGGTTCACAAAGCTCTCACTGACATCATCAAGCTAGAGAACATCGCAGATGAATTTGTTAGCAATTCGCAGCATAGGACAAAGGTATTTGGCATAATGATACTGAAAGTCCCCTAAAACTTAAAGAGCTTGAATCTTGATCAGTTAATTTGCTTTTGCCACACCCATGTTCGCATTGTCCGGTTACATATGATTCTGTTTTTGCATCTTATAGTTTATAAACATGTATTTCATCACCATGGGCCGGGCATGTGCTTCGAAAGAAAACTTCAACGCGCGTGCGCTTTGCATGCGGCCACGCCCATACTAATATTTAATAATTGGCCGCACCAACTTTGGACAGAGTGCGCCGGGCCTGGTTTCAGCGGTCCATTTCTTTTCTTGGTCTGCTTTGTAGGATGCCCGTGCCGATTCTAAAACTTCGTCTCGAACTTCAGTCGTTTCGCTCGTTTCTTTTTCTGACGTGAAGGCATTTGAGGAAAACAACTTCACAGGTTTCACGCCAAAACGACGATTGAATCACCGAAGAGTTTTTCGTTGTTCGCTTATACATACACTGTACCGTAATTATACGTCTTACATAAGACGTATAATTAGATATACGTCTTATAGTCGTATAGTCGATTGTTTACCAATATATATTTGATCCATAAAGGACCTCTTCCAGCCAATTCTGAAGCTATTGGTGAAAATTACATCTTTTAAAAGTGTTCCTATCCCGAGTTGTGCATTGCCAAGAAGAAGAAGAAGAAGAAGAAGAAGAAGAAGAAGAAGAAGAAGAAGAAGAAGAAGAAGAAGAAGAAGAAGAAGAAGAAGAAGAAGGAGACCCGCCCATTGTTCCGGGACTGGGTACGAGGACGGACAGTACCCTTTTGTTCTCTACAACCACGCGGTTCTACGACATGAAACAAAAACGAAACTGCTCATTTTTTACTTATAGATCGATTGCTAAAACAAGCTAAACGATCCGATCATCGGGAGTCTTGTTACAGACGGGTCGCGTATTTTTTATTATATTTCAAATCCTATATGGAAGTTTCTAACGAAACTTCCGATTTCGAGAAATGAGCGGTCAACGGGAGCCCTTCATTAATTCGCGGTTTGCGTAATCACGACATATTTCCGTAATCGTTCCATACACAGTATGGGGAAAGCATACCAAATGTTTTTTACAACTTAGCTCCTGACAGATTGTTAGTGCGGCACATTTGGCAAGATTTTTAAACACGTCACCATACTTTTCCCGAATAAGCCCTCGGTTCCATTGAATTGTAGGGGCCTTTTTTTCAAATGTTCATGAAGTCAACGGGGTGAGTTCCTCATCACAAAATTCCACAGTCTATTACGTCAAAACCTTCAAGATCTGCTGTTAGCTCCTGACAGAAACATATAGCTGATACACAAAGCAACTATTCTGCGCTTTTAAACGTAGGTCTTCGTATTCGAAAATTCGGTTCCATACTCCACAGAAGTATTCCTTCTTGGATTTCGTAGTGTCCCCGTCTCGTGCCCACAAAAATTGAAATACGGACGTACGTACATTAGGCAACATTACCAAAGGCTTGTTGCTACCTATTGTGCGCTGCCGCACGCTCATTTAAGTAATTTCTAGGCTACTGCATGGTGAAGCGGTGATGCTGTGTTATGTAATATATATAGTAGATTGTACATATCCCGCGTCGTATCCATAACGCTTACCCACGGCTGCCAGCTCTTGCTGGAGCACTACACTCCTCGGTACCCTGCACAGTGGCGTGCGCTTAAACCTCGAGCACTGTAGTGTGCATGTAGGCGTATGTTGTTTCTAAATAATGCACACGGTACGGGGGGGAAAGGGGGGGGGGGGGGGGGGGCGGGAAGGGAAGGGTTAGGTGTACGCCACTAGAAGGCTGAGCGTAGCTTGCTTGAACTGTTCTGTCGCGTTTTGCTGTACATGATTTGACCCATTTTCTCATTTTGGGTCGCCAATGTTCAAATATGTACATTATCCCACACCATTTATAGGCACACGTGACACCATAATCGTTTGCAACCCACCCTCCACCTAGCTGACCAGCAAGCAAACCAACAGGTAATGATAAAGAAAAATGCAGTAGTACATCGTGCATGTATGTGTGTGTGTGTGTGTGTGTGTGTGTGTGTGTGTGTGTGTGTGTGTGTGTGTGTGTGTGTGTGTGTGGTGTGTGTGTGTGTGTGTGTGTGTGTGTGTGTGTGTGTATGTGCATAGAACCGGTTTAGTACCAATATGAATACGCATTGTTAACTTGTGTGTAGCATCATGCAGTTCAACAATATGACCTGAGTTACAAATCAATAATCTATTAAATAACACCACCAAATTCTCCAAGAGCCAGTGCATGTGGTGATATATACTTTCTTCCCATCCCAATATGAACTTGAGTATGTACTACAATGTAGGTAGAGAGTGTTGGATTTATAAGGTGTGACTGTTTACAAATGGGTTAATGTGTCATTGTGTGTTCTGTGTGGTATGTTATATGTGTCAGACTTTGTTAAGGGCATGCAATGTAACATATGCAATTTGCGTATGGACATGTGTAGAAAGTTGGTGACTGACTCAATGAATGTTGTGTTGTGTATTGGACTATTGTATTCATTGTTATCAACAAGACCTTTCAATTGTTAGCAGAGAATGCAGAGAATGTCTGACAGATATGCTAGCTTGTTATTTTGTGTGTGTGTGTGTGTGATGTGTTTTAGTGTTTGCGTGTCAGTTGTGTCATGTCGAAAAATCGCCCATGCATTGGCTTCATCTTGTGATTTATTTCCAATTGATTCTTTAATAAGGTTATCAGTATTTGTGCATGCTCATATGCATATCTGTGTATGTGTAAACATATGGACTAATTTTTTGTTTGTGCATATTTATGTGTGTTTGCATTATGTGTGTTAGATTGTACAATAATGTGGACAACATTTCAACATTTCAGAAGCCCTTTGCTGCTGGTAGAACACACTGAGTGATCTTGAGCCTGAATGCAATGAATGCAGCAGTGAAGCCAGAACAGTGTAAGACTATAAGGCTGTGTGTGTACATGTGTATGTGTGTGTGTGTGTGTACATGTGTATGTGTGTGTGTGCGTAGTTGAGTTAAATTTAACATGTTGTCATTGCAGTGGCACATATGATACCCACATTAGTAGTAAGGTTATGTTAATTTTCTATGTATGGGTTAAAGAACACTTGGTTAAAAATAGGCCTATTAGTATACCATTGGGAAGCGTGATACCCATTATTTTTAGGCTTTGTTTATAAACACATGTGTTTGCATAAGTAGCTGTTCAGTTATTGTGAAGAAGAACAAGGGGAGTGGTCCTGCAATGGTGTAGTGCATTACAATTGTACCATATTTTTTGTGATGATAATAAGGTTCAAAGAGGTGTGCGGCATCAGCCTTCTACATACATGCATGAGTGCTTACTATTAATAATAATGGCAGTAGAAATGGGTGTGCAGAGTTTAGAACATTTACAGATAGCTGAAATGTTGTGTTCAAATTCGCTGTCGCTTCCTACTACTCACTATCCCCCCTTCCCAGTATTCACGATTCCTTTTGAAGTATTTTCGTGCCTTTCTGCAAAGTAGAGAATTAGTCGACATCCTCTGCTCAGGATCTCTCTTGCATGAACTATGATAGCTTCTCTTGGCTATGTCATTCAGTTTTTCAACACCTGTGCATGTGAGAGTAAAGTAAATTAGTTACGGCAATTTACACACTGCCTATACCTATACCTTGGCAGCTGAATTGTTTTATACTGCCATGCAACCTGATCATAGATGTGGCATATGCATTGCCATAATATGCATGTATGGTGTCACTCTATCCTTTTGATAGCCCTGTGCCACAGGAGACAGGGCAACAAAATCTTTGATCCACTGCTTTGCCTTGATGGAGAGGTAGTGCAATTGTAAACATTGTTGCAGCTTGTTTATAGGGTACTTCACCTTTGATTCAATGACATCACTGTCTGGCGTCCAACTGCTTATGTTTGTGTGCAGCTCTTCAAAGTCCTAGCAAGCCCATAATATCTCAGAACAGAGCAAGGCATGCTAATTTAGTACTAATTTCTCACATGTACCTTCCATAGTTGGGTAATGCATTCGCTGCAGTCTTGCGGCAAGATGTCTTTGAAATAGGCAGGTAGTTAGGAGAGAACTTTCCTCATCCCTGCTCCTCCTAGTGATGTCCAATCCAGTGCAGATGAACCAGAGTCCTTTCGCCAAATCTGAAATGGTACACCACACGCCTGGATGCTCTCCACTAACTTCTGGAGCATTGCCCCTTGGAGTAGATCTGCCTGCTTTTTATTGACTTTGACATCCCATTGTACAGCCTGCAATACTACATTCTCAAGCAGAACATCCATAACGCGTAGGAACCAATGCAGCTCATCTGGAATAACATGGTCAAGGTCAATAGGTAGCAGTGGACAGTACTTCACACTGTATGATTCCCTTGAGTTGCCAGCACATGATTCGATATCCTCGATAGTTCTTGCCTTATGCTGTTTAGAAGTATTCCAACAATAATAATACCATTATGAGCATTGATAGTTATCTGGACACAGTGTAGCCTTACCGGTCAGTTGATGGCACCAAACACCATATGCAAGCATACTTTGAATTTGCTTGTCCAAAACCCAGAAACATCAGCAAGAACTACCAAAGCAGATAGAATTTGATCATACAGTCTGCCCTCCTTATAAGCTCCATGTTTGTTCCCTGAGCTTATTAATAAAAGGAATTTGAGCTTGTAACGAATGTTTTTTTTTTGTATGAATTTAATTACGCTTCAAACACATTAGACAGCATTGTGTCCTGCAAACACACTAGATGCTCCTCTGAAAAGTTCCCACAAACTGTAAAAGACTAGACACACTGTCCTTTGTCCCAGGTTATGAATTAATTTAGGTACACACCCCTGAGCTTGTAAGGAGGGAACGAGCTTATAAAGTGGTGTGCTTATAAGGAGGGCAGGCTGTATAGTGTGCATGTTCACCCTACCTTTAGATCGCCTCCTAAAAACAACTCCACCTGATACTGCTTTCCCTCAACCTCAATAATTTGTGATTCCATGAGGTGTTTTATCTCCTGGAGCAGTGGTTCAAGGGTGGTTGCCAAAATGTCATGACATTCTGGCATCTTCACTACTGCCACTGTGTGATTATCTGTTCAAAGGCAATGTCATGCAGCCACCACAAAACTTATAGCTAAGTTACCTCGTAGTGAGAGCACACGTTGCTCCAGGTGAAGTATTGCAAATGATACTAGGAAGAAAATAGAGCACCTGCTAAACTTGGCACCATCACCACTTAGTTTTATCCTAAAGACTTCATGGTTGACATCTGGATCCAGCTGAATCTGATAAAAGTATGCAGTTAGGTACATCATGTGCTGCTGTACTTACAATAACTTCAAGTTCTTCGCGAAGCCTCTCAGTTAATGAGCAGTAAACTCCATGGTTTGGTCCTGGTACCCGATACATCTTGGTCTTCAAGGACTGATTGAGTTCACTGCGCACACGTTTAATCCGGTGGGATCTCGGAATGGTGGGTTTTACAGTTTGTGTTTTTGTTTAGAACTTGTCCACCGAATGCAGAGCATTTTGAGGCATCCTCCCTATTTGCACGTACATGTACTGCACTGTCAGGTAAGGATCATACACATGTGTGTGTGTGACAAACAGTGTGTGTCGCTGTGTGTGAATGACAAACCATTTGTGTGTGTGTGTGTGTGAATGAGACAGTTGACAGTTTCTGAGTGTGCGTGTATGTGAATGACAGACATTTTGTGTGTGTGTGTGTGTGAATGAGACAGTTTGTTAACAATTTGTGAGTGTACGTGTGTGTGTGTGTGGGTGTGGGTGTGTGTGTGTATGAGTGGGAATGACACATTTTGTGTGTGTGGTGTGTGTTGTGAAGCTTGTGTGTGTGCATGTGATTCAGTTTTGCTTGTACCTTGCCTTTGGGGGGAGGGGGGGTGAGTTAAATTTTCAGTGCGTATGTTTGTGCTATATAGTCTTGAAAAATAGCATCACAGGGCAAAAGCAATGTAACAGCTTTCACTTGTGCAGTAACGGTTAGTTTGCATCCCCAAGTATTGAATGTCAGTACAAATTAAGGACATCTAAGTCTGTCTGCTGGGTTTGTGCATGGAGGTTACATGTAACCAAGTAATGTTATGGTACTCATTCTTTGTTTGTACTTTCTGAAAGAAGTAAATTTTGCAGATTACCCCAAGGGATACACATTTGTATATTGTCTTGGGCCTTACCAATGTCAGCAATACAGACATCCAACGTCTTCAGGAGCTGGCATGTAAGCCTATAAGGCACCTGAAATGTTTGAATTTAGAAGGTCCACACCTGTCAACATATATTCTTTGATGATAAGAGTTGTTCCAGAATAAAAAGGTGTGGTGATGTGATGGATGGATATCCCTGATGGTACAAGATGATCTGCATAGATTGCACTCAATTTGACCCCACCAAAGACCCTCTGCTGCTGACATATGGAGTACTTTATGTCCTGAGTTTGTTTTGTGTTGACATATGCAGTACATGTACATGTACTCAATGAATTACATTTGACAATGCTTTATGTATACAAATTGTACATGAAACAGTTAAGAAGGAATACATGTAGTCAATGTATTCAATACTGTGATACCAGCAACTAAAGAGTTCCAAATTCATGTGGGTTCAAAGCTGCATACATTAGTAGACCCTTCATCCCAATAAGAGGGTGTGGCTGTGTAACTAGATAGTGGTAACAAATACACCTTTTTCCTGCGTGTAAGCGTATCAGTGCACGTGCCTAGCCTACACGCTTCATTCATCGAGCTGCAAGCAGGCTAAACGAACACTATAAACAACCCACCCACTATATAGGTCAAAAGTGTCCATGACGACGTCGTGTATATAAATTATGGTAATTGCCTTCACCATAACACAGTAGTAGCTAGGATGGGTGGGGAAGGAGGCTAGCTGGCCAGTATTGGGGGGGGGCGAGGGGGGATCGACCGATATGGAAGCAACCCTATCGTGCCCTCCCCCCCTCTTTTCGTATCGGGCCAGAAACGCCCCCTCCCTCACTTACCCCCTTCAGACTCGCCGATCAGATCAGATTAATTAACTTACATACCAGATAAATTACCTCTGGCAGAAAACTATATGTCGATATTTATTCGCCATTTAATATTTCTGTTCAATCAATACTCGAATAATTCCGGCAGATGACGCAAGGTATTACGCAATGACATTCGTTTATGAATAAATTATGCGCGGAATCAGACTGATTTATAGGACATTATAAACGTGTTTAAAATTCAATTTGAAAAAATTCGCAAGATGACCGCCGATGTATGGGCGTATGTGTTTTGTGCCATGCTAATACAATCTATGCAGCTCTGAACTTTGTGACACCCTGGACAATGGCTGCGAGTTCTAACTATGGGGGTGAGGGACTATTTCAAATACACTCACTTATCTTCAACCTATCGATTTCTTTCTTGACATGACAAAACAGTGTTCTGTCTTCAGGGTTACATATGTGATATAGAAGGTGTGAAAGATAACCAAATAATAGCGATACTCATAAGTGTATGCAATCTTATACCACCAAACCATGTATACAAATCATCTTTATCTGAGACTGTTTTAGTGGATTGTGGTGGAGAGGTGGGTGGAGTGGACTGTTGTTGAGGAGAGGCTAATGGAGTGGATGACATGGGCTGTTCAGGATACATTAGTGGACATGGCTGTTGACTAGAGATGGTGAAGTTGGCTGTTGAGACTTGAATTGACTAGCATTCTAAAATGGCAACTGATTTGGATGCTGAGGTGATGATCAACAAATATGGTGATGATGTGTAAGTTGACTTTGTGAATGGAAGGGTTTTAGATCAGCACCATTCACACGTTTAATGCAATCAATGGATTGTCAACGAATTTCAATGAATAACATTTCCTATTATACTTTGCTGTTATTGTATATGATCAATCCGAATTTGGGTCCAATTTCCCACCTTTCCACTTTTTTCGAAGGAAATCTTTCATTAGCACTTCAGCACCAATTTGAAATACATTGGCTCTGGCAAGTTTGGAGTAAAGTAGCTTTGCATCCAAGCATTACTTTGAATGTTGTGGACTCATGACGGATGTGTTATAAGCAAACACTGCCGGCTGAATCAATAAATTCATTCCATAGTTCTTTCTGTCTTGCAACTGTTTTGACAAGCATCCTCTGCAATGTTGATTAAATCTTTCGTCAAGATCGATAGACTGCATCTAGACAAAAACTTTAGTTGAAGAAACAATATATTTGTTAATATGTGGATGGTAAGGTTTGATTAGGCAATATTGTATCCATGAACGTTTCATGATCTCAGAATTTAACTCATTCTAAACCATTATCAGAAGTCACTATTCCATTCACATGTAAATCTATATATTAAGACAAGTAGTAGATCTGAACAGTTTCCTATGCATAATGTTATTGAATCACCTTGTAGAGTGTGTTGACTACTTGACAGGCCTCTTTGCTGGATGTAGCACCAGCTTCAAACCATTCAGAGAAATAATCACTCAAAGTAAGACTACCTAACAAAAAAGGATGGCAACATGTATGCATCAGTATGCTGCATGTACTTTTACAAATGAATCACACCATATGATATACACACATATCGCACCTGGGCATACCTGTTTCCTGATATTGAATGGTCCAATGAAATCAATCACTATATGATAACATGTTGAATTAACAGGAACAGGATGCACTTCAGTAGTTGTAACTGCTGAATGCCTTGGACAAACTTCACCAGATGATACCTTGAATACATGCAAGCAAATATGCAAGGAAACTAGATTCCAACCAGAATGTGACTACAGCATATGTATGTTCATCTCCTTATGCCTACCAGGTTAATAAATTCTTTGTTAAGTGAGCCCTTTCCACGTGAAACGCTCTCTATTTACCTGATGTGTAAATAGTCAGTAATGTGAGTTCTGTCTATCTGCCTCCATCTTGTTGAAAGACTATGAACAGAGAGGTTCAAAAATTTGCTTCTTCTTCACACATCTTAGCTTTCTAATCTCATCAAAAGGAGGCAGAACTTATATGAAGGGTTCCTCACTTGTCAAATGATTATAGTACTCAATGCAATCATTGATGGATATAAGCATGTTTAATCTACCTTGATTGGCAGGTTTCAGAAAATAGCCAGAGTACAGGCTTATGAAAGTTGAAATTGAGGTAGTAGTGGAACTAGGACTATGACTGTGTGGAGGGGGCATGGGTGGCTATGCTATGTCTGCATCGGAGGAAGGCACAGCTCTGGATCCTGCTCATGTTAGCCAATTCATTTTATTCTACAGATTATTGGTGCAGAGACTTCTGAGTGCATAGCAAAGTAGATAGACTGTATCCAGGTGATGTAACATGGTGATTGGAAGTGATGCTACATTCCTCATTCGCTTAGTTAATAAGACAAGATCCTCAACAAGCTGACAATTTATGTTTTGGGTATCGTAAGCATGAGGACAATGAATGATGCATGCAATTGTGCTAAAATGTGTGCGGCATAATAATTGGGCCAATTCTCAATTTGGCAGAAGAAGGTTTATTAAGCTGCTAAGGTGGGTGTGTTGTATGGAGCATCCTTGTTTAGTGCAGAGCTGGTTTTGATTGATTGATTGATTGATTTACAGGTACAAAAAAGTACACTGAGGTAAATAATGGCATGTACATGCACTTATATATACCTGCTAGAAATGATACTCTTTACAAAAACATGATAAGTGAATTTTAGACAGGCGTGACTTGAAGGCATTGAGACTTGTGGCTTCAATAAACTGTGTTTCTCTTTCTGTCCATTTTATTTCCTCTCCCTCCTCCTTTCTCTTAGGTGAAAATTTGCCCTTCCCATGCAAGTCATGATATCGGCTTTGTGATGGGAGTGGCATAATTATCATAAGCGTATCCAATACATGTACTATTTTCAAAATACAAATGCACAATTTCTTTACAATGCACAACAAAACAATATAGCAGCAACAGAAGGTGTCAGCAATCCACACTGTTCCAGCATCTGCTTCAGTTCTTGATTTGTCATCTTTACATTTCCATCCCACAAAATTGTTGCAATGGTTGTGTTTTGGAACAGCATTGTTGCTAATGATTCTATTCCAAGTTCAGTGAATTGACAGTTTTTTATTTTTAACGTTATAAGTGTCCAGTTCATTGCAAGAGATTGGCTAAGATAATTAATACCATCATCAGAAATGTCGTTACCACTTAGGTCAAGGTCAGTTAAGATTCTATTCTTTTGAAGACTCTCACATAGTAGCATGATGCCATCTAATGTGATTCCACATTGAGATAAATTAAGGGTTCTAAGAGAGATTTTGTATTTAAGTGCTTCTCCTATATAGTATGCCCCAATATCACCTATCTGAAAGTTGCAGGCCAACTCTAAAGTCTCTAATGATGTCATTCTAATAATGAACTCCTGAAGTACAGGACCATTACTATCACTTATCTGCACATTTGCTGCCATTAGGTCAAGCGTTTGCACTGGGCAGCCTTTTAATGAATGAAGAATGTATGTTAGACCATTGTGTTCTAGGTTACAAAGTCTCAAGCACAGTTTGCTGATGTTGCGATTTGTAATTATCAATTCAGTCAGACACTTGATGGACTGTTCATTAAATGATGAATCAAATATTCTCAGGTCACAAATACATGATGACTCACCAAGTCCTTGCTTGAGTGACTTCATACATTTATATGAGAGATCACACTCTGCAAGTAGTACATGTTGAATATGTGACCTTGCAATAAGGAATCCCAAGGACAAGCAGTCAGATGGTGACAATGGTAAATTGATCATTCTAATTTCTGATACCTTAAAGTGGTCATACAGGACTGGGTTATTAGCTTCATAAAAGCAGTTTGCGAGTAGTCTTATTTCTTTTCCATGGCTAGTGGTAGGTGCAGCTGTTTCGTTTGTTGGCTCTGCTGATTGGGTACCAGCAATGTATTGTTCATACTTAGATTGGATATAGTTGTACTCTTCTTTACACAATTTTTGAACCTTTAAATGACTGAAACATTTCTTTTTGAAACTATGGCTCTTAAACAATTTAAGCTCTGCAGATTGATCATGCAAACTGCTTAAATTTACGCTGTCAGAAAGGATGCTCGCAGTTTCAGTAAGGTGAAGAGAAGTGACTCCAGCATAGAACTGAATAAGTGTATGAAACCGTTGTTGGGCGTAAAGGTTTTGGAAATAGTCTATTTGATCATCAGGAGGCATCCTTGACATATGTATAGCTGCTAATAATTCCTGTATAGTTGGATGAAAGAAAGAGTACATGGTTTTCGATTGAGTTTTCTCTTGCATTTTTGTTCCATAAAATATGCTAAGTGTGTCAGGAATTGAATTCAAGTCTTTATTCGAAAATAGCCTCCTATCTTGCAGCAAGCCAAAGAAGGCTAGCTCACAGAGAGAATGAAATGATGATTGATAGTATTTTGGAAGAAATTCTAAGGAAGGTATTCCTTCACATTCCATATGAGGCTGTCTATTTTTTGCATGGCGTTGGATGCAATTAACAATTAATAACTTGAATGCCTCCAGCAATGTAGCTGGCAGGTTGTTCATTTTTACTTTGAACATGTGTGTTACAATTATTGCATTCAATGGAAGATGGCAGCTGCTTAATAGAGATGGTCTTGATTCTAATGCTTCCATGAGGGCATGTGCAGCTTCTTCACTGCCTGTGATGTCCATGATGCATTCCTTCACCTCTTGGTCAGCAAACCCTAGCGTTTCCAAGCGAGATGTTGCCAAGCGATGTAGCTCATCAGAGGATCCATAACGAGAAGTCACCACTACTGTACTGTGAAGCAATGAGTGCTTTGGTGACGATGTTATGATGTCTTTAAAAATTGAATCATTTTGTGATTTCTGTGGGAGTTCATCCCAACCATCTAGTAAAAATAGTACACCTTTTCCATCATCTGCCTTTATTTCATCCAATGCTCTCTCCTTTGTTTTACTGTTGCACGGAAGGATTTCAGCTACAGAACGAGGTGACTGAGTCGTGCTATATTCCCGCAACTCGATATATATTACCAAACCGAATTCTTGAAACATCTCGCCTGATGCCCACTTCTGACACATGTACCACAGCAATGTGCTCTTCCCGGATCCTGGTGCTCCTTCGATTAGAATTGTCTTCCTCTTTTTAAGCTCCTGTTCATCAACAAATATGTTATCTAAATCAACGGGGACTTTTTTCTTGACGATTGTACCGGCGTTAACTACAATATGTTCTATTTGTACAATGGCGAGTTTGCGGAATTTTCCTCTGTCAATTGGCGGCCAGCTAGTAGGGTCGGGATCGGTGGACGCATACCACCTTTTGAGATGGTCTGCAAAAGGTGACGTGCGGGTTACTTCAGTTGAGGGTGTGGTCAACAGTTTGCATACGTGTTCTACCGTAACGTATCTTTCCAGAAAGCTAAAAGCTGTGACTAGTCGTTGGTACGTGGCATCTTCTTTGTATTTGTCCTTCCACTTCATAAGCATCTTGATCCTTTTAAGTGGGATATCGGTTGAATTATACGATTTGTCTATCTCTTCCACCTCTGCTTCCGATAGACCGAGTATATAAGCGGCCATCTCCCATTCAACGAGGCCTTCTGCAATGATTACTAAATGGTCATCCGAACATAGGCGATCCATCGAAGGTTCACTATCAGCACACGTCATTGCATGTATGACTGAGACGCAGATGGTAGTAACACGTAATCCCCTGCGCAGAGATTTATATGTAGAAGTGCTGACTAAGTGAATTGCAGATACTCGTTTGGTTATGAATAATTGACAAGACACCTCATAATGCTATGGCCGTATCCTGTATCTTTGTTTACGACTTTGCAGCCATAGTGCCAAATAATAGAAGCACATGCACAGCACATTATGCCTTACACATACAAATATAGAGACTTATATCTAACAATCTCAAGAGGTTCAAGGTACTGCCCTAGGAGGAACAAGTGTTTAAATATAATTGGAGTGAACATATCGACATATTCATTATAATATGTGAATATAATTTGTGACCCGCACTTTGGGGCGAGTCACGTTATAATGAATAAAAATATATACAGGATATGGTATATAGCTGCACGGCTGTTTGAGGCTAGACATTTAGTTGGATAATTAGAGCTTTACGGTATATGATTTACAAATGATGGCGGTTAGCCTCATTATCGCTATGCTATGTTTAACGGCATGCCTTGCACGAAGCTTACACATGGTGCTATTATAAGCTGATGCCTTAGTACCAGCAATAATGCATCTATAACACACACATCTGAAGCATTAATATTACGCTTTCCAATTAATACACTGGCCGTTTTTTCATAAGTATATGCCGTTACGTCATCTGAAGCTTGTGTGAAAGAAGCGCGAGTTGCATCGAGCTGCCAATTTTCTCACAGGTACGCTCGACATAGAGGCAAAGTTAACACTTCAGGTAAAAGGTTTCTGTCATTCACTAATAGCGGCCGGCTGTATTCGACCTAAACAGTTTGCTTGTTTTCTATGAATAATTATGCGGTTGTTGTATAGGTTGAATGGATTACCACCACCACCAAGTTCAGTTGCACTGCAGAGTGTGCGCAAAGCGCATGTTTGACAGAAGAGAAAACAAAAAAAGGACACCACATACCAGTGTGAGGCATATACTCAGGCCTTGCAGAGGACACCACATACCAGTGTGAGGCATATACTCTGGCCTTGCAGAAGGTGTTTGGTGTGGCATTTCAACCTGAGGAGGATGCAATGGTGTACCCATAATGCTTTTGTAGCTCCTGCAAGCATTCCCTTCAGAATTCAATGGATGCAGCTGCAAAGGGGTACCATATAAGTGCTGTGTGACTGCATTTCAGTGGCAAACACATAGCCATGAACCGTGCATGGTGAGATGTTTACACCCCAATATGATGGCATGTGAATTAATTTCTTTAAATCCACACAATCGTCAGGTGTGTGAACACTTCATGTCCACTCAGCAAGTGGGAAGGCCACCCAAAGTCATTCACCCAGCTAAAGAAGGCCGTGCTAATTCGCTATTAAAGTACATTGACACCATTTCACCACTACCACTAAATGCTCTTGACAACCCTAATAGCTGTTTTGTAGCAGATGACAATTTGTCAGTTCTACAGGATCTGAAGTGTTCTCTGTGCTTGGAGGTTCTCAACCAGCCCCTGGAACTGCCATGCAAAGCACTTGTGTGTGCCAAATGCATCAAACAATGGATAGTGGTGTCAGCGGATGTACAGTGTCCCTGTTGTTATGACAAAGCACCATTGCACCTTAACCCTGCACCCACCTTGGTACTGAACATCTTGGGCGATGTATTGATACACTTTGCAGCCTGTTCCAGGGACATCAAAGCTAGAAGTTTTGATGATCACCAGTGCACACCATCTCCTACTGAAGAGGAGATGATAGCAGCTGCAGATGTTCTGAGACGCATGTCATCAACAAGCCCTGAGAACCCAGTTTTGCAATGTCCAACACGAGGAAGAGTATGCACACACACACACACACACACACACACACACACACACACACACACACACACACACACACACACACACACGCACACACATACACACACACACGAACACACACACACGAACACACACACACATGCACACAGACACACACAAACAGACACACAGACACATAGTCAAAGTATAATCACATGATCACTTCCTTACAGCCAGTCCATTCATGAGGGTTACAGCCACCCACAATATAATCACATCAGTTAGCAAGAGGACACTCACGCAAAGGTGTCAAGAGATGAGCCATGTACATGACATTGTCAGTGGAGGGGAGGCATCCACCTACTCGAGACAGAAATAAAGTGGCTGAGTGACGAAGAAAAGCAGCATTTGTTAGTGGAGTCAGGGATTGCTATGGACATCAAAGTGAGTGCAGACCACGGCCTGGCAATCAAGGCTGGCCTAGCAATCATTTGGCACAAGCTACGACACCTCCGAAGGTTATCATATACACATTCCACAGCATACTTTAATAACTCTGTTAGCACTTACACATAAATTTAGATGGCTTAAGGCTTCAGGAATCTCCATTGCTGTGAAGAAAAGATGCGGCAAATCTCGAGAGAGATGATCAGGGGCAACCTCAAAGGTAAGATTGCTCCTTTTTCATTTTCACTGAAATCTGGGGGAGAGGAGATACAAGGATGTCCTCGAAGCCAGTCGTAATGCGTTAATGGCGCGTAACGCCCGGGAAATTGCAATTTCTTTGCACACTTGTATCTCCATAACCGATTAAGCAAAAATTAACGAACAGAACAAATCAATAGCGGTAGGACCCTTCTACATAGGTACTCATTTTGAACCGATTTGGACACTCCTACCTGAAGATGTGGCCGTTTTGAACCCTACGGGGTATCGGACCTTGTAACGTCGGTACCCCGCATGTATAAGACACCAAAATGGATTTTCACATATAGTAATGGTGTGGTATGTTGTGTTAACAATAGGAACCCGATAGCGTTAATAGTACGGAAGATATATCGATTTAAATTTTATGTTATAAAATGAAATCCACAAGACCCATTTTCGTATAGAACGTTCCATATTACTACTTTTAGGTATATTTGTTTTCTATTATTTTTCTGTTGCAACGTTTACTTAGGCGTGCATGCATGTCCACATTTGTGAATTTGAAACGGACGAACTGTCATACACGACAGAGAGACGAACCATATAAGGGCACAAATCACGTGGCTCGAAATGATTACATATCGCTCTTCGTACGCTACAGAATACTCACGGACTGTTGAATCCTCACTTCACCAACACAGAACTGGTTGGTGTGAGGTTTGCATCAGGTGTGGAGGCCAGACGGGTTTTGCTACTAAAGAAGTAGACGGAGTATGTGCATGTGTGCCTGTATTTATGCGTGTGCATTTTTGGATGAGCTTTATTTTGTCGGGTGTTTAGGAGCAGTGTAATTGTCCCGGTTTTGATAAGACATAATTAGCACACAATTTCAACATCTGGTTTAATTTGATCAATGGCAATTACAAGTAAATACTGGTATACACATGTGAATGCACGTTTGAACTACCTACACTAATTAATAGTTTCCAAATAGAGTACATGCATGCAAAGAGCTTGACTCATGCATGACCTGCATGTCACCATGGCATAGCGCCCAGTGCAAGGGCACACTCCTTGGAGCCAGCTGTGCGTGCTTGCCTGGGTTCACCATCAGGCTATGTCGATGTCATCATGGACACAGGCACAGCCCTGCAGTGGGCGTGGTTATTGCTACCGCACCCAACGGCTGACATTCCTGGGAGTGTGCCACTGGACTGTGTGGGCATAC
Organism: Ephydatia muelleri; assembly: GCA_013339895.1. Lineage (NCBI taxonomy): Eukaryota > Metazoa > Porifera > Demospongiae > Spongillida > Spongillidae > Ephydatia > Ephydatia muelleri. Next base: position 7,797,259 of record JABACO010000005.1, read on the forward strand.
AGGTGTGCGAATAAGGGCACAGAGTGCATTCATTACCCAACCCACCCCCAAAATTCACTGAGCACTTCTAAATTTTTCACATCCAGCATTTTAGTTTACCTGGGATGTGACTTGGGGTGCTTGAATGTGGTTCCCATCAAAGGTGAGGGAATCCAGTGTTCTGAACTGCCTAGTTTGACAGTGAGGGAGTGTGTCAGTTGGTATTCGAAGATGCTATGTGTGGGGAGGAGGAGAACAGAAGGACTTAAAGAGGAAGAGGTTGGAAGCTGAGTCCTGCCTTGCGCCAAAGAAGCCATGTAAACGCAAAGCAACAGGAGCCAACCCTCCGGTTTAGGACATTCCAGAAGTACATTCCTGTGAGGATTGTTATATGTGTGGAAGTGTGATACAGTTATTGCTCGAAGTGGGTGTGTCCAGGGATGGCACGGTGGTAGTGAGGTACCTGTGTGTGAATTGCATTAGTCTTCTAAGTTTCTTTATTTGCAGAACCTTTTTGGGGGGGCACTCTGAGTTAGTTAGTTTTTTTTGGCAGTATATACAAGACGTCAGAGCTGTCTGATTTCTCCCCTTTTCGAAAATCCTCCAAACTGTGTTGAAGAGAAGTAAGGTATGCAGAAGGGAAGGGAGGAGGGAGGGAGAAGGAGTGGGTGAGGAGAGAGGGGAAGATGGGTGAGGTGGAGGGGGAAGGGAGGGTGTAAGGGGAGAAGGGTGGGGATGTGAGGGAGAGAATAAACACGTACCTCTTATTTACCCTAATTTCTTACACACAGCACACACTCTCACTTCCTCTTCTGTTTTGTAGTTTGCCTTTTACTGCAGTCATTTGTTTCTCAGCTTGTTCAACAATTTGAGAAGAAGTTGTGCTTTCATAGCGCTGTAGCACAAAGCACAGTGGGTTAGGACCCAGACATTTGAGTAGGGTTAATGTATATGTTTTTATTTATCATTATTTTTATAACACCTTGCAGCACTATAATCTGCAGGAGAAATTTCCATACTGTTTATGGTTAATAAGTGCCAGTCTGCCAAAGCATAAATAAGGAGAATTTTATTAGAAGTGTAATTGTAATTATATTTTGCTGGAATCTTAAAGGATTGAGTTATATAAATGTGTACTACTTAGCATTTTGTCTCCTATTTCCAATGATACTAACTTGACACATACCTACGATTAACTACTATTTGGCACTAGCAACGTAGGCGCCGCCTCTCGCCGCGTTCCAAGTTAGAGCGACAAATTTGAAAAGTTAAAAACAACAGCGGTATACACAGCGCGATGTTTACAATAATTTTATTAATAACATACATTTAAACGCACACAGCAATTCAGGGCTTTGATTCCGGGCCCGTGACAGCACGCAATATCACCCGGAAGAGCGTGCTTCCGAATTTTGCGCGCCATGTGCTCTCGAAATCGTGAGTGGACCGATTTCATACGAATGATTTCTCGGTCCCGGAGGATTATTTGTATGCGCACGGGGTAATTCGAGAGCAACGTCGCGCGCGAACGTGCAATTTTGTACGTGACCGAGGAACCTACCGTGTACGCGCAATATAGAACTATCGTATGACGTAAGGAAAGTTAAATATACTAGTTAATACTATCATTATTTCTCAGGTTATTGATCACATAGTCAAAAAATTTAATGTTTCAAGTTTACAAATATGAAACATAGAAAGTTGATAAGAGAACAAACCTGTTCGTAGAAAAGAAAGCATAACTGAAACAACAATTTTACCAAAAAATGGCCTTACCTCCCAGCAGTTGATGGTGACGTTGTAACATCTGACTTCCACAACACAGGTCTTTGTCTTTCTTTAGAATAGTTCACTGCTGTCAACCCGAATGCACGTAGAATACATCGCCATTTGAGCGAAAGGAAAAGGGTAACAATAACGAGGTTCTGTTACATCACGTACGTTTTAGCGCTCTTGTTCAGCCAGGATGTTTCAGGTAGATCAAGGAATCCAACATTTCTGCCATAATGCAGTAGAGAACACCATTATTCTGTTCCCGACGTTACGCCTTGGAAGCAAACAAAGTGCCACACAAAAACACGTAATTGACAGCTCACCTCGCTGTGTAGCGTAGCCGGCCGTTCTTTCTAACCAAAAACCTGCCTGAATTGCTTCGCAGAACGTTATCCCAATACACAATTTCCTGACAAGCAAAGCTTTCAATTCAAAACGAGCGTAGGCTAAAGGTAACTCACCTGGCTTTCGTTTGACGATTTTGGAATAAAATGGCACCTCTCTGACTTACAGTGGAAGATGTATAGTGTTCCACAGTGGTCATACATCCTATCAAAAAAAACATTCTGTGAGCCATACTTACCGACGCGAGACGAAAATAATCATCACGTGATTCACGTGGCTGCATAACGCATGCGTCGTCATGATGTTTTACTAATGACATGGCGATTGCAGACCTCGCCTGCTGAGAGCGTGAGGCATTCTGAAAGACATTTCCATAATGGGAGGTTGGAGTTAATTGGCATCCTGAGCCTTTGTATAAATGATATGACAAGCGGCCGTTCATAAATTACGTCACCTATATGGACCCCTCTTATACTGATGTATGCTTCATGTATACATCGTCACACTGGCTGCTACCACCCTGCATGCTGGGGACCCTTCGAAGTGACGTAATTTATGGATGGCACCAAAGAAGACACCGAGAGAACGAGGTACATTCTAGCGATAGATTGTTTGCGTGCCCCGCTTCTTTATACGATGCATATAATAAGTAACATCACGCAGCAGAACATATAATATAGTCTCCAGGGCAAGCTGAAGCATAAACCATCGTCCAAGAAATATATAAAAATGCATTTCTTCATAAAAAATAACCAAGGCATTGACTGACCGCTTTGGTCGCCTCAGCTAATGCTCGTACCATTCTGAGTCGTTCTTACACCTTGTGCAGCAGGTGGATGAACTTTGTGTGTAATTGTGTGTGGTTATATACTTGTGTAGCACTGTACTCAGAACCAAGTCAACAATATGAAAAACTATTCATTAACATGACTCTGATAGGTGAAAAGATTCTTGATGCATTTCCAGTGAGTGCTGCATAGGTCATTAGAAGACCAGTGGGGTGATGTCTCATACCAATGTGAAGCTTACTGGACAAACCTTGCTTCACATACAATGAAATGTAGTGATACTCACGTCAGTATGTATATCATTATTAGTGACAAACGACTCACCTGATAGCCACACCCTTCAGAATCACGTGACCCTCAGAAGACCATTGGGGTGATGTCTCATACCAATGTGAAGCGTACTGGACAAACCTTGTGTCACATACAATGAAATGTAGTAATACTCACGTCAGTAACAAACTGATAGCCACACCCTTCAGAATCACGTGACCCTCAGAAGACCATTGAGGTGATGTCTCATACCAATGTGAAGCTTACTGGACAAACCTTGTGTCACATACTCACGTCAGTATATTAGTGAAAAACGACTCACCTGAGATAGCCACACCCTTCAGAATCACGTGACCCTCAGAAGACCATTGAGGTGATGTCTCATACCAATGTGATCGAAGCTTACTGGACAAACCTTGTGTCACATACTCACGTCAGTATGTATACCATTATTAGTAAAAAACGACTCACCTGAGATAGCCACACCCTTCATAATCACGTGACCCTCAGAAGACCATTGAGGTGATGTCTCATACCAATGTGAAGCTTACTGGACAAACCTTGTGTCACATACTCACGTCAGTATGTATACCATTATTAGTGAAAAACGACTCACCTGAGATAGCCACACCCTTCATAATCACGTGACCCTCAGAAGACCATTGGGGTGATGTCTCATACCAATGTGAAGCTTACTGGACAAACCTTGCGTCACATACAACGAAATGTACCACTAACAGATTATTTAGACATCTATGAATGTGCTGAGTGATACACATTTCCGTGTGTATACCATTATTAGATCTAGAGACAAATTACTCACCGAAGATAGCCACACCCTTCCGAATCACATCACCCTAAGAAGACCACTGTGGTGAGGCCTCAGACCAATGTGAGTACATACAACTAGCTATAGCCTTGTTCTGACCCCTGAGCGACAACGAGTGCACATTGTTCTCGGTTTCAGGCATTAGAAAACTAGCTTTTTTTGACCTCACATACCTTAATTAAAAATTCGTGGGACCTGTCCTCTACTGCAGCTGTAGCCTCGGCGTGTTGCAAACTTAAAAGAGGTATTCGAATTCAAATTCAATCACACGTGAGGAGAGGGTTAAATGGCCGTTTAATGATATTCCCGTACAGGATTGGGCGGTGAAATAATGGGACTACGTTAATCGTGAGTGCACGCTTTGTGATATGCACGGATGCATGACTGAATACGTAGTTTGTAATCACCCGCGTGCGGACGGCCGAATTGCTGTGGCAAGAGTTGACCCTGGGAATAAGACTTCGAGACTTTCTGGCACCTGGGCCTTTCACAACGCTACGCCGCGCTGTCCTTTTGTTGTGTGCGGACAATAACACAATACAGCTCGTGTTTTATTCATTGTGTAGAGCATGCTGGCCTGCGGTGCATACATTGTATTTAAGATGTGTGTGCAAACGATTGTAACGGCTAGTTTTGAAGTTATTGTATCCTTTCTCTGCATCGGTGATCAAATTTAGAGTTTCATTCGTTCGTTCGTTCATTTCGTTTTGTTCTTTGGCGGCTGCTCGTTTATGGCAGAAGGGGTTGAAGATACCGGTATACGTAAAATAGACAATTGTTCAGAAGCTTGGGAGAGATACGTAAAGCGGTTTAGAATTAATATCGAGGCAGCAGAACAATTCATCGCTGATGAAAAATTCGTTGCCAATGAAGACCAAATGAGAGGATGAAAAAAAAAGTGGGTGAATCGAATAAGTGTGCAAAACTTAGTAGAGCCAGGAAGAGTGAGGAGTATAGACCTTATTCGACCGCAATTATGAATAAATTATTGCGTGACTTGCATGTGACATGATTGATTGTTTATTGAGAAAGGCGTCGCCGTTATTGAGTATGGCTGAACAATCGGATGCGTTTAAGCAGCTTGATGCAGTCGGGCGGGAAGTCACGCTATAATGAGAAACTTGGTATGCTAGGCATAACAACAGATCCGTACATGACTCCAAAAGATGCTTGGGACTACAACCCCTCTCGTTGGCCTGACGAACATAATAAATGCAACGCTTTGCGAGTTCATGACATACGAAGACGGGTATACGAAGGGTTCAAAACATAATATCCCAGTGCAGAAACCGTCGTAGAATACACCGAGCGAATTTAAAACACATACATGTCTAAAGGAATGAAGCTAGCCTTACACAAACCATACTATATTAAATTAAGTGTTTGAACGATAAGTCACTAAGTTCTTACAGGCCATTCACCAAAAACACATTTCCCAGTGCGTAATGGTGCGCTACGTACAAATTCAGTAACACACTACCTCTAATGTGTATACGAAGCAACGTAGCCTTACACAAAGCCTTTGTGCGCCATTTATATAATGGCTAATCAAGCTGAGAAGTTCAAAAGTCAAACAACATCGACTACTGGGAATTTTGTAATGGTTACAACCATTCTTATGACATAACGGCATAGCAATAAAATACAGCTTTACTTACAACAAAAACTGTCGCGCAAACGAATTTCTTTCGTCGATGTCACGTGACTTAATTGGTCAATATTGCTACAAGCGCGTGACATTTATATATTCATATTGCGGTCGAATAAGGTCTATAAGGAAACCTTTCAGAACTTTAAGCTGTAGCTCTTGGAAACAGGTCTTTGTGGTTAGATAAGAACACTATTTAATTAGAAGTGTATCTTGTAAGAATTTGTCGTGGGTGCAAAGTTTTCACATCCCCCAGGTAAAGATCAACCTATTACATATTCATGAAATAGGACTGAATGTTTAGGACTACTGTGCAAATGCCACTATGCCATGCAGTGCATACAACAACATCTTTGCTATTGAGTATGTGAGTCATAATCACCCGACTTCATTCCATCGATCTGTTTGAATGTGATTCAAGCCTGAAAAAGGGTGTTCTATTGATCATGGCAGCATTCACATGTTTGTATGATTACGAGTTCCATGCTTGCAACTGAAATCATGCTTGGTCAGGTCATGAGTTTTACCACATGCAGTACGAGCAGCACAGGAAGATGGAGCTAGAAGGGAAGGTAAATGGCATGGTTCACATGCGGTGTATATGTGCTAGCCTATTTTCATCCATCCACCTGCCATGCATGCACAAGTGGTACATGATGGATTCAAGTGATAATGATGTGCATGTACATGTAGAGCTATGCACAAATGTGTATGGTTCCTACACATACAAACCACGCAGCATTACATGTAGCTTAATCCCAATGGCAGCCAGCCTCACTGACCCAACTCCACAGACATTTGTCTGCAACGTCCAAGCAGAGACCTAAAAGCAATTGATCTGTGTTCTGTGTAGGAATGGTTGGCAAATTTGTGATGTCCCAGTTTAGACATGTAATGCTGCAGCAACAATCTATATCGTACCATACACATTTGCCATAGCAGATCACCATATCCATCTACATGTTGCAAATGCATGAGGGTGTGCATGAGCATAATGAAGACCATCACTCGTCTTCATACACTGTAGAAAATGGTGTGCTCATTGACAAACTAACAGGTTGCATTCCTCCACCAAGGTAACAAAGCAAGATTGAAGCTGTACAGGTAGGTGGGGCCCGGAGTAGGAAATGAAATTGTAGAAAAGAGGCGTATTACGAAACGTTGCGTAATAGCAAAGCCACGATAAACAGTGAATTCCATTTAGAGAGGGGAGCAGTCAACCACAGGTGGGTTTGCTAAGTACACCTACAGTTTCTTCTGTACCAAGTGAACTATAATTATTTTTCCGCTGTAGTGAATGTGATAATTACCGCTGGAGCGAGCGGCTACTAATAGTGGAAAAGTAACACCTCACAATAGTGGAAAATAAGGGTTATTCATAGGAAACTAAGCTAACTATCAGTGCTAATGTACTGATGTGCGAGCTGCTACTGTACCGTAGTCTGGAATGCATCAGTCGGGCCCCAGACAATCCCTGCATGTGTGCGACTCCAAAAGGAGCAAACTATGTTCTCAAAAACGAGCCAGTATATGGAAGCGCTGCGTTGTATCTTGCGAACTTCAGAAAACTGCACGATGGCGACAGATAGGGACGTGAGCAATGGATAAACCCAAGCTAAAGAACGCCCATCTTAATGCAGGATACGTTTGCTTTATCTGGTTAATAACATGGTGAAATAACAGATAATATTACCTACAATGAATGGCAGGAAACCATGCGCTTGCATATAGTTACATCACTACTATCGAGGATAGCATTAGTTTAGCAGGATTTTATGTAAGAGCGATGGCCTTTCCTGACTTCTCTGACACAGACAAACAATATAAATCCAAAAAATTGTAATGAATTGTACAAGTTAATTAGCTGTTTAATAATGTGATAAACATATAAAGCATCTGTTGAGTTTAACGGTGAAATTAGAATCACAAATCTAATATACGATGTCACATATGCTCTTCCTTGAGACAATGCAATAAACAGCAATTACAGTTTTTTTTTTTTTTTTTTCCCCCAAGGGGTTTATTTTTATTGATGAGTGTGAGCCCACTTCCTCTAGTAGTTGTGTTGACACGCAGTGAATTGTATGTTGTATTTAGTTGGTCTGATAGCAATGTGCACAACAGATTGCACATCAATGATATATACGGTAATTGTTGACAGAACAAGCGATATACGGTCATTAATCGCGCCGATAGTGCTTTTTGTCCTTCTAAGAAACTCGTTGCGGATGGATGACATCACCGCTACACGGTTAGAAAAGCGAATTAATACCATTTCCTATTTGTGTCTTCGCCTTGAATGTAAGTTCTCGTGTTGACTTGTTGCTGACGAATGTGCCATCCATGTGTAGACTGCACGCACCTAGCATTGCCCGCACTGTACACAACACGAGTTTGTGTAGCGACGCATTGTTTACTTTAGCTACCTCGCGGGGAACTGAGAAGAGCCAACCAGGTTAATCCCTGAGGGAACAAGCATAAGTCGCAATTCTTTAACCTGTAAAGCTTGTCCAGATCTATCCTAAAGTGGATAACAATACTGAATTAGCAATGTTCAAATTCATAAAGCAGGCAGGTCCAATTATCTTCAATTCAGTTGACGTGTGAGAATTGGTAATACTGTGCTAACAATGTTTACACTGTTTAATTACTGGCTACTGTAGTGGCCGCTTCATAACTGCCCAGTGCGCGAACATGCAAGTTACCATCGACGTATAATACGGTGTTGTGGTTATAGACCCCTTTCCGCGTCATCCCAAGAAGGAATCATTTTAGTGGTCATATTGTTTTGAACCAAAACATGTGTGTTATTTAGAATTTATGTTTTCATTATACGAATGATGTCAATTATGCGTCTCCGTACGAATCTACGTCTCGACTGCAGACCCTAGCATTCTTTGGTGGTTCAAAACCTAGAGCAGGTGGTTCAAAACCTAGAGCAGCAATCCACTTCTTGCGTACTAAAAGATCTGCAGGCACGCGGAAATAACGCCTCCTTTTTCCGCGTTTGCATCCGATGGCATATTTAACTCCTGTATAAATAATTACGTCATTATCTGAATTGTGCATGTATACACAAAACTCCATAATAACGCACGAGTTTTGGTCCATGACAAATGGTCGATCTTTCCTGGGATGACGCGGAAAGGGGTCTATAACAGACGTGGGAATATTAATACGAGGATTGCGTGTCCAGGCAGGAACGCAAGCGTAATTCAAGATAGGTGTGCTGACAAAAACTTGGCTTGATCATCAGAACAAACACATCACATTGAACGACGTGAATCTTTAACTTTTAACTTGACATACAGTGTTTAACGGTCATTTAACTCTTTGAACGAACGCCAAGTGCATATAACATGCATTCTCACACAATCATATAATTATGCATGTCAGTGTTGTGTTTATTACAAAGAATCGCCATATTGTACATTTACATGCATGCAATTCAGTGACATGCATGTAAACCAGCCATGTAGATACTGAAGTTAAACCTAGGTGGGGCACTGGGGTACGCACATTTTGTCTGCCATCATTACCTCGTACATACAGTTGTAACAAACCATACTTATTATGAACTGCACATGGAGATGGAGTGAACTGGCATTTTAAACATGTTGTACTACACTAATGTGGGATACACATTCCTGTTCTGGGAGTAAATAGCACTAGTGAAGTCATCTGAACAAAGTGTTTTTGAGAAGAAACATAATTACTACTGTTGTAAAGTAACAAAACATGTCATGTACTTAGCAGGTCACAAGTGAAGTTGCGATCCACACATTTCGTACTACACTGTCATGTAGAATTCAAAACAGTTGTGTGTTATGCATGCATATATATGAACTATAGTGTTCCGGTTCGATCCATTCGAACCGAACATCGACTTAATTCGAACCGAACTTCGAACGGTTCGTACTTAAAAATTATCAATGATAATTACTGGTTAAGTTAAATTTGTATGACCGTACGAAACAGTTACATGTAATTCGGCACTGATTCGCGCGTGATTGCACGAATCAGTGCCGAATTAACTGTTTCTTTAAAAAAGAAAGTTAAGAAACAAAAGTAGATAGACCACTTTGAACTTTTGGGAATTACGCTGCAATTTATTTATCATGCATTATACATTGACGAAGCATACGTCATACATGCATTCATGCAAATAAGTGTAATGTCCCGACTCCCGGGCGAGCGCTAGCTACTGTAAGTACAGTATTCTATCGTACGGTTCTTATGTATACCTGACTACATGTACTTGTGTACATAAAATAAACAAACCAATCATCATTATGAATTCGCGGCGCTGGTATACAAGGCAATGAATTTTTAATGAGATGTTCGAAAGGTTCGAAAGATATTCGAACCGAACATCGAACCGAGTCGAACCTCGAACCGTTCGATACCGGTTCGGTCCGAACCGGAACACTAATGAACTAGCATGGCGTCCAAAGGGTTAAGGACATCGAATGTCAGCCAGGCTTTACAAATGAATTGAATATTTTATGCTGCAAATGAGAGTATATTTTGGCACATACATGTATATATGTAACCAATGCACATGTCTTTACTTAATCAGCATATTTCTAATATAAGTTGGATTGCTTATATTTGTTTTGTAACATTGTAGCGGATGATGCTACTGTACTTGTTGATGGCTGGACTATTACCACGTGAGTCTATTCTGTGACCTGCGCTATTTCATGAACTAGGTGGGCTGTTTTTGGATTTCAGAAGAACACTACAGTATATGGCATTGCATGTTTATTCTTCACCGGTAATAATAGGCTTCTGTAGTCTCACAGGTTCACTATTGCTATTATTTTAGAACTTAAAATGTACACTCACATAAGCTAGTTGACAACAAACACACAGTAATTCCTTACTGCATGTGGTTATTTACCAAACATGATGACTTCTAATGTTATAAGGTATGCACATGTGCAATTATTTCAGTTGCATTGGCTCAGCTATCGTGTCCAGATGGACCAAACTGTTCAGCACCACTATGTCCCAATGCAATTGTGCAGTACATGTGCAACATATCTGTTCCTCGTCTGTTCACACGATGGACTGTGCCAGTACAGTCGTGTGGAGGAACAGACACAACTTTACTGCTATTACGTCAGAGTGCTCAAAGCAATTGTGGCAGCCAGTCTATTCTATGTGGGCTGTTCCAAGCATCCAATGTCCCTCCTGCTGGAGACACTCCATGCACTTCTTCCATTCTTCATGTAAATGTCACTGCTGAGCTGAATGGATCGCTGATAACATGCAACAGCAGTGATGTCAGTACTCAGTACCTCGTTGGAAATGCCAAACTACATGTATTATGTAAGTCGTAAATGTACATTTAGATCATACTTTGAAAATTTTGGTGGGTTATAGAATTTGGCATGGATGACAATAGTTGTGTAAAAAGGATGAAGCATGGGTGATTGTAAAAGGAATGACATAGACCTGTATTTAGTACATACACATTTAAGGTCCTATTAACATGTATCATTTTTCTTTAGACAGATCCTTGTTTTCTCCTTTTTACACCACCATTGCCAATCAATCCTATACCTTGAAGTGAATGTTGTATTATCTAGTTTCCTCAGTTTGAAAATCATAAGTCTAACACAAACACAGTATAAAGCATTTCATGTTTATAAAACACACACAAGTGATGCCACAGAGCCAGTTCTATTTATTTGCTATGGTAGATATATCTGACTGTCTCACAGCCATGACATCAACCTATGTGCACAATGGTATGCACTTTTATGTCTTCAATACCACTTGGCTAGGGCCAAGCAACCACATTCACTGAATTGATTTGCGGGTGACCAGTTCCTGGTTAATGTTGTGACCTTTTGCTAATCTATGGTCAGCAAGGACACCTGGGATGTGAAGGAGGTCAAGTGGTACCTGGGCCCTGAGGAGTGGGCTCCTAGGGGGAATGGCTACAGAGGGGGAGGTGATGGCTGTAGGTAGTAGACATTATTTCAGACGTTTCACTGAGATTCACATTAAGAGCTGACCTCACTCTCATGCATGCAGGTCTGGTACAATGCCTATATATATCTGTGTCTTATCTGCTAATACATGTACATGTATCTTCAATAATATATTCAAGATTAAGAAATCTTTATCCCTATTTTGTCTAAGCTGATATGCAAAGTAGTGTGGCATGGAAGATGAAGCTACACCCACTATTTTTAATGGCTACAAAGTCCCTCATGATTACAATGGATAGAAGACATACAGTATGCATAAAAGCAGCAGGATAATGATCACATGATATCAATGCATTAACACCCACCCACCCCCTGCCATCTGATAAAACGACCTCAGAGAGGTCACCAGCATTTCAATGAACCATAGCTGAAAGTTTATAACATCATTACTATAAAAAAACAATGAATAATATTCATAGTAAAACTTCCAGTTATTGAAATGGTTATGGTTTCATTGGCAATGCTGGTTGGTTTACACAGCTATTGTTGCTAAAAATAGGGGAAAGTCCCCCCCCCCCCCCCCTTCCCCTCGTTGTGGCAGTTCTAAACGTTAAACACTGACTAACCTTTTGACCACAAGATTATTATCATCATCACTCAGACCACAACCTCTGTGCTGAGTTTTGATTGAATACTTGATGTGGCTGTTTCTTCTTTGGGCTGTTTCTTATTTGGTACCCCTCTGACATACATCAAAGAGCACTTGCTTTCAGATTGGTATACTGAAACGACTAAAAACTTATTCTGATGGAATCCTTATAAAATTCTTATCTATCAGTGTTTAATTTTTACTTTGGTGTAAGCACAAGGTAAGTAGACTGTTCCTTTATAGGTTCCATGCTACATGCATACATGCACAGTGAGCAACAATGAAGCAGGGTATTTTTCAAACATTGAACCATCAAATAGAAAAGGCACGAAACTGTTCCATATTGTCTTCTGGCTCAAGTGCTGTTAAAAACTTAACTGTCTGATCATTCCTCTAAAAAGAGGGACCTCTGTATTCATTTTGACATTGATTTATACTGGACCAATTATAATTAAACGTCTTCCTTATCTGTCAGAACTCAATTCATGTGCTGATGGTCATTTCCTCTCTGACATTATATAGAGATTAAGAATTGTACTACATATTAACTCTTTGAATGCAAACATGCATGCATGCACACACAACCATTACACCATTCATGCATGATTTAGATATTGCGTGCAAAAAATTGTTGATCATTCACAACTCTATGATGCGTGCATATGCTTGTTACACTTGTAACCTTATAAGTACATGTACAAAGAAATTCTCGCACTAGCTACATAGCCATTGTTCGAATGATTTCACTTCACATCACTAATGCATCACTTCAATACTCCAAGAACAGTAATGCGTAGCCCAGATCAGTGTAGTATATCATGCCTGTTCACTCTTCCCCTTTTGCAAGTTCGTATTATGGATTGTTGCAACAAAAGGTGCCAGCAGGTTATACTGGACACACAAAATGTGCTTACATCAGAACCACATATTCGTATGACTATGGGGTTACATGCATGTCAGTATTGCACTGCATGCATATTCAAAGTGATATTGATCAACACAATACAACACACAGCATTGCATGAATGGTGAGGCAGATAATTCTCGTTTTGTGAGCATTATGTATATATGCACTTGGCGTTCAAAGAGTTATTTTTCTGAATCTAAGTCATCTTCCATTTGATTTCCAGCTGCTCCCAGCACCCCACACTTATCAGTAACTGCAAAATTAAATGCTCTGGAAGCAAGCTGCTCTTTTGGAGATCAGGATACCTACTGTGACATCATCATTATGATGAATGGAGCAGTTAAATCTACTGCTGCTGCAAATGCTACATTTAATAGACTAACCAGTAACATGATGTATCAAATTAGTGCTAGAGCTATCAATAGGTGTGGAGATTTCTCAGAAACAAGTGTATCACATTGGACATGTAAGGTTTAGTCATAATTGTTATTTAATCATCCTGATGTATTATGTCAGTACCAGAAGCCCCACCCACCTCTACAATCAGAGTTCATGAATCATTAATCAATGGATCGGTAACCCAAGTGAATATCTACTGGAGCCATATCGTGAGCTTGTGCTATTGCACTTTGTCACTTGTGACTGCAAATTCACACAAATACACAGGGTGGCAATGTATCACAGTATGTGGTCAAGTTTATATCTGGGATGAACACCTTCACATCTAAAGTATCAGTCCAGAGCTTTTGCGTTGCTTTGAGCTGTGCATATAACCAAACTGTGAAAACAACTGGAAGTGGCTACACTATAACCATTTCATCTGTGAATGATGGAGGAGTGGGGCCAGAGAGTGATCCAGTTCAAGGTATCATTGTGAATTGATGCCATTACCCTTTAATACACTGACTTGTAAGTGCCAAGAATGTTTCAGTGCACAAAAATATGTATTGCCATGAATTGGTAGATTTTTTCATGCCCATTCAGGCTAAGGTGCTTTGAGCTGTGTATATAGCCAAACTGTGAACGCAATACAACAGCTCTACTGTCAGATGTTTCTGTTCCAATTGATTTGATTTGAGCACATAAGCTTGCTTTTAACATTTATGTTAGAATAAATAGAGGAAAGAAGCCTGCATGTGTACATATGCATGCACACATCTGTATTTTTATCGAAATAGCACATTGTTTTATCATATAGGAGAGTCTCAATCAAGTTCCAGTATATCATACTCAGATATGTACCCAGGTCAGTACATCACGATGGTTATACTACATGCATACTACCAGCATACATGCTGTCTAGGAATTAAAAATCACAGTGTGATTATCCAATGGTTTATGTTGCCATTGAATATACCAATTCAGAGCTCTCCCCAGGATTAAAAAGTAGAGTGGTAATGAACAGTTGTTATGAAAGGGACTACATTGGGTGGGTACCTCACCTGCCCAGCAACGGGGAATTGAGGACCGCTGTACGTTCTCCTGTTGTGGTCTGGGGTGTAGCCCAAGAAGGGTTTGCATATCTGCATGGACTACTGCAGTTGTAATACATCTTCATACTGGTCTTTATTAGTTATTAAAGGTGGCTAGCCTCTGCCACATGTCATTTTACCTAATCTGTAATCAGAATTATTAAATTAAGCACAAGGCTATGAAATATGAGGGAATATGATTACAGTGATGCAAGTACAGTATCATTAATTCAGATGACAGCATAAAATTTTAAATGAAGCGTTTGATGCGAATTTAGGTGACTCAGATTTTTCAAAAGACTTAATGTATAGCTCCATGCACGTTGGTTACTCACCGCCTGTTGAGAGTTTTGGAGAAATAAAAGAAGTTTTTTCTTCTCTAGTTCTTTTTATTTCCAAGCAGGTAGCAATGCACATATGTAACCAAATACATGTACCATTCATTAAAATGAAATACATGTATGTTCTATTTATTGTTCGTCTTAGTAAAGAAGAGGGTTATATATTGCAAATTTTGCCATTCGTATCTGCTTAATGGGATGAAACTATTCCAACCAAATTTCTGCACACATACAAACATAATTAGCATGTTTTACTTTGTCCACAACATGCTAGATACTGGAGATATAATTTTACCTCTGACGGATGTTAGATGTTTACAAAATTAGAGTTTAATAACTAAAACGACTTGTAAATCCCATCTCTTAAGTTTCAAAATTGATATTCAGGTGCAGAAGTCACGTATCTAAACATGTATTATTTTCCTTATAGATTTGATAAGACATTGCAAAACAATAGCTTTCAGAGCATGAAATTGGAGTTTAGCGGTATTGCCCGTTTGAGGGAATTGTTGTATATTTCAGTTCAATTATCACTCTGTCACAAGTCACATTACTTTTAAAACTGAGAGTTGTTAAGAAGTTTAATTAAATCTGAGTCTCCTGCATTAATTTTATTGTGAAATTAAGCTTGTACTAACTTCCTAAGTTATTGAGACAGTTACACTGTTGCATCATCGATCAATTATAGTTACGTTATGCACGCGAGTTGCGCAGTGCCATTCTAAAGGGCCTGGGAGAATTCTACGTCACCATACATAGCCTAAACTGAGACAATTATTTTCCAAATGACTCTCATGCAGTTGCAGTGGGTGTTGGAGTTGGAGTTGGAGTTGGGATACCACTTCTAGTTACTGTGATTTGTATAGCAGCTGCTTTCATGAAGATGCACTCTATTGTACCGAAACACAGGTAAAAAATTTTCTATTGATTTACATGAGGTAATTACTTTGTTATACTATATTATTTACCAAATTGACTGTGAAGATCACCGAATGTACATGTAAGTGATCTACATTAATGAACTATTGACCATAAACTGTACATTATACCATTTGGAGAGGGTTCAAATGCAGGTAATGGTAGTGCAGACCTGTATAGTGTAGGGTATGGTAAAAGGAGTGGCATTATCATCTATTTATTGGAAGTGCATACAGCTTTGATAAAACTATCACCTGCAAATATTTTGTGTTTTAGCAAAGTAATAAGGATAAACAGATTTAGACCGCGCAGCCTTGTGTCTTCTCTACTAAATGCTATGTTTATTGGAATAAAAGTTTGTAACCATCCACTATATGGAGGAAGGACCTGAACTAGTCATGATTTGGTGCAACTTTCAATTGCAGTTCTTACAAAACATTGCGTTCATAATGCATACTCATAGTGCAGAACGAATGGTAACAGAGACGAGCACACCTTTGTGGAGTGGAAATTTTATTATCCTTGCATTGTGGCTCAGTTTGCACTGATTAATGGCTTGCATAGATATACACTGAAAGCCTTGAGCCCAATTAGCATAAATAGCCAAGCCAGCTAATATAATTAGATAATAGATGACCACCAGAGAATACTACTCTTACATACAATGCAATCATAGGTTAATTCAAGTAGCTCTGAGACTAGAGCGCTGAAGCATTCTCAGGCCAGTATATTGGGTTATATTTGCTTATCTGTGTATGTATGTCACATGTGTACAGAAAGGTAGTATGCTGGAATCGAAGGACAGCAGTGCCAAGCAACCAGGTGAGCATTAGCTGCCGAATACATGCTATATTTAAACAGATTTAAAATTTATTACAGTTTCCCAAAAGAAGGAGAAAGTCACAGAATGTGGCAATGATACTCAATTTAGTCCCTCTGAAGATAAGGCTGCAAAGCAGAATCAGTCACCACCCAAAGAATGCGAGACAGTTCAAAATCATCAGTATGGTATAATACAGAATACAAGAAAGGTACATGCATGGTACAAAGTGTATAGGATTGGTAAACATTGCTTTGTGAATTGTATGTAAAATTGCATGTGGGTTACTATCCAGCGTGATACCCTTCCAAATGTGCGGTACTTCACCCTGCATAATTGACAAAGCTTGGCAAGTATACATTTGCTCATACAGCTGTACTGCAATAAAAATGTCACAAACACGATGCTTGACAGGAGGTTGAAACATGTATCATGTAGATATGTAACTTCTGTAACCCAGAAAATGTTTTTTCGTCCCTACATGCATCATTTAATATGCATGTAAAATATTGACAGAAGTTTAATGTGACCACTGCATTTATGGGGAAACAAATTGTCTATGTATGCAACATGCATTTGATAATCTGTGCTAGAATAGTTGCATGTAGAATTTAATGGATTGCATTGCCATTATATTCAAATGCATCTCCTAAACGCTCATCTCTCCCACCCACATTAACACATAATTGGTGTCACATCTATTGGGCATGTTGCTGCTAGACAAGCAATACCTATACAATGTACAACACCATGCTCCTGACTGGGGGGGAAGAACCCATAATTGCAGCTACTAAGTATGAATTCAGAAATAATCTTGGTAGTTCACTTGATAGCATGAACTTGCCAGGTATGAAACCATCAATGTAAACAATAACCAATTGCAACTGCACAACCTGTCAGTGCCGGATTGGGGGAGGGGGGGGGGGGGGGGGTTCTACTTAGTGACTGTGCACACAATGCCTAGACTTCCTCATTTCAATTTTACATTGTTTGACACCATGCAATCTCACACTTCTCAACAGCTTTCCACGAAGCCTCTTTGCCTCACGTTCCTGCATGCCTCAGTGTGCCAGCATATCAACACACATTAATTATTTACACTATAATCCCAAACAATTGAGCATACAATCTATCTACTTGCAAATGTTACGTATCACACTTTTGATTGGATAATATCTGTATTACTACTGGCGCATTTTTTCCCTACATAACTTTAATATTGTTAATGGTACATGGAATTCACCTATGTGGAAACAGTAATCATTTTCTACAGCATTATATTATGATGTATGGCACTGTATTAAGTTAGGCATATGCATTGCAGTATAAAATGTTTACGTATACCTCATTACATGTGACTCTTAATATGTTTGATTGCTTGGATTATTTAGCCATTCAAACGAATGCCACATTATATTACGAATCCACGTGGTAGAACTGTTCTATCTATTCAAGATGATAGACTGGTCTTCAAAAAAATGAACTATATTTCTACTGACACACAATTGTGGTATCTAGATGAACAACCAGATAATTCATTTATGATTGTTTCCAAGATGAACAAAATGGTATTGGCCAGTACTGACAATGGAGTTGATATTCAAATCAGACGTGGGGATTACTGTCAGAGATGGTTTCAAGATAGTAACATAATTGTGTCTGCAAAGGATCGAACCGTAATGTGCATAAAAGACCAAGAAAATGTGCCAGTCTGTTTGAAGAAACCGCCAGAATGTGGAATTATTTGCCTTCAGTCCAGTGTAAGTATTACTGCAGCAATGCTGCCTGCAAACAAGAAAATTAACCACTTGTATTATGGCAGATGCTGTTAGCATGCAAAGTATTAGTGATGCTGAGCTTTTTTGTGTTGAAATTATCGTGAAAGTCCACCAACTTATAGACATTATATTATTCAATCCTAATATCAATAGGTCAGAAAGTATTCACTGAATGATGTGAACTACTGAATTTACTACACAGGGCAGTTATTAAAAGTCGAAATTTAGCAATACTGACAGTTTAGTGTCAAGTAACAAAAGCTGCATTCCAAGTACTCACAATTAGATGACAGACACATGCTCACTACAATGTTGGTGGTTCTCAGCTGTGTGTATTACAGACACTTTATTGTGTTAAAGAAATTAGGTCAACACTTAAAAGTAGGAAATGCCTACATTTGCCTCATCCATACAAGGCTATGTATTATTGTAGAAAATTGGATATTATCTCAAGTACTGTATGTTAACAGTATGTACTTTGTGTGCATTGTGATAATTAAATTTTCTTACTGATTTTTTGCACATAGATTATAATTGCTTCATTTGGAGTAAGAATTTGCAATGCTAATTAAAAAATACAAGCTAATAGTCTACAATCATATGTTAAAGTGTACATTTAATAGCAAATAACACATTTTAATGATGGTCAATAAATTACAGTGATTTGCTTTTTACATACATGTAGTTCTGTAAATAGTGCACACATTTAACCATCAAAAAAGGGGAGACTTTATTGACTTTAATATTGGCTGTAATGAAAACAAATAATATGGTACAATTCGATAAGGCATCTGTTTGCTATAAATACATCATTTTATTTTTCTACTCAAATATTAGCCCATGGTCCCAATGTGCTTGGCGGATGTGGAGGATGGTTCTGTGTTGGAGATCAAAGATGATGAAGTGATAGTTAACCCAAATATGGATTTTACCAACCTCAGTCAGCACTGGTACATCTACCCAGGCAAAAAGGACAGAGCTTTTACAATAGTGTCAAGAAAAGAGCAAAAAGTATTGCAATGGGATGATAATGCTGAACTGATAGTGAAAAATTGTGACATTGACGAGGAAGATGCACAATGGATAATCTTAAATGGATGCTTTGTTGTGAAGAAGAAATGGTATATGAAGGACAAACGATTTAATGCGCATCCTATGGTAAGTGTTTATTGTTCTCATGATCATCAAGGAATGAGAAGGTGTAGAGTGGGGAGGACAAAATTGCACCTGTTAGAGACTAAGTTGAAGTTAATCAACCATGCATTAACTCAGTAACAGCCATCTCTTGAATGATAAAAAGATTAACGCAACAGTTTTTATTTCTGTTTTAAATTTTTTATTTTAGACCGTTCCATTTGGCAACATGAATGTTATTAGTAAGCTTGATACAAAGCTTAACTTTTTTGTCTTCTGTATGGGACATAATAACTAAGTATACAATGTTGCTGTCATATTGAAAGCTTATGCAAACAAGAAGGGACATGAAATACTTGTAATATCAGCAAATTAGCTATCAAATGTAAACAGTAATATGCATTCATGTAGCGCTTATATCAGATACTATCAATAAAATTGAGATAGCAAAATGTATTATTAAACAAAAACAGAGTTTTGCTTGATACTTTCCACATTCATTAGGAGTACAGGATGATTTAACATTGGAATATGATTAGTAAGACATTTTGAATGCAATTTATATTGATTCCTATGAAAACGCTTGTAACAAACTTAAACCAGCCACTATAGGTGATTTGTATAATACTACTTGTCTTGGAAAAGAATGTCCGAAGGGTGGCAATAATCCCTATTTAGAGTCATTTATTTGAATACTTGTAGAAACGTAACGATAAAATCAAAATCTATCATAAACAAACTTATAGCAACAGCATTATGATGTTGTCATGAAAACAGTCCAGCACCAACATAAAGGTTTCATCTGGTTTCTGGATCACTATCAGATTGCAACACAATGAATGTATAGCTAATTAATGTTTATATTTGGTTTCAGCTGCTGTCTCTAAGTAGAATATTTCAGCAGTTTTGAAAGGTTGCATCACACTCTTAGTTCTATATGAACCATGCTTCAAAAGTGTCAAAAGCAATGGACATTATATTTGCTGCTGTTAGTATAGTCATAGAACATTCAACCTTTTTAATTTTAACAAGCTATCATAGTCATATGGCTACATGTACAGTATTTATTGTAGATGTCTATAATATATGGGACAGTTTCCGCGAAAATTGCCCCACGGTTAAAATGTTATAAAAATGCATCGCGTTTGATCGCTATAACTTCCCAACGGATAACGCTATCGACTTCTTATTTTCAACACTTCATAGTGAAATGATGTCGTATGAAGTGTTGAAAATAGGAAGTCGATAGCGTTATCCGTTGGGAAGTTATAGTGATTCAAACGCGATGCGTTTTTATAACATTTTAACCGTGGGGCAATTTTCGCGGAAACTGTCCCATATACTGCTGCCACTACTTTGATTTCTCCATGTCATTGTGTTTTGAACAAGAGTTATGTGCATTATACCATGTGCATTGCTTTCTTGCAGATTCAGAATTGCTGCATGATCGGATTCCAATCCTATTACCTGACATGGGATTTGCTAACAGAAAAAGTGGTACTCAGTAATACTGTCAACAAATCCATGCCTTTTGACAGGCACCTGTGGATGCTGGACATGCAACTGGATGGAACCTTCACAATGGCATCTTGTGCTAATGATAAAAAGTTTCTTTCTAATAAAGGCAATACCCTTGTCTGTTGCAACCTCACCTCTGATGATTGCCACCTGTGGAGACAAGAAGGCAACGTCATAAAATCTGAAAGTACTCATGGTCATCTCATTATTTGTTCTCCTGCTACAGATGAGTTTGTTGTTACTGATAATCCAGAACCTCCCATTGATGACTTTTCAAGACCAGAGCATGAATATGCCACTGTGGAAGGTCACCCAACTCTTGCTGTCAGCTGTAGGGGTACTGGTGACAAGCAGCAACTGATGCATGAATGTGCAACAATAAAAGTGGTAAGCATTTCCTAGGTACCGTATTGCTTAAAAATGTTTTGCTATTTCATTGAGAGACAGAAAAGTTCACAATTGTTATACCCATAATGTCATGGTTTTTATAGAGACATTATTTGGCTGCAGTCATAGCATGCTAAAATGACATTCAAGTAGCTTAAGTATAAATGTAATCTTATTTACTTGGCAAAAGAGGGTCGTTTAACTTTTATACTGCATGCATTCCCATTAATATTTTCTATTTTTAGGAGTACTTTGTATTCAATTTCATGTTTTGGGGGGCCAATGACATGTAAGAATTCACATGGTACTGTTTCAGCATTGTCTATTGCAATGCCATATCATAGAGTAGTATGTTGTATTATGGTAGTTCTTTTACACAGCTGATACAGGTCTCCTACATTGTACACCAAGAAAGCAATTGTGTCTTGTCCAGTAAAAATAATAATTCAGAAGTCACCATGTGTCCCTATAACTGTGCACTATGTAGCACTCATTATTGGGTATTGGACTACCAACTGGACGGGACATTTTTTATCATTTCATATACCAAGGACAAGTTAACGCTATCGTGTGATTGTACCACAAGCACACCAGCCGAAGGTAATCGTAAACTTATCACGAGTCCGTTAAAAGGTGATGAGAGCCAGCGGTGGAGTTGGGATGGTGACCATATTGAATCTGTGAAGTTTAAAGGCCAAGTCATCAGTCCAATGCCTGGAAACCAAACATTGTGTCTGTCTACTAAAAGTGCCACTGACAAAGCTCAGCTGTTTAGGCAAGAGGTGAGTATTCCTATTTCTTAGTGAACGGGTTTAAAATTACTTATTATTAAAAGCATTATGTCACCTCTTTCTCCTGAAATAAGCATAATTAAAGCACCAAAATCTTTGATGATTTTACAAACATTTTCGATGCACAAGTCACGAAATTATCTCCAATGCTGTACTAAGATTAATAGACAATGTTTAGTTGTTTATGTCCAATATTATTGATCAGTTGCCCTCAATATTCTATTGCTTGTTTCACTGCGCAAATAAAGATAGTGAACAATATATAGCCATCATGATTGCATGCATTGCACAATAAGCATGGCAGCACTGATAGCGTCTGCAGGCCAACCTGTGAAAGGGATCAGTTAGCTGAAGGACATAGTTACATCCTTCAGGTACCTCTTACTCTTCAAACGGGTTTATGCGACTTTGTATAATTTCTTCCAGTCCTATACTCCAGTGCTCATCAGATGCCTAATGGATGACACTGTGTTGGAGCTGGATGATGCATCTGTACTGAAATTCAGTGACGTGGGTGAATCATGGCCAGATAGCCAAGTGTGGTACCTCAAGTACACGAATGGATTCAGCAATCCATCATTTATGATAATCTCGAAAAAGAATGGACAAGCTTTACAGGGTGATGGGTTAAACGTGGAGATTAAAGATAGGGATACAGCCAATGAATATCAGCAATGGAGAAGGGATGAATTGTTCATTGTGTCCCAGAGGAAGAATACAAGGAGAATAAAAGTTATGTCAAACACAGGCCGAAAGTTGGTCCTAGATAGTCGTGATTCTGACAAGTCAAGATATTTTGAATTTCAGCATTTTGCAGTTGAATCCTATTAATAGAACATTTGGTGTAACATGTAACATTTGCACACATGCATACAGCATACATTAGTTATGTATTGACCCTTGCAACAATTCAGTACTGTCTTGTACTCGTTTCGTGTGTATCTAGCAGAGTGTGGTATAACTTGCAAATAAAGCCAATTATTAGGATTAAATTAATTAAGCACTTGATTTCTTTTACATGCATTACAATAGTTAGGCAAGCACTAATTAATTCAATTGGATTTAGATTGTTGAATTATATCAAAACCTTCATAAATCAAAAAACATTCAAAGCCTTCTATTTCAAGATTAGTCAATCTTAATAAATATGTATAAGTAGCACAAGATGTGAATATTCAGTGGAACAGGATTAGTTTCAGGTTATAGCTGAGCTAGTTATTGTATTTAGCATCATGACGTATTCAGGTTGAACATATTAATAATTCCGCTATAAAATGATGTAAAAGCACCACCTGATGTGGTACTAAAATTACATAATAGTGAGTTATTAGAAGTCGAGTAAAAGTGAGGGTTTTAGTGTTTCGAGTTTCATTTGTTTTTTGAATATTGAAATTTAATAATTTTGCAAACTTAAATTCAGGCAAATATGTAGTTTATAAATTCTCTGATTAATTAAAAGCCTGATCCTGTGTATTGTATCTGTGGAGGCTTGTCTACAGACCCAATATACGCAGCAGCAGGTGGATTACATCACCGCAAAACGTGTCTTAATTGTGAAAGCGTATCGAGCTGGGGACGAGACTAGCACATGTTTCTATGCAGTCCGAGGAGAGTTGCATCTGAACGTTACAAATTATAGGTCACGCAATAGTATACACAGTGCACTGCAGCAAGGCACAGCCATAATCAGAGTCATTTACAATGCTATTCAGTAGCCCTCGATCAATTCTACCTTAGAGCATTCAATGCAACCATCACTGTCTCATAACAAATTGTTATAATACCAATGTCTCCGAAATGCAAAAAGAGTATTTTAACTTTCGCAACCAAATAATACCGCAGTAACAGAAGGTGTCAGCAGTCCACACTGTTCCAGCATCTGTGTCAGTTCTTCGCTGATCTATCATCTTTATATTTCCATCCCCCGTACAATTGTTGTGTTATGAAAACTTCGTTGCTAATGATTGAATTCAAACTTCTGACCACAGTCATTAATGCCTAATGTTATAAGTGTTAGGTTCGATGAAAGAGATTGGCATCTATGGTATTCATCATCAAAAATCACTTAGGACAAGGTTAGTTCAGGTTGTATTGCTTTCAAGTCTCTCACATAGAGGCATTATGCTAAATAATATGGGACAGTTTCCGCGAAAATTGCCCCACGGTTAAAATGTTATAAAAATGCATCGCGTTTGAATCGCTATAACTTCCCAACGGATAACGCTATCGACTTCCTATTTTCAACACTTCATACTACACCTTTTCACTATGAAGTGTTGAAAATAGGAAGTCGATAGCGTTATCAGTTGGGAAGTTATAGCGATTCAAACGCGATGCATTTTTATAACATTTTAACCGTGGGGCAATTTTCGCGGAAACTGTCCCATATGCAATAGATCTAGAGTTCTAAGAGTGTTATTATGTTTAACTGCTTGCATCCCATATGGTGCATGTGTCCCAATACCTATTGTCGAACAATTAATGATGGTATTCCAAATATGAACTCACAAAGGACAGAAACCATCACTATCATTAACCTGTACATTTGCTGCCAATAATTCAAGTGCGTGGATTTTATAATTACAGTCTTTCAATGAATTTAGAATGCCTGTCAGACCATTGTGTTTTAGGTTACAATACCCCACAGTAAGTGCATTGATGCTCCTATTAACACCAATCAGTCCTTAATGGACTGTTCATCAAGTGAAGATACTATTATTCGCAGCTCACCAATAGGATGACTGACCAAGTAAGAGAAATAAATTAAGTACGAGTCAAAGAACAAATAAGTAATATTAATACCTTCCTATTAAATGCCTAGGTAAAATTAATAAACTATTGATGAAATATTAGCAGGTTACTGTGTAACGGGAAACTTTAGAGAGTGCAAATATTCATGAATTGGGAGGACACTAAGATTTTGCGGAAAAAACTTTCATGGGATGCGTCTTGTTGTTCATTATACATATCAAGTCGCCGATTTGGCAAAGAAGCTGACAGTCCAAAAACTGCATCACCCCCCGAATGTTCCCTGCTATACGGTATAATTTGTGCTACGTTTCTGAATGAAACTGTATTGTATTATCATTATTGGTCAGTTCAATTTTGATTCACATTGAGCAAGTGAGTAGAGTATCATAGTTGGTTACTAATTTATATGATTATTAATTTAATTCTAATATCTGTTACACTATTATTTCTTTCCATGCTCATACAAGTACAACATACTGAAATTTTTGAAATTTAATTTGCAAGCTCGTTATCATTCCTTGACTGTGGGCCACCTCCCCTTTCCTTTCCCCACATCAAAGGAAACCCGGATTTGGAATTCTCTCAACAGCTCTACAAAGTTGGTGTATGGTGTCTGGTGTCGTAGTTCATTCTTTATTGCTCTTCCACTCATCAGTGATACTCATAAATATTGTACAATATCTGGAGTTCAAATAGTAAGTGAGAAAGCCATCATGGGGTCATTCTGGGAAGGGTTCCCTCTGAACACATACATCATTTTCTGGTTGAGGTCATACAACACTGGAGAAAAATATAACTGTTTCCAACCGAAGTATTCACAGTATCATATCTTTACCTGTTCCAAGGGTGACTGTGTTGTCGGGTGGAGCACCATTCCGAAAGATGGGGTACTGTGGATCTGCAGTGTCGCCTAGGATACCAAGGATGTCTTTGCTACACGTGGGCACAGGGAGCTGTTTGATCCTCTCCAGGTGGTGGATGGAACCGATGTCAGCGTACTCTGAAAAGTTGTGATGAAGGTACCTAGAAATAGATAAGTATTAATGATAGCTTTAGTGCAATTGTTGCTCAATGCCTAACATGTTGAAGTGGTAGTCATATCCATTGATGGGAGTGGTCCAAATACCATCCGGGCTAACTTCAACATTGAGCACCGTCATGTCAGAAAGCCTGCCCACGTTCAGGCTGAATCCTGATGTACAGGGAAAGTGATTTAAAATGGCCAAGATCCCATCCAATGTTTGACCGGCAATGGCTCGACTTAGGAAGTTTCTTGCTAAAGAAGAAAAGCACAAATCAAAATAAATCCACATTGCACCCATGTCCTAAGGTTAGGAAAATAAATCATTAACTCTTTCGTGGGCGGCAACGCATTATTGCTCTGCAGTTGCTATAAAGAATCTAACCATTATAATGTTTTTGGGTCAACAACGTATTGTTCAGAGGAAAGTCACCGCAATAATTGCCTCGAAATGATGCTAATTTAAAGTTCTTGGCTTCAGTTAACTAATACAGTTCTTCATGATCACAGCTTCAGTTAACTGAAGCCGTGATCATGAAGTTTAAATTAGTATAAATTAAATTAGTGCGTTGGCAATTGCTGTTTCGGGTAAAAGTTCCTTGTAAACAACTTCTGAGAATTTGACAAGCAAATAATATTTCCTCTGAATAATATGTTATGGACTCCAAAAGCGTTAATGGTTAGATATAAAGTGGCTTCATTATAGCAGCTGCGGCGCAATATTGCGCTGTTGCCCATGAAAGAGTTAATTCGACACACAAATATTACGACCTGCTGTGCTCATTTATCAATACTTGTCACCCCATACTCAGGTATCGTCCACTTGTTGCTCCATACTCACGTATTGCCCAGGTCTCCAGGTTAACATCGCTGGGGAACAGCGCATTCTGGGTCATGACCACTCCGTTGCTGTTGAAGCCGTATGCATCCCCGCACAAGATGCCAGGGTAACAGTAATGGGTGAACTCCTCCACAACAGCCCCAGAGGCACCAGTGACCCTGGCGTGAACGAAATACCCGAGGTCCATGAAGTACGGATCGTTGTCTTCGTTGTGCGCCATCAGTGACTGCAAAACACAGGAAGTAAAGGGAGAAAAATAAACGGACGAAACAAACACATTTTGCGAATCAATAAACATACTTGAGTACCTGAACATATGTGTGCACATATGTAGTAGGGTTATTTTGCTATATATATTTGTTTTGTGCGTGTGCTAAATAGTGACATTCATTCATGCTTCGGCACGGTCACTTGCAGCTAATTCTACTTTCCTATATGTGGACAGCGCACACACCGTGCTTCCTTGAAGGTTGAGGTAGACATCCGAACATGCCGGGGTGGGAAGAGTGTCGTTCCAAAAGAGAAGCTCCCAGTCGAAACGGAAGTTCCACAACACCAACTGCACACTCACACATTTGGCCAGGTAAATTCAAGCAAGTAGTTATCCACCTCCTCCCCACCCCTCCCTCTTACTCACCTCTTCCAACGTGATTTCTATTGCATCCGCCATTCCCTGGAGCTCGTCCACGTACTGAGGAAAAGAGCTGTTAGCGTTGGCAAACATGCTCTCATAAAGAGCCGCCCCCTTGGGTGTGCGATAATAGGGAAGCATGATCGTGTTATAGAACGTGTCGTTACGGAGCGCCGTAAGTATCTGGGTCTTGAATGCGGCTCCCTGAGGCGAGGACAAGTGGCAGGACGTATCGTAATGGGCGCCACAGCTGTTGGGCGCACATGTACAACTTACTATTGTGGAGCCGATGGTGTACGAGTCTCCCTCAGCGAAGACCATGGGAACCGCTGGAGGAGTTGCAGCAGATGCTGCGCAAACCAGCACGGCAAGAAACACGACGAGGCCTACCGCGATCATCGCTACTCTGCAGCTATAGTTTACTATCGGCCTCCGAATAATTATCGTTTATTCCCGCATTCTTACCAGTACGAACGTCTGTAGTAGTTCTAAAAGAAGACTAACTGTATCCACTTCCATAATGCAGTATTAGAACGATTAGAGTAGTATTTCCACTTGGAGCTCCGATGGACGCATCATCCCCGTATGCACGAAACCTATCCAAGCAATAAGGATGGAGACTACATTGATAATACAAAAACGAAGCCTTTTCTGCTACAGCAACACGCCATGGTCGTGCACACAAGCAGAGGCGATTTACAAGGAGAGCGAGCAAAAATTGCGGTCATAATCTCAGCATGTACATGTGGTCATTTCTCTCAACTGTCTGCATTCATCACAAAACAATTGCTAATTGATCCTGCAGCTTACGTAATGTCATTAGCGCAAGCTTCATATCAGTGGTGCAAACCAACAGCCAAAACGATTTCACGATAACCACCATATGCAGTAGGCTACCATACAATCTATATAATTCATTACACGAGATGCAAGCCTTTACAACAAGCATGTACACTGTGGAATGGTACTAGACACAGGGCATAGCGGCAAATACAATAGTCAATATTATTTCTGGTTTGTCAATCACTGGTTGCAGGCAGCAGGCTTGTCCGATCCTTGGTATGTGTTGCATACGACCTTGATCAGATCACCATTCTCAGCGTCTGTGCTGTGCTGTTGATTGGATAAAAGGGAGAGAAGTGGGAGAGAGGTGGGAGAGTGGTAGGAGAGAGGTGGGGGAGAGGTGGGGGAGAGGTGGGGGAGAAGAGAGTGATAGTCAAACGTGCATGCACCAAGCCAAGTATATAACGAGGTCCAACACGTACAAGTGTACTGGAAGCCCTGCTGCATTACCATTTGCCAACTTTAACCCATTAGTACTCGACCAATTCTGAATGAATAACGTGTAAAACCACCTATTTTTAAAGCACACAAAGGGGCATTATTTAGGGGGGAGGGGGAGAAGGAACAATGAAATAGGGCTGTCAATATGAGTCAATAAATATGCCTATGTAATGTAGCACTTGGATCATTACAGTCATGAAATCATTTCACTGATGCCATCCAATAACTAACCATGTTATGAATAACAAGCAACTGCCATCTCTGTACAGATATCACACACACATACATACCACACACACATGGACCACACATACATGAATATGCACGACACATACATGCGCCCCCACAC
This sequence comes from Ephydatia muelleri, assembly GCA_013339895.1. Lineage (NCBI taxonomy): Eukaryota > Metazoa > Porifera > Demospongiae > Spongillida > Spongillidae > Ephydatia > Ephydatia muelleri. The sequence goes on from JABACO010000005.1 coordinate 7,826,425, forward strand.
ATGTGCATCAGTACACAACAGAGCATGCAAGTCGCATGCAGACGCACATTCCACACACTACATCACCACATACTGCACACTTACACGCACATGCAACGCATAAACATGATGAAACACAAGGCACACCCACAACACAAAAGTCGTATAAATCAGACGGCGCACAACACACGAACACTTGCACGCCTAACCTCCCCATTGATGGTAATCCACGGAGTGTACTGGTGGGGTGGTTTCAGAGAAGCAGTCTCGTTGGCATACATCAACTCCAGGTTGTGCCCCATCAGGCCAGTGTAGCACGGCTGGATCAGGTCCCATTTCAGTGAGAGCTTCTCGGCACAGTTCTGGGCATCTGTGGGGTCCTGGAATGCTCCCTTCTCCACCATGCACTCCACAAAGGGCCAGAAGTCAGTCCTATGTGTGCGGGGGAGCTTCAGACTATGTTGATTGCCTCTTCCCCTCATAATTTAAATTTTAGTACACCCCTAAGCATTCGGAATATGAGAGCACCATACAACAGTGGAAAACTTTGATGTGACAGATCTGAATGATGTAAATGTGACGTTGAGACACGAAAGTAAGGGGAGCAAACGAATTTATTATTATGTTAAAAGTTTCATACAAAAACTATCATGGAGATCAGAATACCATCTCGGTACTAATCCTAAGAAATGTTGAGGGAAAAAAGTGTGCTAAATTTATCCATTGTACATTATGATCACATGCGCTGTAATTTCTGGTCTGGGACTAATATACTATATAATGCAGTACCCTTCCTCAATCCATCTCCCCTCCCCCCTCTCTCCGCCCCCAAGCACGTACTGGTTCGGGTAATAGTGTATCACGCATGCGTCAATGGTGTTGATGGTACACTCCATGGTGCCGTGTTGACAATCGAAGGACCCGCCCTTGATCACTGCGTTACCCCATGGGACGTAGTTGAGCGTAAAGATGGACGGAATCTGCAGGACGAACATAAAGAATTAGGTTTATTATTTTATAATCAGAACCGCGCGGGTTAATAAGCACATCGATTATAAACACCCCCTACAGTACACACCTCCTGGAACGCCACGTTCATGTACTTGATGGAGAAGTTGATACAATCTGGGCACAGCGACTCCGCGTAGAAACCCACCACGACTTTGTCCGCCGGCTGTGCCCTAGCGTAAGAGGACAACACGACGACTGCTACCACGAAAAGCTGGAGCGAGGCCATTGCAATCTGATTCTGTAATGTTGTGTAACCGACATATCATGTGATCAACAATACATGAGAGCACGTGGCAAAGACCACGCCCGCGACTAGTTGGGGTGACCTGACTGCAATGTCACCCACTTAACGGGCAGCTGTTGAGATAACAAGCGTTCTTTAAACAAGGCTGATACGTTCTCTAACTATTCGCTGAACAAATTCTCCACGCAGTATATCCAGGCGCGCCCACTACGCACGTGATCATGCTTTTAAAGAAAAACATTCTTTTAATATAAATCCATTACAATTCGCATAAGAGAAAAGAAACGGTGCACCACTGAACGAAGAGCTCCTCCCAGAATAAACATACACTTCAACTTTCCTGACAGCATGGGACCTGCAGTGCTGGAGAACATCACAAACCCATGACCATATGGCTTGCTAACTTGAGGGTAAAAATAAAAATCATGCCTTTGCATTTTAAATGCAACCACAGTATACATATCTACCAAATACTGGCTCCAAACAACTCCTTTCATGTAGTAAGCCCCTCATAGAGAATAAATTATGTCAGCACTGATGTAGGCTCAGGCCACTACTTTTCAAGCATCACTGGGGCACCACAAATTGATTAAATTATACCACCTCCCAAATCCACTATCCATGGAAAATGTTCGTAAGCTTCTTTTTACCCACATTTGGTCCCAAAATCCTTACTTGCAATGCACCCAGTTAATATCTCATTATGCTGTAATATTCTCTGCATGGGGTTTGGTTGACGCTTCAGGCTTCAAAACCAAGTCAGTTAGTCTGCAAACTGCAACAGAAGAATCTAAGCAAATTGGCCATGGACAAAAGAAGAAAGTCAAACAATACAAAATAACAGAAACTACAGTGAAAAGACATATCACACAACTAAATAGTCAAGGTGTCCCCCACCTTCTACAATACTAACACAAATAAATGTATATACGCCCCTCATAATGAATACACTTGTATCTTCACCATCTCAGGCCACTACTTCACAAAAAAATCACTGGGGCACAGCACAGAGTTTGGTTGCTGCAAACGATCTTACCCTCACATGTAGTCACATTCAATTTTCAGAGGCACAGAGCAATCCTGCAAAACAAATAGCAACCCTTTGAATAATAATGTATGGCCGGCCTTCACTCTCAGGAAATCAAGACAATGCCCCTCAACTTGACCTGGTTATATGCATCACAGAACACATCTCAGATTTTATTCTTTTCATCACATCACTGGGGCAGACTAAAACTTTTAAACTACACTAGCCCACAATGCTGATTTGAATACCACCCTACAACTTAATAAAATAATTTTGCACTCCGATTGATTGGTTGAGACAACACACCCCCAGTATAAAAACTCGCGTAACTAAACTAATTCCACAATGCTGATTTGGATACCATCCTACACACTTTGAACACCGATTGGTTGAAACAACACACACCCAGGTTGTACAAAAACTCGCGTAAACCTCTGGCGGCGCGTTGTCTTTGAAGTGAGATGACAACCTTTTTCAGTCTCCAACCGACTATTTTTTCCCCTAGTGATCAATCATTTGAACAACTCTGCTTCGTTACCTCGGCTACACGTGAGCAAATTTCAACCACAGCAGAGCACGACTATCAAGGGTGATACAACGCACTCAGTGCCGCAATCATATGCTCTTATACCATTTTGCTTGCATTCCAACCCCCCCCCCCCCCTCCCCTCCCCCACTAAACTACCCGCTTATAGTACACAGTTAACATGATCGCTTTCTGCTCCCCGCCCATCCTTATATTGATAATGGTATCCCTCGACTACCGAATACCTAGCAACGTGACGACCCAGGACAACGTTGCATGCCACCAACCTCATTCCTCAGCCAAAGGATTGCGTAGAGTAGCTGGGCAAGCTACTAACAAGACAGGAATTACAAGCGGCTGCAGGATGAAACGAGATACATTCGTACCACACGGAAAGAACGCGCGAGAAGTGAACATCACGTGCACTGTTCAATTAATGAATTAAACGGAGGATCGAATAACCTACTTTCAGAAATAGCCTTGTGAAGGTTGTAACATGTATGTTCCCCAGGAATAGGATTGTCTAGCTGAATGCCACTGCTTATCTTTTCCAGCCCGCGCCATTTGAAATGGCATTCTTAATTAGTGATTAAAATTGTGTTGCCTTGAATTGTTAGGCATTTAATCCAACAGCTAGGTCCAATAGATTCTTGCTCAGTTCCGCAATAATACCAATGTGTGAGGGAAGAAAGAAGATCAAATCTCATAGACGACACATAGTTGGCGCGATAGTCGGGCCACGCCCAACTAAGACCCATACACAATCCAACTGTAAAGCAATGGAACTCGTACACCATGCATATTACGTTAAAACTTTAAGATTCTTGATGCCCTCACTTATAGATCTGCATTTTGACACGGCGCGGTTGTTATTTAAATAAAATATTTCGTACGTTGTGTGTAAGTAATAAGTGTTGCAATTAGGTTGTTTTATTATCTGAAGTACTTAAAAGTGCAGCTAACACTTTATTGCATCTCAGTTGACCAGTTGACTGGTTAATTCGTTTCGGGGCGTGATCAGTTGGTTGGATGACGTATGTGCTAAAAACCGTATCTTTATAAGTCGAATAAAAAGAGAACGTCATTGGAAATCGTGAACATGACAACGTTTCGTGCTTGTGACGTTGACAAAGGCACCAAGAAGTTCGTTCAGACGGCAGTTGACGATGCTGTCTCGAAACGAATAAAGGCGAAGTGCGAAGCGATTTTCGTTTCGCCACGAATAGTCGTTCGCGCCTCTGGCAACAAAAACAGATTCCTTGCTGCTATCCACACCGCGTACACAGAGCACTTACCTTTGGTCTTTACGCCTGACACAATATGGATGTGCATAGCACAGGGTTTCGCACAACATGTAAACTTGAACGCAGAAAACCTACGCCACCTCTTCGTTGAACACGAAGGGAAGAAACAGCTTAACATCCGTCGTGACGACTTCATCAAAGGGTCTCCCTCCAACCCTTGGCCTGAGGTGTTTGGTGACTTCTCGGCCCAAATTCAAGCAGCAGTTGGCGATAAGGTACACGGAGCTCTGACTCCGTCCTTCACAACAACGGGTCCGGTCGAGAAAGCAGCGGCACAGCTGGTGATCATGGACGCCTTTAAAGAGTACTTCCAATACCGTATGTATACCTTATGTGGTATTCCGGAGATTACCCTGGAAGGAACGATTGGAGACTGGACAGCTCTCAAGGAAAAGGCAATGGCTTTGAGAGATTTCGACCTGTCATGGTGGACTGATGAACTGGGTACAGTGTTGGACCAATTTGTGGAGGCTGCTTCTGGTAGAGTGGACCGAAAGTTCTGGTCATCCATTTATAAACTAGACGATGAGTCAGGTGGTCCCTATATCTCAGGATGGATAACAGTTCTGTTTCCATACGTCACCACTGATGATGGAAAGTTGCTTAAGAATCCTTACATGACCTTGTGGAAGCGTGAAACGGAGGACTCTTTTGATGGTATGACAAGTGACAGCTTTCCCCCTGGCCTCTGCTCCACCCCATTCATTTGGAATTACTTGGGTACTGAGTACCTGATGAACTTCTATTCTGGGTTCATGGGTGTCAGCCAAGACCCAAATAGCTTGGCCTTACGTCCTGAAATAGGGTGGGCTGTGGCTGAGGATAGTGATGAAAGGACAACGCTGAAAGGGTCAAAAGAGAAATGACATCACAACTGATCACACCCAAATCCTGTTTTACACGCAAAAGTCGCATGTCTTTGTTCATGTCAATGATGTCAATTATGCTGATCATTAATATGCATTGTCTGCACTGATGCAACTTATGGTGTGGGTGCGTAAGATTGTGATAAGTGTGTTGTAACATTTCTACGGCTACTATACTCTATTCTAAAATTAGTGTCAGAAAACTTTTTATTAAACTTTTTTGGCTGATGAAGCAGATATCAATAAATAAGATTGTTGAATCCTACCGTGAATTAATATCATGAAGTAATGTGGACAGAATCCTATCTTTGGCATTTGGGTGATACTAAATTTAATGATTGCCGAATGGTTCACTTTATGACACATGTGCTTGTGCACACACTAATAGACAGACCTAGCTATGGAATGTGCATGCTAACTGTTTGATCTCACCATGTGTGGCAGTTTTGCAATATTTGGTCTGGGCACCCGATGCAAGGGGGGGGGGGGGGGGGGGGGGGGGTTTAAAAAAAAATCAATCAACGAGTCTTTTCGGATGGATACCTGTGGAAATGTGTGAGACAATCACATCATGCGTTTTGGTGCCAAATGTTATGTCCTACTTTCTACAGATCCCCTTCGGTTCCCATGGTCTTCGTTGAGGGAGACTCGTACACTATCGGCTCCACAATAGTAAGTTGTACATGTGCGCCCAACAGCTGTGGCGCCCATTATGATACGTCCTGCCACTCGTCCTCGCCTCAGGGAGCCGCATTCAAGACCCAAATTCTTACGGCGCTCTGTAACGACACGTTCTATAACACGATCATGCTTTCCTATTATCGCACACCCAAGGGGGCGGCTCTCTATGAGAGCATGTATGCCAACGCTAGCAGCTCTTTTCCTCAATATGTGGATGAGCTCCAGGGAATGGCGGATGCAATAGGAATCACGTTGGAAGAGGTGAGAAAATGATGATGATTTGTCCATTCAGTCCCACTATTACAAATACTTTATCACCATTGTCCCTTCGCATGACCTATGACAGGCAACTTATTTTGATTAAAATATAGTATTCCACAAAGCAGTCTAATTGTATCATAGGTTGCAGAAATGGTCCAGCAGAACAAAATTTGGCTATGGTACCCCACTTTACCTCAGTTTATGTTTTTAACTTTGAACAATGCAGCTGTTGTACATTGCTGGACATTATCTGTCGCCACGGGGGCTCTTTTTGTTGATTGTTGTTATTGCTAATTCATTTGCACAATCTATCAATAATTGATGCATTTTCCTGTTACTGCAGAACATATTTACATGCCACCAAGAAAATATATTTATTTCAATTATTTGTTAAGTACCTTTACTTTAATGTTTAAATGATCACGCGTTACCCTTGGGGAACGAACGTTCCCCAAGGGTAACGCACATTCGCTGGCCTCTGGTACTCACTAGAAATAATGGCTACGCACAAATCTTCCACTGTGTGGCATTATTATCTGATCCCAACATCCGCCTGAGGTTAAAAAGTGATTGTGATATCTGCGCTTTGCGCTATGCTTTTTTTGTTCCACATTCTTTGTACGTGACGATAATGGCGAAGGGTTTGAGTGTTGGAGATAGAGTGTGCGCAAATGCTACAAAGGTTCTTGGCGCCAGAAAAGCTACAGCCGAGTTTGGGAAACAGGCATCTAAGGTCCAATTGCGTGGAAAGGTAACTGAAAAGGTAGGAGCAGGACCGTCGGCAAAATGGCGCGTAAGGTGGGACAAACCTGAGATCGATATGTTACTGAACGCTCGCAGTCTCACTCGTGAGACACGCGATCTCGAGCCTGAAGATGACGATATGAACAGTTCGAGCGACGATGAAGATGAGTCTTCAGATGATGCTCCTGAAGAGAACCCCGTTATTGAAGACACTCTAGCAAGACCCGCCCCTTCCGATAATCCGCTCATTGTGGATGGAATACAATGGACAGCAGTTGATGCCATCACTGCTAACCACTTCGATGGAGATCATCACAGCATGAGGATTCTGTGGGGAGATGATGCACACATTTCCAGTAGATCTGTGTATGACTTTTTCCTGATGATGTTTCCAACCCATATGCTGGCTGATTTTGCATTTTGGACATCAACAGTGCTGAAAGATGCTGGGCAGGCAGAAACATCACCGCAGGAGGTACTGAAGGTGCTTGGGTTTTTGTATGGCATGACTGTGCATCCATATGGGGACCGTCGCAAGTATTGGAGTGTTGAATACAGTGAAGATAGTCTCCTTCCTGCTCCAGCATGGGGAAATCGATTTGGTATGGGGCAAAGAAGGTTCGAAACTGTTCTCCGTTATTTGACTTTTCATGATCCTTCAACTTTCAATGAAAGTGACAGGTGGCACCCAGTTCGCACACTTGTTGATACTTTCAATCAGCGCAGGCTTGATAAGGTTCGTCCTTCGAGCTGTCTTGTTGTAGATGAGTCTTTTGCATCCTGGATTAGTAGAAAGCCAGATGATATGCCAGATGCTCTCCCACACACCCAAAAGATAATTCGCAAGCCAAAAGGTGTTGGCACAGAGTTTAAAAACCTTGCTGATGGTGTGACTGGTGTCATGCTGAGATTAGAAATACAAGAAAAGAAAAGTAATATGGCAGACAAAGACTGGTCAGCACTCCCTGCTGGCACAGCATGGTTGCTTCGGTTATGTGAGCCCTACTTCGGAAGCCATCGGATAGTTAGGGCAGACTCTGCATTCACTAGTACAACAGCGGCTGTATTGCTGGGAAAAAGAGGCTTGTTCTTACAGGGCATCGTGAAAGGGGCAACTAAAGAGTTCCCTGCAAAGTACTTGGACAATTGTCAGTACCAGAGGGGTGACCACCATGCTGCAACTGCAACAATTGAAGGTGTCCCAATGATTGCACTGGGCTGGAAAGATAAGACGCTAAAAAGGTTCTTGTCAACATGTGGGACAACAGTGGAAGGCCAGCCACACACGAAGAAAAGATACCGTGTGTCTGAAGATGGAGAGTCATCAGAGATATTTTACAAGACTGTGAAAAGACCCAAGCTAGTAGAAGAATACTTTGATAGTGCTAGCAAGATTGATGTACATAACCACCTTCGCCAGGGTTCACTGGCACTTGAGGAAGCTTGGGGGACAAGGAAATGGCATCATCATGTCTTTGCAAGCATTTTGGGAATGGTGGAGGTGGATGCCTTCCTACTGTATTCAGCCCTTCATTTAGATGGTAAAAGCATGGAACACCGCACATTCACAGAGAGATTGGCACTGTCTCTCATTACCAACACATATGGTGTTCCAGTGTCGCCCCATACTAGGTCTCTAAGGTCACCACAACAATCTGAAAGTGCATCTACAGATACAGCTCATCTCTTTATGCCCCTGACCACACTACACCAGTATGAGTCAAAGCAGGGCAGTGCTGGAGGGGCTAGGAGAAAGTGCCTGGTGTGTGTACGTGTGTTCAAAGAGCAGAACAATGGCCACTACTTCTGCTCAACATGCAGTCGACCTCCTGAAGGTTTAATAGTGACTGTATGTGGAATGTCATCAGATAGAGGCTCTCGCTGCATGGATTGGCATAGGGAGCATGGCATACCTGAACTCTAAAACTATGCACTTTTACATGTAGCACTATGGAGCATATGAGTAGTGTAATTTTGCTACATTGTAATGTATAATGTTATACGCGTTACCCCTGGGGAACGTAATGCTTGCGCAGATAGACATTAATGGGCGGGAAATTGAAAAAACAAGGGCTGTAATCACGTTGTTTGAGGAGTTCACGTTAAGCCCAGTCATCCCTTTTTTATCTTTCAGTTTTTTTTTGTTTTTGTTTTGTTTTGATGTGCATAATAAGGTGTTTGTTTTTTATTGTTCAAATGTAAAATATACAAATGGTTCTATTGGATAAACCAATACTCAGTATTAATCCGTTACTGCCACTATTAAAGATGGAAATAAGAAAATTTGAAGCAAGCTTGTAATTTAACCTCAGAATCTTTGTTTGGTCAATATTGAATATGATAGGCAGGCTGTCATATTTGTTCAACCTCATGATATTTGACTGTTCATCCTCCGAGTGTTTTATTTAGTTTTATAATTATTCTTATTCCTTCTATCACTTGTGTGTGTGTGTGTGTGTGTGTGTGTACATGTGTGTGTGTGTGTAGTATGTGTATCAATAATGAAACTTGCATGGCAGCCGGCGTGCATAATTTTATAAACAAGTTGTGCTAAATGCATTTTAAGTTTCTATGCACATTTAAGTGCAAATTTAGTCAAATCAGATATAAAAGAAAGAATTCATGAGGAAATTCTTTTGAGTTTTTATTTTACTCCTAATTTTTTAAATTACCTCACCATCCCATACAATATTTCCGAGTGTTTAACTACAATTTTTCTGACACACACATGCAGATGGTACTGTGGAACCTTCTCTTTGATTGGGAACTGCTGCCATTAGATGAAACCCCTGTGGGTATGGCTTGCTCAGACATCTTCCTCGTTCAACCAATGTGTACGGTACATAGCCCGCACAGCTTTGTCATAGCCTCTTCAACATATTTAATGCGGCTATACTCTTATGTGCAGTTGTAGTCAAAATACAGCCCTTTATATTATCATTTGTCATTTGTCACAAGAGCTGTAAACTACTAGAAACAATCCTATTTGAGTAAATATTTTTTCTAATCTTATATCTGCAATAATGCTTGTCTTTGTGTCTTACTTGGCAGTCACTGATCGGTCACACTGAAGACAATTAAACACATTTCAAGGACCTGGGTTACCTTGGTCATGCCTGTATCTCAGACACCTCCGGATCTGTCATTGAAGAGTTCTTTCATTATTGCTACCCTGGGTTCCTCTGTGGAGATGCATATGGCTTCAACAAGGGGATTGTGATGACCATTAACTCCCTGCTGCCCAGCAATGCCTGCTACAAAACAAAGGCAATACGTTAGTGCAATATTATGAATGATATCTCTAATGGTACTAACCGCATGTGCCTGGCATATTTCTGATTTTAGCAAGAAATTTCCTATCTCGCGCCTGTGCTGGGAAAACATTAGATGGGATCTTGGCATCATTGCACCACTTCCCATGCATATCGGGATTTAGTTTGAACGTGGGCAAGCTTTCTGACATGGCAGTGCTGAACATTGAAGTGAGCCAGATGGTGTTTGGACCACTCCCATCAATGGCTATGACTACCACTTGAACATGTTAAGACACTCAACCCCTGCCTTGCTCCATAGGTATCTTCACTGCAGTGCCCCACAGCATAATGAGATCAGTTCTACTCACAGGCTGGCCAGAACCAAGGACCTCCCTGTGCCCACGTGCAGCAAAGACATCCTTGGTATCCTAGGCGACACTGCAGATCTGCTTTCGGAATGGTGTGCCACCCGACACATCCGCCACACTCTGCACAGGTAAAATTATATGCTTTTCCTGATGATTGACAATTTATCTACTATTGTTACAGTTTTATATGATCTAAGTCAAAAGATCATGTATGTATTTACAAACGAACCCTGCGCAGTATGGATCATCAATGGAGTTTTCTCTTGTATTACCAAGTTAAAATATTTGTTTATTTTTGTCAGTCAGTACAATTTGAATAATGGATGCTAAATGTGGTTGCCTGTCATGGCTGATTCAGGCTGCATGTCATCCTATATATTTTGTGATTAGTGTAATCATAATATTATATATTTAGAAAGGTTGTGGTTGGATAATTCAAGCCATATGTGATATTTGCTTGGATGTTAATGTTAATTATCTAACTGCTGTCTAGAAAATATAACCCCATGGGCGTAGAGTACGGAGGGGCTGAGGGGCTCAGGCCCCCCCCGGCTAATTGTTGAGGGGCTCAGCCCCCCCCCCCCCCCCCCCCCCCCCGCGAGACCCGCCTTCTAATTTGCAAATTATGCATGTGTACAACAACGATGAAGCGAAATGACTACACTGTACTATTTTGTGCTAAATAAGATTTGTCAGCAACCAATATCGACAGCAGCTGGTAAGCAGAGTGAAGTACTTATAGATGCTTGTGAACATCCCGTGGACAAGGGCAACGTGATCATGGTCACATTGCGGAACTTTCGGAGGTAAGTCAGATGACCTCAAAGGTGACCTCAGAGAATGACCTAGATCTGAGGAGCTATGTGGTTCGGGTAGAAAATTTCAGCTTAGTTGGAAAGTGAAGTACAACTGGATCGAGTACAACACGGACAAACGTCATGTCTTTTGCTCAGCTTGTACAAATGCTGTCAAGTTGCAAATGCCCCTTATGAGAGATTCATATGCAGCATTTGTTCGAAGACTCAAATCATACCTGTGCTCAACAATGACCTAAGAACGGTTAAATCACATTGCAGTGACTTCTTGCCATTCTGAAATAGTAAAAAAATAAGACTCGAACCAATTACGTGACGAATTCATCAAAAATGTTCCTGTACGCATGAATGTTTTCTCTTTCCATAATGCAACATAGCCACAATATAATGATGCACATCTGTCAATGTTTATCCTCATAAAATTCCATGCATGAAATGAATGTTTATCATATAAATGTATGTAGTCATGTACCTTCAATATATATAATACAAATGCATGTAGTTTGCAGTGTTTCCCACCCCCTACCCAACTTACCGGTATCTGTATATGTACCCAGCCCCCCCCCCCCCCCCCCGGGGCTAAATAAAACTCTACGCCTATGTATAACCCACACCCAAAATGCACACATCACACCTTAACTAGTTATGACAACAATACATTACTGTGAATCTGATAGTTCCCACTTGGCAGTGTGTATCATAACAAACCAAATCTGCCGTAGTGGATTAGTCTCGTACCCAGACCCACATCGCAGCTGCGGATGGATTACATCACCGCTACGCCACTACTCGCGTAGCGGTGATGTAATCCATCCGCAGCTGCGATGTGGGTCTGAGTACGAGACTAGTAGTGGATATACACTATACAAAGCCATGCACATTTCACATCATTTTGAGTGGCTGCAGAAGCATTACATGGCTAGTTCTAGATCAAGTTATTATAGATAACAAGTTAAGTAGTGTCTTAAAATATTGCTAGCAGTGGTTCCGTTTGTTCACTCTAGGTTAAATTGTAGTGCTGTGGTCTAACAGGTTAATTTCAGCACCATTACCAATCATAGCTCTAAGTGTCTCATGTTCACCTGCACCAAAACAATTCACACTGACATGGAGACCACTGATGCAGGCACAGGCTAGGACTTTGACATATGAGGTATTGGCATATGAGGTGCAAGCAAATATTGCTGACACTGTAGTAAGTATGCAGAGCTATGAACGGCAATATGAAACTCAGCAGGGTGAGAGCCAAGTAGCTACATGTGGTGAAGAAACAGATAGCAGACATGCTTTGTCAGGCAAGGAAGCCTTGTCAAGTAACCGTGATCTTCAATTTATTATTATTAAAAACACCAACGGCTGTCATTGTGATGTCTGGCAATGCACCTTATCATTGTGGCTAGTGCCTTATAGTATCGATTTTTGACAATAGTTTCAAGTCAAATTGGTTATTGCATACAGCTGCTTGTTACAGCATAGTGTTTGATCACCCTTGCTTTTTAATATTGTTTCACATTACATATCTGATTACCTTATTCTTCATGACAATAAATACATGCTCAGCAGGCTTGCCTTGTTGCATTATTATAAAAATTATGCAACACTGTACAATATAGTCTCATACCACACCCGTTACTTAATTTTCACAGCAGCTCATTACAGTACCACTATGTGATGATCCATCCGCTGCTGTGGTCATAAGACTAGGGCATTAAATAGAACTAACTATCAACAAAATATGCTCACTGTTAGCCCGATGATGACAATGTATCGTCAAAATTATTCGAGGGTCTATAAAATGGTATACTGTTCACACTACTCACCTGTCTATCAGAGAATACAAATTATAATGGTGTCAATGATGTCACAACCTCATGGATTGGACAGTATATGGTAATCCTTGTCGTCTTCGGGCACATCTTTGTTGCTTTTTAACTGTGCAAGCTCTTGAATTTATTCATGCATGATCCCAATTTCACAATACATGTATACCGAATATTATCTATTTACAAATTGCAAGCCCAGAGATATTAACAAACTGTTTGGAAGATAGCCTCACACATTCCTCCACAATTTACACCTCAAATGGCCGTGCGGCTAAACAAATCCATAACGAACTACAAACTATACACACCCTTGTTCAGTATGTCACTGTGTTTCCACGCAATTATCTACCAACACTAGGGTGGGCATCAGATGTGTAGGGGGAGGCAATTTGTAATGTTTGTGTTGTGGACTCGCATTTATTTATTTATTTTTAAACTAGCACCACACTGTGTATGTATTTTTTTGTTGGATTTGTTAAAGGCCACACTTCCTCATTTGTTTTGTTACGATTAATTTTACAATTGATGTGACAATACAAACATTAACATTTTGAAATAAACATACAATTAATACTTTTGTTATTAAAAAGTAATCACATAATCAGCATAGAGAAACAAATATATGAAAAATGTACTCCATGATTGAGCCAGTCGAACACAATCATCAAATCCCAGCCCACTTCTCTATTTTATCTAAGACAGAGGGCAAAAGCAAGCCCCTGATCTGACATAACTGGTGGTAATGGAGTAGGCTTTGTCCCACTTGAAGGACAGTAGCAGTGGCCATGTGCTTTAGGAATTGTGACTAGCCTCTTTATGTAGCAGTCCATCCACTGAAAGGACAAATGGAGTGAAGGTGCCTCTTCTGTCTTCCACCTTCATTTGTATACATTCTCTTTTTCTCCTACGAGCTAGACTCAAACATTGCATTAGGTGCTTGATGGCAGTGTGATGGGACGTACGTGTCTACGACACGGACGTCAAACAACAACTCTACCTGTGGTTGCCAAATACCTCTGATTCCCAGGTCAAGTCTTAGTCCTGGATCACTTAAAGTGACGTAGCTTCATTCACAATGGGTTCCTCGATAACTTGGACCTGACTGGCCATATCTCCAATGCAGTCGCAAATCAAAAGATTAGGTGGGTATCGCAAATAGTGCAGAGCAAGCCCATCTCTGAACTGCACAGGAGCCAAATCAAAGTGGCAGCTTTGAGTGGCAGGGTTATCAACCAGCTGGACGTTTTGCCCTCAAATATCCTCCTGATTGCATGCTGTCTGCCTGGTAAAAGGGTTGCAAGAATGGCATCTGGTTTCTGTTTGGCAACCTCTTTAAGTGCCTTTCGTCGATCATATCTTGCGTTGCTGGTTGCATATGCACATACGATAACACCTATTGAAAAAAAATTGTAAAATTAATCAAATATATATATTAAATAAAACAAATAAATAAATAAAACAACCTAATTGCTGGTGAGACTGCACTGCAGGAACACCACCTATCTGGCACATCTGTGCTTGAGGCATGTCCTTGGCCCCTCCCCCTTTTGGATAGAGTGACTATGTCACTACTTGTTTGTATTAGCAACCAATGGAGCTCCATGCCCACACCTAGCTACCAAATTGCTGGTGAAGCTGCACTACAGGAACGTCACCTAGGACCCACCTGACACATCCGAGCTTGAGGCACGTCCTTGGCCCTTCCCCTTTTTGGACAGTGGCTATGTCACTGCAGGTTTATATTCTAAATGACCCTGGTATGAAAATGCTTTTCAACTAACAGATAATTTCCTCCTACAAGGAACTGTTGCAAAATTCTGCCACAAAGGCAACTTTATTCATTTTTTAAAATCCAACATGTTATATGCAAGATCTTATGAAATTAAAAGGTGCTCTGCTACGACCCTACCTTTCTATCCTCATTAAATACAAAAGGATACTGTGGAGTCAAAAGGCACTCAAAGGTATAGGGTTTACATTTGAGGTAGAGAATAATTACATGCCCTCATTTCCATTTCAATCAGGAGGGCCAAAATATATGAGATTTTGACATCCTTTTCTTCCGTGTACACAAATCGAAGCATTGGAATCTCATTGAATGCTACGAAAAACTATAACTAAGTGGTGTTTCCAAAAACTTTTGTCATAAACTGCATAGAATGTTTACATCTTTGGAGATGAGGCTGTGATGAATTGGATCTGGCGAGAGTAGCATACAATGTATCCTTCCATTCTTCCTTCCCAATGAGGTTGTATCTCAAGGTTGAAGTTTGCCATCGTTCAAACACTTCTATTTCTGAAAGAAATGGTTGCTTAAACATTATACATTATAGGCAGCCAGATTGATTCTAAGCAGTATTGTTATTCAGTACTCACAAATATGCAATTGAACCAAATTTAGAACCCATCAAGCTCAGGACCATCAGATAATTTTACAAACATGCACAGGAAATGATAGCAAAGTTTAGGATTCAAATTGTGAATGAGCTAGCACAAGGAGCTTTGTGTCCTTTACAAAGTGAAGCAAAACTGGTTCACCTCTAGAGACAAATGAACAGCTGCTAAATGATGCCACGCATTGAGCACAAGATGATATTTTACATAATTATATTATTATTAATTATCTCTGTATTTGAAATGCTACAATCAGGATGTTGATGTCACAAAAGAGGACATGAAACAACTGAGAAAAGAAGAAATGATGGAAAGTTGTAATGACATTGAAAATGCTAAATATGTGAAGATTGTATTAAGATGGGTGTGGAGATTCTGATATACTGATACCCTCACACATCAATGAACCAGATATTGATGACATGTTTGGTATCATGTGGGGTAGGTCCCATTGCACCAAATATTTTCCCTCATTGAGTAGAGACAAGTACACGTAAGTTTTATTTAAAATTCCAACATTAATGACACAATTGCTTCTAAATTATTAATCCACAAACTGTGAATTAAGTATAACACTTGCAGTCTATAGTTTGGTCTATTTTAAGAGATCATGTGGCATCAGAATATCATGCACATCTGTCAAACCTCAAGTGAAATGTTCCATGCTGGCCACTGTAAATGTTATAATATGGTGAGATAAATAATTGTATCTGATTATAATGAAATAATGCGTAGGTGTTTGAAATAGAACTGTACATGAAAGAGGTTCATAGTGATGAAAGGAAAAAAGCAACTCTGTCTCTAACACCAGCATTATATAGTCAGTAGGTTTTCATAGGTAAACAAAACACCAAATATACTAATCACACATACAGATTATAACTCACCTTTGTTGAAGAGATTCAAGATGGAAAAGATGGTTGCTAAGAACTATGTCCTCAGACAATACTTTCAAATGATCAACATCTCTGTAGCCTTATCAGACCACACCTCCCAACTAGAGATGTGTTCCATGTATGAATTATTCTCTATTACAAATACTTGCTTAGTCATATATGACTTTGTTTTTGGAATGGACATATGAGGTTGTGATACTGGGACAATCAATATAATCCTTAAGGTCCTTTCTACTTCATGCCACACCCATTTAAATTTCAAGCCAAGTGTAGTCTGCATGTGCGCTGTTACATGGAGACATGGAGCCACAGATGATAGAGCCAAGGGGCCCAAGGACATGCCTCAAGTTCAGATGTGTAAGGTGGGGTCATCTCACCAGCAATTTGGTGGTTTGGTGTGGGGCATGGAGCTCCATAGGCTGCCAATACAAACCTGCAGTGACATAGCCACTTGATTATAGCTTATCAATATTATTTCAAAAGAACATTAATAACTGAACTGTCTAGATTATTCCCCAGCTAGCTGTGCACGATTACTATGCTTTTAATTTTGTGTTACTTGGTATGGAATGTGCGGCTGAGGAATTTGAGGCTATCTTCCAAGCGGTGGGCCGAGACCTGTTATAAGGCATGTGCAGAATGAATGGCGACCAAGCCAAGTGCAGGGATGCCTGCAATGATTTCTCCACACCTTCAATTGCTTCAACACTATTAATATGCTTGCACATTGAACACTGGATATGCACTGTAATGTACATAGACACACACAGACACACGTAGACACACACGCACAATACACATACACAATCACTTGAGCACACATACAGGTACCATACTACTCCTGTGCACACACACTTGTAACACAACACACACATATATACACACAACACACACACACACACACACATATAATTGGTATACACACCCACCTGGTTATGGTTCCATTAACAAGTACGTCTGGATCACATTTGAAGCTCAAGTACAGGATCCACAGATGAGGGAGGTCAATGCAACCTGTGACCCCCAGGGGGGTGCATGTTTGCAATTGTGGCACAGCTAACATGCTACTCCCTCTCCTCCCCCCTCTGCTTTCCATCCCTTTCCATCCTCCTTCCCTCCTCCTCCACTCCCTCCACTCACTCTCTTCCTCCCCCTCTGCCTCCCACCCTCTTGCATGCTCTGCCCTCCTTCTCTTCCACTCCCTTCCTCCATTCTTTTCATCCTCCACTCCCGTTCGCCCACCCCCTCTACCTCTTCTCCACCTCCTCCTCTTCTCCTCATCCAATCCCCTATTATTCCTCCTCCCCTTCCTTATCACTCTCCTCCTCCCCTTCCTCTTCCCCTCCCTTCTCCCCTACCTCCACTCCTTCCTCCTCCCTCACCTTTTCACCTGAGGTAGCTCCAACGGGTCCAGATTCTACCTCCTCGGGTCACAGCATTGGAAGACTGATTGGGCAGAGGGTCCCCTAGTGAATGTTATTGTGTCCAGTAACGAGGAGAGGCAGAGAGAGGCCCTTCAGAAAGAGGGAGTACCCTCCTCACCAGAAAGCTGACATCTAGCCAGCTGACCTCCCTGCCCCTCAAGGTTGACCCCAACACAGTGGCATTTTCCATCACCACCAAGTACCAGGGAATGACCAATGCTGCTTGAAACATAAACCTGTATGAATAGCAATGATTCGTCTGAAGCCAGCGTGACCTGCACTCCCACCCCCTCCCTAACACTTGAGAAGCAAAGTAATCACACCTCCATTAACAGTGACCACACCTCCCATCACGTTGTACGTTCTGTGTATAAGTGTTGCTATTAGGATGTACATCTTTATTATCTATTAATGGCATCATCACAGTTACAACGGAAATGTCCGCCTATATTCTGGTTATGAAGTTATTATGCTCTTGCGGTCAATGCATGATACATATGCATGCATTCATCCAAGAATTGCAGCGTTTAAATTTTGGTTTGGTGTAAGGGAGTCCGAGGATAACGTCAGAATGACGTAACCTTTTCCAAACTTAGTTGGTCAAATTTAGGCATGCGCATTGGCAACATTAGGTTATAAATAGTCGCTATTTCATATAAGAAACTCGTATTCATTTTGCCTTCTACAAAGGCGATATCGATGGAGCAGGGCGCCGGTAAACTGCGGACCTTTACGGTTGACGAAGTCGAACGAGACACAACACAACTGGAGCGATCAACAGTTGAACAGCAAGTCGCAGAGAGAGTAAAAGTGAAATGTGAAGCTCTGTTCCGCACAGAAAAAGAAATAGTGAGACTCGGCTCGTTCGACAATAAGTTCCTGGCTACCGTTCACACTGCATATTCGAATCACTATCCGTTAGTCCTGACACCTGACGTCATTTGGATGTGTATAGCACAAGGGTTTGCTACGCACGTCAACTCTAACGCCGAGAAGCTACGCCACCTCTTCGTTAAACACGAAGGGAAGAAACAGCTTAAAGTCCGTCGTGATGACTTCATCAAAGGGTCTTCCTCGAACCCTTGGCCTGAGGTGTTTGGTAGCTTTTCGGCCCAAATTCAAGTAGAGGTCGGAGATAAAGTACACGGAGCTTTGACTCCGTCCTTCACAACAACGGGTCCGGTCGAGAAAGCTGCGGCACAGCTGGTGATCATGGATGCCTTTAAAGAGTACTTCCAATACCGTGTGTATACCCGATGCGGTATTCCGGAGATTACCCTGGAAGGAACGATTGGAGACTGGACAGCTCTCAAGGAAAAGGCTATGGCTTTGAGAGATTTCGACCTGTCATGGTGGACTGATGAGCTGGGTACAGTGCTGGACCAATTTGTGGAGGCTGCTTCTGGTAGAGTGGACCGAAAGTTCTGGTCATCCATTTATAAAATGAAAGGTGGATCAGGTGGTCCCTACATCACCGGATGGATATGTACACTCTTCCCCTATATTGGAGATGACAAGAGGAGGAACCCTTTCCTAAACTTATGGCGTAGTAGCGATGAAGTACGATTTCGTGGTATGACTAGTAACAGCTTACCCCCCAGGCCTCTGCTCCACCCCATTCATTTGGGATTACTATGGCACCGAGTACCCAATGAACTTCTATTCTGGGTTCTTAGCTGTCAGCCAAGACCCAAGTACCTTGGCCTTACGTCCTGAAATAGGGTGGGCTGTGGCTGATCAGTAGACAGTTGTCTATCACGAATCTTTGTGTGATGTGTGGTAATACAGAGCATGTGCAAAAGTATTGTGTGTGAGTTTTCGTAATATACAGTACATGTATTCAACATTTCCGATAACACACATTTATTCACATGTTTTGTGTTAAGGCATGGTTTGCCAGAATTGCTGGCAAAGCTAGGCAGTGTATTGCCTGATGTACAGACACTTGTTTGGTTGTGTGTTGCGTGCATCGTATTATATGCATGCAGTGAGTGCTATTTATTATATACTACCTGTACATCAGTGTATCGATGAAAAATTATACTTGTTCCATTCAAAATAGTTAATCCTTATGTTTAAGCTTGTCCCCTACTCCTGCCCCTCACTTCCTTTCCTTTCTGCATAAACAAAGGAGAGTGGCAACGCCAAAGTGATTGGGAGTACGTTAATAAATAGAAGCCTAGGACTCATCATCAGCGTCTGAGCAGAAATCGATCAATGTGGTCAAAGAGGCTATTGAACAAGTGGAAAAGAAACAAAATGATGTCTATGACAAAAAGCCTACAAATCCGAATTCCTTTGCAATAGGTGAGTTCGTGTTTTAAAAAAGACCTGAAAAGCAAAAAAAATAGAGCCAAAGGAAAGGTGGACACAGTTAGACTTTACGTCATGACAAAAACTATGCAAAAGGAATGTACTGCCTGCAACTCTTGGTGAATCATGAGTGTATTTTTGAAAGGATAAGCAGTGCACATCTTAAACCTTATCATACTCAAGTTGAGGATGGTGGAGATAATGTGTAAGAAAAAAGAGAAATGGTTGAGCAAAAATTTGTGATCATCCTGAAGTGGGTGACCTGGACTGTGCTAGCGAGGAGCATAGTGGAGTGTGTGGGGAAGAGTTTTTCAACCTTCAACTATTGGAAGGTCTAACGGAATAATGTTTCAAATATGCAGTGTGAACGGTAGCTAGGAACTTATTGTCGAACAAGTCGACTCTCATGATCTCTTTTTCCGTGCGGAACAGAGCTTCACATTTCTCTCCCTCCCTCCCTCCCTCCCTCCCTCCCTCCCCTCCCTCCCTCCCTCCCTCCTCCCTCCCTCCCTCCCCCTCCCTCCCTCCCGTCCCCTCCCTCCCTCCTCCTCCCTCCCTCCCTCCTCCCTCCCTCCCTCCCTCCCTCCCTCCCTCCCTCCTCCCTCCCTCCCTCCCTCCCTCCCTCCCTCCCTCCCTCCCTCCCTCCCTCCCATCCCTCCCTCCCTCCCTCCCTCCCTCCCTCCCTCCCTCCCTCCCTCCCTCCCTCCCTCCCTCCCTGCCCTCCCTCCCTCCCTCCCTCCCTCCCTCCCTCCTCCCTCCCTCCCTCCCTCCCTCCCTCCCTCCCTCCCTCCCTCCCTCCCTCCCTCCCTGTGACTTGCTGTTCAACTTCTGATCGCTCCAGTAGGTTTGTGGTTCGTAGAGCTCAAAGGATCGAGGATCTGATTTTGGATAGCTGACCCGAAATGCCATGGGATTCAGATATAATAGGGACTGCAGGTTTTAGGATCGGATCAGATTCGGATAAATGATAGCATCCTGGGATTTATCGGGTCATATCCGAGTATCCGAGAGCCTGGGGCCGACATGATTAACGCCTAGCTTGTTCTGTATTTTAACACATTGTGCAATAAAAATGGCGAGTGAAGACAATCGTTTTTGTCAATGTGGGAGAGATGAAAAGGACAAAGTAAACACGAAGCATGTTATTGCACTGTCCCCCAGGTGGTGTCAGACGAAAGTGACGACGTTCAGCTCTCCACTTTCTCATCGAGTTATACACGAACCGTGGTTCACGTTGCTATTCCAGTAATTGGTATGCGAGATTCATTACTTTAGCTTTCTTGTGTACATATTATACATGTATCTATGTTGAGTAGAGAATCCATACGTCTATGGAAGAATATAACTTTATGTCACTAGGCACTCAAATGGATAGTAAGGTGTACGTAGATATTACACCCAAATATAGTCCTATTTGAAGAAAATTGATTGATTGAAGTAAATATGAATATAACTGAATCAGAAGAATCACTGGATAATGATGTTCCAAAGAAATGACATCTCATGCAAGGGCCTTTGTAGAAGGCAAAATAAGGCTATTAATAAGAAATGACTTATGATAAGAAATGACTTATGATTGTAATATTTTATAACCGTAATCCTGTTGCTATTTCGCATGTCTAAATTAAGGATCGAAGAGGCAATCTATTTTTGGAAGACATTCGCGTCATTTTGACGTTATCCTCTGGCTCCCTTACACCAAACCAAAATACCGAGAAGAAATTGTCAGCCCAGATGGTCAGGCTTGATATTAGAATAGGGGGGTGGTTAAAGGAGGCGTTGGTCACCAAAATGGGGTCCACTCCGCGCTTAAAGCACAAAAGCGAGGCTAAAGCTTTACCAGGTAACGAGCGGTTACCCGGGCAAAAAGAAATCCATCCTTTCACTACTTTGAAGCGGAAAACTAACGGCTATGCATTAGGCTAACGTAAAAAGAATACAAAAGTCAAACCAATATTCATACAACTATTCGTTGACCGCATTATTGCAACGTTTTGTTTTACCTTTTAAGAGATTCAAGCGAAAATCTCAGAGTCCCTCTCCAAAAATCCACCCTTTTCACAAGTTCAGAGGTGCGATTATCACTAGGTATAGTGCACGTGACTGAATCCCCTTACTATATTATCTCTGATATAAGAAACGGTTCGTATTCATTTTGTCTTCTACAACGGCGATGGAGCAGGGCGCTGGTAAACTGCGGTTGACAAAGTCGAACGAGACACAACACAACTGGAGCGATCAACAGTCGAACAGCAAGTCACAGAGAGAGTAAAAGTGAAATGTGAAGCTCTGTTCCGCACAGAAAAAGAGATCGTGAGAGTCGGCTCGTTCGACAATAAGTTCCTGGCTACCGTTCACACTGCATATTCGAATCACTATCCGTTAATCCTGACACCTGACGTCATTTGGATGTGTATAGCACAAGGGTTTGCTACGCACGTCAACTCTAACGCCGAGAAGCTACGCCACCTATTCGTTAAACACGAAGGGAAGAAACAGCTTAAGATCCGCCGTGACGACTTCATCAAAGGGTCTTCCTCGAACCCTTGGCCTGAGGGTTTTGGTAACTTTTCGGCCCAAATCCAAGTTGAGGTCGGAGATAAAGTACACGGAGCTTTGACTCCGTCCTTCACAACAACGGGTCCGGTCGAGAAAGCTGCGGCACAGCTGGTGATCATGGATGCCTTTAAAGAGTACTTCCAATACCGTGTGCGTACCTTTTGCGGTATTCCGGAGATTACCCTGGAAGGAACGATTGGAGACTGGACAGCTCTCAAGGAAAAGGCAATGGCTTTGAGAGATTTCGACCTGTCGTGGTGGACTGATGAGCTGGGTACTGTGCTTGGACCAATTTGTGGAGGCTGCTTCTGGTAGAGTGGACCGAAAGTTCTGGTCATCCATTTATAAAATAAATGGTGGATCAGGTGGTCCCTACATCACCGGATGGATATGTACACTCTTCCCCTATATTGGAGAAGACAAGAGCAGGAACCCTTTCCTAAACGTATGGCGTAGTAGTGATGAAGCAAGGTTTCATGGCTTGACTAGTAACAGCTTACCCCCAGGCCTCTGCTCCACCCCACTCATTTGGGATTACTATGGCACCGAGTACCCAATGAACTTCTATTCTGGGTTCGTGGCTGTTAGCCAAGACCCAAGTACCCTGGTCTTACGTCCTGAAATAGGAAGGGCTGTGGCTGATCAGTAGACAGTTGTCTATCACGCGAATCTTTGTGTGATGTGTGGTAATACAGCGCATGTGCGAAAGTATAGTGTGTGAGTGGGTAATATAGTACATGTATTCAACATTTCCTATAACACACATTTTGTATGTTAAAGCATGGTTTGCCAGAATTGCTGACAAGGCTAGGCAGTGTATTGCCTGATGTACAGACACTTGTTTGGTTGTGTGTTGTGTGCATCGTATTATATGCATGCAGTGAGTGCTATTCATTATATACTACCTGTACATCAGTGTATCGATGAAAAATTATACTTGTTCCATTCAAAATAGTTAATCCTTATGTTTAAGCTTGTCCCCTACTCCTGCCCCTCACTTAATTCCTTTCCTTGCTGCATAAACAAAGGAAGTATAGCAACGCCAAGGTGATTGGGAGTACGTTAATAATGGAAGCCTAGGGCAGCAGGGTCTGAGCAGAAATCGGGCAAAGAGGCTATTGAACAAGCGGAAAAGTAACAAAAAGATGTCTATGACAGATAACCTACAAATCCGAATTCCTTTGCAATAGGTGAGTTCATATTTTTAAAAAGACCTGGAAAAAAAATTGAGTCGAAGGAAAGGTGGACACAGTTGGACTTGACGTCATGACAAAAACTATGGAAAAGAACGTACTGCCGCAACACTTGAGTGTATTTTTGATTGGATAAGCAGTGCACATCCTTATCATACTCCAGTAGTTTGTCGTTTTGTGGCTCTTAGAGCTCAAAGGATCGCGGATCTGATTCTGGATATCTGACCCGAATGCCATGGGATTCAGATATAATAGGGATTCCAGGTTTTAGGATCGGATCACATTCGGATAAATGATAGCATATCGGTATCCGAGAGCCTGGGGCCGACAGATTATAACGCCTAGCTTGTTCTGTATTTTAACACATTGTGCAATAAGAATGGCGAGTGAAGTCAATCGTGTTTGTCAATGTGAGAGAGATGAAAAGGACAAAGTAAACACGAAGCATGTTATTGCACTGTCCCCCAGGTCAGTGGTGCCAGATGAAAGTGACGACGTTCAGCTCTCCATGAGCTGAACGTCGTCACTTTCATCTGCAAAGTGTGAAGGTCACCCGTTTGGGGGTTGACGGCTCGCAGCCAATAGGCACTCCAAATCAGGTGTGACTTTCACACCGAATATATAAACGGTGAAATCACTCTTTAAAAAAAAAGTGGTGATTTCACACCATCTAATGGTCCATCGCAGAGCCAGTATTAATAACCAGAATTATAATTATATAAAGTCAAACAAAAATAAGTCTTTCCAGTAGAAGCCATTAATGTTGAGTCTGTTCTTCTTTCCCCTCCTATTCAGAAAACACTGTCTTCCAAATTTGATGACCATCTATTCAACAACCTGATAACTATATCTTCAAAGCCCGTCTATTGTCCACTGATTTCTTCACCCCATGCTTCAGCCTGGCTGTCTGTAACTCCCTCTGAGGGCCTTGGACTCCATCTAGATCCCCCTGTTTTCCAGATTGCTGTAAAGTGGTGGCTTGGCCTTGATACTTCAGAGGACTCTCAGTGTACCCTGTGCCCCGGTGAACTTGATCACCTTGGCCACCATGCAGTCACCTGCAAATATGGTGGAGATGTGGTCTCCCGCCACAACAAGATCAGAGATATCCTGGTGGAGACCTGTCTGCGTGCACACATAGGTGTTCAGGTGGAAGTGGGCAACAATCTCACCCATGACCACAATAAGACTCGCCCAGCTGATATCTTACTTATCCAATTGGTTCTTTAGCAAACCAGCAGCACTAGATGTCTCCATCACTTCTCCGCTAAACCCTTTAACCCTTTTGGAAGCGGGAATCTTGGCCAAGTCTGCTGCTCAGGTCACAGAGGCGAGGAAACATCAACAAGCTAATGACCCAAATGTTTGGAACTTGGATGGGTATGTGTCCCCCCATGGTGGCAGAATCGTATGGAGCTTGGGGCGATGAGGCCTCTTCTATCATCTCATCAATCGCCTCCAGACTCGCCACCTCTACATGCAAGTCCACAGCAATTCGACTGCCCTGCTGCGGGCCCGTAACGTCACGTAAATTCATTTGTAACCCTGACGTGACGGATTACGTTGGATTCAGGCTCACCTACCCGCGTTCGGACCGATTACTCACGAACAGTATTGCGGGCCGTGACATTCATCCGCGCGAGTACGTGAACAATACCGCGAGTTTACGTTGTTTCATCGTGATTTCTCTCGTCCCCACTGTAGTTGTCATTCAAATGTGTCGTTAATTAATTAATTTAAGGTTTATCAAATCAATAAACAGCATCCAAGCTAGCCCCGCCCCAGTCCCTGAACTCATTATTAATAGTTAAATAATGTTTAATTTTGATATTTGAATACACATATAACTTGGAAAAGCATATACATGTATGTATAAGAATTGTACATTCAGGCCTGCGTGACTTCAGAAGGATGACCTAAGATAGGATTATAAAGTAAACAACATAAACAGGCATCAAATAATGTCAGCTTACGATTCCAATTTTCTTCTTTTTGCTCTCTGTATTAAAACAATAACACATCATACGAATAGACCTATTGAAATACATTCTCAAATCCAACCTGTTATATCCGTATGATGTCCTCGAACGCCTGCAGAACACTAAGCACCACAATGTAATGTTGAATGCTACACAAATGACTTACCAGATAACTTGATACGCTCATTACATTGCCATTGTTCGGATCAGGGAGTACGGAAGCAGTGTGGTTTAGGAGAATGTATACTAACCTTTATTGGCGTAAGACGCGTCACACTGCTGCTAATACATGTAGAACACAAACCGTAATAAAAAAACCAACTTACAGTGTGGTATCCATTTGAAAATCCTAATTTGGCTACTAAAGTACACTTCTCTTACCTAGAAGACGTTGTCAACAACTGAGACTTAAACTGAAAAATGAAGCGAAACGTTAATAAAGACATAGTAACTAGAATAAGGATCGGGCTAACCTTATTGCTCACAGCTACACTGTACTCGTGCCAGCCTAAATTCACCACCCCTTTTTTTTTAACCGCCAAAAAAGATTAGGTCACGTGAGGGATAATTATTTTGTTAATTTAAAATTGGACTTGTACATGTCACAGGCGGCATGTACAATTCTACATGCCACTTGTCAATGTGCTCTATAAAACTATAAGATGAGACTATTCGATTAACCGACATTGTATCAGCGAGCGCACTAATATATACCATCTCCTTATCTTATATCACTAGTAACGTTCACCGGTCCATCGGTCCGATGGACCGGTGAATCGGTCCGATACAGTCACTAGATTACCCACCGTGAAAATGAAAATGAAAGAGTCTAGGAAGCATATATAGTTTCAAGCCATTTGCCTTTGATATTACCAAAAGTATATATACATGAAGTGCGTACGGTACGGACCGGGTATGTCATTAATTGCTTAATCCATAATAATATCATTTATATGATACGTGCACAACTGATATCGATATCTGCATGCAATCCGTGCATATACATACATCGGTATTATATCCGTATTTATTATTTTATATTTTATTTACAAAATGTACTGTCCAAGATTCAGTTTTATACTTAATTCGATAGCCAAATACACCTGATGTACGTGAAAATTGAAATTGTCCTCAGTAATAACATTGTAGCACACAATTACAAGCAAGGCAAATATGAACTATACATGTACATTAATATATGTAGCACTACTATATATATAATAATCATTATTATATATATTAAGCTAGTGTACTGTGTCTGTGAATTGAGCATGCATGACAGCTACGACCTAGGCATGCATGGGATACGATGAACTTGAGTTGAACATTGAAAGGTGATATGACGCTTTTATTAATTAGCTGATAGGCCCATGCAACATGCACCAAAGCAACTACATATGTACAGCACCGCCGATACAATAATCATAATAATTATGATGCAGTTATACGATAATTGGCTCTGCTGCTTATATATAAGCATCGATATCTCGATGAATGATGCAAGGCACGGGCAGTGGCCTACGCCGAGAAGCATGCAGTTCCAATAATAAGCTGATGGACGTCATGTATTCGCAACCAAAATCTTTTCCTAGTCCCGATGTTTACATACCACGCCCCCGTCTGCAAACTGTGATCGTAACTGCACGCGCACTAATATATAAACTAGAGAGCGAAGTGTTCACCCGCGCTTTCTAGTGATGTTATCGTTAGTACATTGTAGCACTTGTTACCCCCTTAAGGTGCATCACGCGCGTTAAAACGAGTGATTGGCTCATCGTGCCCCGCTGGTTCCAAATCAATCAATATAACAGCAACATGTTTACAATTACGAATTACGTACACGTGTAAAAAATAAAGCACCAGTCAAATTTAAGCTTGCTGCTGGGGACGACAGAGGAAGGTACAGATACAACTCCTGCAGAACCATGAGAGTGCATGTGTGTGATACAGAGAAAATTGGTAATTGAACCTTAGCTTACCCGATGTATGACCACACCCACCATGGTCACATGACTCTCTGCTGAACCATCACCCTGACATGGTTGGCAAATACCAAGTGTGCAGGACATCTAATACCAAGGATAGTTCAAACAACTCCTGACTCAGTACACATGCACACAATACATATACATTTAGTTATTGGCTTACCTGACCTGACCACACCCACCATGGTCACATGACTCTCTGCTCTAATACCAAGGATAGTTCAAACAGTTCCATACAGTTGGCTTGATATTCTAATTAATCACCACATGCACATACAGAATGCTACACAGGCACAAGAGGAATAACACCCAAAGTGTCACAACAAGATCACACTCCCTGCCCATCACAGAGACAGCTCTGTCAGAAGGGCAACACTAGCCGACATACGGTTGGCTTGATATTCTAATTAATCACCACATGCACATACAGAATGCGACACAGGCACAAGAGGAAAGACACCCAAAGTGTCACAACAAGACCACACTCCCTGCCCATCACAGAGACAGCTCTGTCAGAAGGACAACACTAGCCGACATACAGTTGGCTTGATATTCTAATTAATCACCACATGCACATACAGAATGCGACACAGGCACAAGAGGAAAGACACCCAAAGTGTCACAACAAGATCACACTCCCTGCCCATCACAGAGACAGCTCTGTCAGAAGGGCAACACTAGCCGACATACAGTTGGCTTGATATTCTAATTAATCACCACATGCACATACAGAATGCGACACAGGCACAAGAGGAAAGACACCCAAAGTGTCACAACAAGATCACACTCCCTGCCCATCACAGAGACAGCTCTGTCAGAAGGGCAACACTAGCCGACATACAGTTGGCTTGATATTCTAATTAATCACCACATGAACATACAGAATTCTACACAGGCACAAGAGGAAAGACACCCAAAGTGTCACAACAAGATCACACTCCCTGCCCATCACAGAGACAGCTCTGTCAGAAGGGCAACACTAGCCGACATACAGTTGGCTTGATATTCTAATTAATCACCACATGAACATACAGAATTCTACACAGGCACAAGAGGAAAGACACCCAAAGTGTCACAACAAGATCACACTCCCTGCCCATCACAGAGACAGCTCTGTCAGAAGGGCAACACTAGCCGACATACAGTTGGCTTGATATTCTAATTAATCACCACATGCACATACAGAATGCGACACAGGCACAAGAGGAAAGACACCCAAAGTGTCACAACAAGACCACACTCCCTGCCCATCACAGAGACAGCTCTGTCAGAAGGGCAACACTAGCCGACATACAGTTGGCTTGATATTCTAATTAATCACCACATGCACATACAGAATGCGACACAGGCACAAGAGGAAAGACACCCAAAGTGTCACAACAAGATCACACTCCCTGCCCATCACAGAGACAGCTCTGTCAGAAGGGCAACACTAGCCGACATACAGTTGGCTTGATATTCTAATTAATCACCACATGCACATACAGAATGCGACACAGGCACAAGAGGAAAGACACCCAAAGTGTCACAACAAGATCACACTCCCTGCCCATCACAGAGACAGCTCTGTCAGAAGGGCAACACTAGCCGACATACAGTTGGCTTGATATTCTAATTAATCACCACATGAACATACAGAATTCTACACAGGCACAAGAGGAAAGACACCCAAAGTGTCACAACAGAATCACACTCCCTGCCCATCACAGAGACAGCTCTGTCAGAAGGGCAACACTAGCCGACATACAGTTGGCTTGATATTCTAATTAATCACCACATGCACATACAGAATGCGACACAGGCACAAGAGGAAAGACACCCAAAGTGTCACAACAAGACCACACTCCCTGCCCATCACAGAGACAGCTCTGTCAGAAGGGCAACACTAGCCGACATACAGTTGGCTTGATATTCTAATTAATCACCACATGCACATACAGAATGCGACACAGGCACAAGAGGAAAGACACCCAAAGTGTCACAACAAGATCACACTCCCTGCCCATCACAGAGACAGCTCTGTCAGAAGGGCAACACTAGCCGACATACAGTTGGCTTGATATTCTAATTAATCACCACATGAACATACAGAATTCTACACAGGCACAAGAGGAAAGACACCCAAAGTGTCACAACAGAATCACACTCCCTGCCCATCACAGAGACAGCTCTGTCAGAAGGGCAACACTAGCCGACATACAGTTGGCTTGATATTCTAATTAATCACCACATGCACATACAGAATGCGACACAGGCACAAGAGGAAAGACACCCAAAGTGTCACAACAAGACTACACTCCCTGCCCATCACAGAGACAGCTCTGTCAGAAGGGCAACACTAGCCGACATACAGTTGGCTTGATATTCTAATTAATCACCACATGCACATACAGAATGCGACACAGGCACAAGAGGAAAGACACCCAAAGTGTCACAACACGATCACACTCCCTGCCCATCACAGAGACAGCTCTGTCAGAAGGGCAACACTAGCCGACATACAGTTGGCTTGATATTCTAATTAATCACCACATGCACATACAGAATGCGACACAGGCACAAGAGGAAAGACACCCAAAGTGTCACAACAAGATCACACTCCCTGCCCATCACAGAGACAGCTCTGTCAGAAGGGCAACACTAGCCGACATACAGTTGGCATGATATTCTAATTAATCACCACATGCACATACAGAATGCGACACAGGCACAAGAGGAAAGACACCCAAAGTGTCACAACAAGATCACACTCCCTGCCCATCACAGAGACAGCTCTGTCAGAAGGGCAACACTAGCCGACATACAGTTGGCTTGATATTCTAATTAATCACCACATGCACATACAGAATTCTACACAGGCACAAGAGGAAAGACACCCAAAGTGTCACAACACATCCTTCTTGACACACACTCAGCGCACACCCATAGCTATGTATACATCCATCTTGACACACTCAGTGCACACCCATAGCTATGCACACATCCATCTTGACACACTCAGCGCACACCCATAGCTATGCACACATCCATCTTGACACACTCAGTGCACACCCATAGCTATGCACACATCCATCTTGACACACTCAGCACACACCCATAGCTATGCACACATCCATCTTGACACACTCAGCGCACACCCATAGCTATGTACACATCCATCTTGACACACTCAGTGCACACCCATAGCTATGTACACATCCATCTTGACACACTTCAGTGCACACCCATAGCTATGTACACATCCATCTTGACACACTCAGTGCACACCCATAGCTATGTACACATCCATCTTGACACACTCAGTGCACACCCATAGCTATGTATACATCCATCTTGACACACTCAGTGCACACCCATAGCTATGTACACATCCATCTTGACACACTCAGTGCACACCCATAGCTATGTACACATCCATCTTGACACACTCAGTGCACACCCATAGCTATGTATACATCCATCTTGACACACTCAGTGCACACCCATAGCTATGTATACATCCATCTTGACACACTCAGTGCACACCCATGCTGCAATTTTGAAGATCCACTACTACACCAAAGCACACTGTCCACTACCACATGCATGTACACAGTTGGTAGGTGATTCAACTGAACTCATATTCCCTACTAGCATACAATGTTAGCCTACACAACACCCATGGGGTGCCCTACTAGTACCACAAATATAGTTCGAATTAATACATAGAGTGGAGCCGAGTGTAAGATGATTACTGTACTGCATGTAGTGCAGGTATGCATAGTTAGATATGGCGTTACATATACTTAATTGCCCTTGTCTGCGCTAGTGTTCGGTACCGGCGCTATATATCTTGGATTCTAGAAGTAGTTAGTTAGTATGCATATTGATTCGATTCGCTCACACCTTACACGTACACAAGGGGTAATACAGCATACATATAAGCGATCTTACCTCTGGTGCCACCGTGGAACCGCATCTAGAGCTATCCCCGCCGATTCAGTATTACGTTGTGCGTTAAATAGAAATTATAAATTTAATGATTGTATTGCGCGTAGTCCTAGTATGTAAAATACACACTGCAGGACTAGAATGGGAATATATACTGATCAGCTGCACTTGTGAATATGAAAAACGAAACAGTACTGGAATTAATGTGTTACACCGGGCCTATCCATCAGAGCTGCTTTCCGAATCTTCCTCTGAGTCAGGCTGCACATCCGTGAGTGTAATGGACTCTGAGGTTGTATGAAGCTGCTGAAACAATTAAGTGCACATTTGGTAGGCATACTTTGCTTTGGAAGCTTTGGTGTAGTAGTGGATCTTCAAAATTGCAGCAATAAGTGTATAATGCATGACCCTCGAACAGTATTGCCACATACCTTCCTGCTGCACAGTTGTCAGCTGATCCTCGTAGACTTTGCAAACCTAGTTGTCCACATAGTTCATCTTCAGAATCAGAATCTGATGTCTGTGCATTTGTCGGCCAAGAGCGTGGCTCTATATATATGTGGTGATATCATATTAAAGGCACTCTTGACTTCAATTTGGTTATGTCATTTGTACATACGTATTGTAGGTGAAGCATTAGACGTAGTTGCCATTCTGAAAAGTGATACATACAGGTGTAGATCACAGATGACTCAATACAGTATTACTTACACTGGATCCTGGCAAACGTCTTGAACCCTTGCTTTAGAATATGGCACTAAAATGTTTCCAAGGAAATCATATCGGAATATGCATCAATACCAGTATGCCCGTACATAATTGTCTTGCAGTACTGTAATGCTGTGAGTAACACCTGCAAGATACACGTATGTGCGGTCAAATGAAAATTCTAGCTCTACACCTAATTACTTACGACACATCTTTATCCAGTGATCTAGCTGAATGTTCAGCCAAGCTTATACCATCTGTCTGCACATCCAATCCCATACTTTTATCATGGTCTGCAACATCAAGAATAGAAATGAAGTAATAAAAATTTCCAAACATACTAAGACGTAAATTTCTTGGCTTTGAAGAACTTCGGTGGGCTTGTATCACAGGAGTTAAGGCTTCTGTAAGCAGAAATAGATTATTAACAGAGTTGTTGATGTGGCCAATGTATGCATCAGGATGTAGCCACACCTTTGTGGACGTGTTGAAAGATTTACATACATGTTCACAATCCTATTTGTTCCATGGACACAATGTATCTCACCATGTTCTGATCCATCACCTACTGCCCATGCTGGAGCAGTGCTTGGCGGTTCTGACACTGAGAGCAATCCTGCGACCCTCTCTCTCCGCTTGAATCCTACATAGTCACTTTTTTTTTCATTGGCAGCAAGGCGTTGGTCCAGTTTTGCAATCATCCTGTTCAGCACTTTTTTAACAAAGAGGAAGTGAATGATGCATAATTTAGTATTAATCACAACTTACAATTTGACCTCCAAGCTGGTTTGTGTGTAACCTTTACTTTTTTACCTGCTTGCTCGTAATCACTTTCATCAGTCATGAATGATGGATCAATTTCCCCCCATTTCTTCTGCTCTTTTTCTTTCAGAACAGACTGGCGATCTTGGTAAAGCTGTACAAGATACAAATAGCATTAATGACTGGAAACTTTAAAATAACTACCAACCTTCTTCTGTGACCGCCGTTTTCTACTATTCTTGTGATTTGCATGCACAGCCTCCTCACGACTCTGAAGGGAATCGTTGAACTGGCGTCGCCTGGACTCATAATAACGATAAACAGCTCCTTGAATAGAGAATAGAATCAAAATATAAAATTTAAATATACTGAATCATACAAATTACTGGAGTAAAATTCAGAATGCTTCTCCAGTTTAGTGGTCTTTTTCAACTGATCCATCAGCCATGTGGCAACAGCTTGGTTGTGACTGCTTCTGTACCTTTAGAAAAATGCAAGGATTTATGCACGTCCTATACCATGCATTGGTACCTTTCATCAACTCTAAACTGCTGGTCTTCTGTAAGTCCAGCATAGATGTATCTTATAGAGGTCTTAACAGTTGATACAATTCGTGGCAGAATGTACGGCGCTTAAACGTTGTTAACTATATGACACAATGACTTACACTTAGCTCCGACGGAATCCTTTGGCCAGAGGATTGTCTATCTTGGCCTGCAGCTGCAGATGGCGGCGTCAGTTTAGTTGTAACTTGCTTTTTGAATTCGTCGAAATCTTTTGCAAGAGTATCAACTCGCTGCATGACAGTTCTTATTAACACCATATTAGATTGCTGTGTCGTTTGAAGCACTGTAAGTGTTTCTGACATTTTTTCCCATTGCGCCGGCATGTCAGGTGGTCCTGATGGCAAGCCCAAGCCTTCCCTTTGTCTCGGTCTTCCGTAAAACCCCGCAACGTTCATCAGTAGGCGTCTGTAGCTGGCTGTCCTTCCGCGAGACCGGAGTATATATTAGCGCCACGTGCTGAGGTGCAACTTGGATCACATGCGCATATGCACGGCAATTTAAATTATGGCGCAGTCACTGAGTCAGATATTCATGTAAATATTACAGTATTTTTACAGCTGCAGATCAATAATTTTGGATCAGAGAACACGTACGTGTCTTACTTAAATAAGTACGTTTTGGTGTTCAAACTTGAATAATTATGCATGTATAACAAAACAGCATATGCATCGCAGTTACATGTACGTATAGGTGTACGCTCTAATATTTCGTGCATGCATGGGCTGATGGGCTTAGTGTAACACTGTTAGCCTTCTGCATGCATTCGAATGTTTGCTAAAGTCCAGTGGTGTCACTCGCTATATGCCACTGGCTACTGCAGTTATCTCTCCGCCCGGCCCCACCCAAAAATCGGGTCACTAGCGCTTACCTGTTTTAACGTCTCAAATTCTATCTCTAGAAAGAAATGCCCGATTCAAAATGGTATACTCTAACAAGATTATTTGAAGAACGGCGCGTAGCAGCCAGCCCTCAATCGAGATTACAACAATAGGCTACCGCCTACCGGTAATTAAACACGAGCCATTTTTGGAGGGGGTGGGGCATATTATGTTACTCGATCTAATTTGCGCTGGAATAACTGCTCCTGGTTCCGCTTATATGTGAATGCATTACGTGCCACATTAGAAATAACTTAGTGTTCAGTATTATGGTACAAATTTATAGCATTGCGATACATGGAATAACAACAAACACATTTTCCAGCATTCCATCCAAGTTCAGTTCAATGTTAGCATGCGCACAAACACTCACAATGCGTTGAAGTGGTATATAGCTATATATAGATGGTTGTTCGCATACTGTAGCTGATTGACCAAACCAATATTGTTGCGGATGAAGTTTAGCCCACTTCACCAATGCAAATATGTGTTTCCTTGAATTCTTTTGATGAATCGTAATTGTGTGCTCTAAAAAGCATTGTACAACTCCAAACTGCATGCAATCTTCATTTGCTTGGCTTTCTATTTGCATGTTAGGCCAATTAGCTGAAATCACAGACCCTTTGTCTGTTCTAGCAAGCACAGAATGTATAATCTGTCCTGCAACTGAAGCCCTACTAGAAGAAGTGTATACGACTGCCAAAGGATCAAAGTCTGAATACAGATGGCTATATACTCGAGACAGCTGCTCGATCATTTCAGGAGCCATGAATTTGGTATGGAAGGGTGGAAGAAGCACTCCCATTGATGTTGTGGGTACACTAAAGTCCAGTTCCTTTAGCATTGCTACTGATGACAAGGCCAATTTACGACGTAGAATAATAGAGTCTTCAAAATTTGAACCGCCAATATGCAGTGAGCCAGAAGTGTCTTTCTCTCTGCACATTCCCAGTAAGAAATCATATTCCATTGGAAGACGAACTGTCATAGCTCTTTGATGCATTAAAAACTTTTTCATGAATTGCACTTCTATATTGTGGTTGTTCGTGAAATAATCACCAAGAATGCCATTTAGTCTTTCAAAAGAAAAGCACCAAAAACTATAGACTGGTCCATAATCTAAAACTATTTCCTTAAGATGCAGATGTAAATGCATATTTATGGTACAGTGCTGTGCACCATACAATCTTTGAAACACCTTGCAAAACTGAAGCAAATACTGATCTGCAGCATCTAAACATAGTTTTGAAATAGAGCGTGACACAAGAATAGAGCATGCCCTTACATATACCAGCCAGCATTGTAAATGGTTCCTTTCTAATTTATCCTTGAGACAAATTGCTGAATATATCAAAGTCCAATTCTTCCACTGGTCGGCAGAGAATCCAGAAAAACTAGAAGCAATTTTAGAGGGAATTCTGCCAATGCATCTTGGTACATTAATTAATGCAGCAACCTTTGATATATTATTCAGTTCAGTTTTGGATATTATGTTATCCTGGGTCCAAATGTTCATCATGTGTTTTGGAGTACCTAATAAGAGATTGTGCATTGGATCTACCACATGCATCCGAACAATATCGAAGTATGGAAGTTGTATTAGCAAAGAGTATCGCACACCATACTGAGAAACAAGAGATGTTCTCATTGCTTTTGTTGAAGCTTTTAAATACTGTTGAGACTGGATTTTATACTCATTGTCATTTCGGAGTTTCCACGAGTCTCTATCATATCCAGAGTAGTCTAGCTTATAGTCAAGTAATCCTGCTTGAAATTCTTTGTAACATTTTGAGCAACCATGAACAGCACTGTGCCCAGCAAATCCACACACTTTTCGTGCAGCTGGTATATCGCACATAACACAAACTAAAGCCATTCGAATGGTAACAAATGTTTGAGAAAACTCATGCCAAATATTTTCTCCTTCCCAAAATTCAAGCATGTCTCTGACAAAGGGTCCCAAATACGAATTCATAGTCTTTTTGGGTTCAGATGGTCCAGGGATTATTCCAACTAAAATAATGTTTTCCATCTTGAATCGCTCTTCTCTAGGTAAGTTGAAAAGGACTAAATACAGCACTCCAACAGAATAGCTAACATGTTTGTATGGTTGAAACCAGTCACATCCTAACCCTACTGCAAAATTATTGGGAAGTGCCAAAAATTCCTTTCCATCAAACTTTTGAAATTGTTTCCAAATTCTTCCATCATAAATGTCAGTTAATAGGTCATCTTCTGTAACCCGTTCACGCCATTTATCACATTTCTCTAGGAAATTAGGGCGATTAATGAGCCCATGAATGGCATCCTTAAGATTTTGATAGCAGTATAGCTTTTTTGGTTTCAAACTACGTTTTCTTTTATTCTTTTTAAGTGTGAGAAGTTTTTCTCCACAAGCTTTCCTGAAGTGTGCCTGGGTGTGATGTGGGTACTCCACATGCCTACAAGCACCTGACATTTCTTGCCCACTTTCATTGATGACACAATCACTAAAGCTGTAAACTGCATCACATTTAGGACATACAACAAATTGTTCAAAACTTGGACAGTTGAAATCAATCATTCTTTGTGCAGTTTTAAATGTTTGTGGATATACAATGCCACTGATCTGTTTGCTACATTTTGATATCAACTGTAAAAAGTGGTGCAGGAATGAGAAAAGAACTGCTGTGGCCTTATTAGATACACCATAACTCAACTGCCACACAGAGAGGAAGGTAAATAAGATGTTTAAAGGAAACCCAGCAGGCTCATTAGCTGCGGAGTGAACTGTTGCTGTGTGGCCTTGATGATGGGATGCTTCATCCTATGTGGTATATGTATATAAAGGCCTTACCATATTACCATACTACACACAGCTGCAGCAACCTATTTATTAATTGTTCAGAATTAATTGCATGCACATGCTTTTGCAACAAGCTGCATTTCACTAAAGGAAGCCAGACCTATTTATATACAATGTACTTGGGACCAGAATTAGGTCTGGTTTGTTACATGTATGTGCAGATGACATTGCATCACAAGCCAATAATGTCATTCATAAATTGAAGACGTGCTAGCAATTTTATTCATAAACAGGGTTATAATAATCATTATTAAACTACGTACATACATGTATAATTATAACACACACACAAATACACACACACACATACACACACACACACATACACACACACATACACACACATACACACACACACACACACACACATACACACACAAACACACAAAGTAACTATATTGTTACATGCCTACAATCCGATTGGACGTGCCAGAAATGTGGCACCGCCACTGGTGAACGTATCCGTAAAACCAAACCCACTGCTCCTGGTCCCCAGTCCGTTCTAGCAACTACATGTAAAATAATAATGCGCTACATTTTGTATTTAAAAACTGAACGAGTATTCTCCCTGCAAGCAATGCGTAAAAGATTAAAATATACCTCTTGCTCTGATTCGCTAGTACCAGTGCTGCAATCTGATTCATGTGAACTTCCACGCGTACGATCGAGATCGCTGATGCACTCAGGTTCATCGTTGGATGAATCGAAATCGTCTGTATGTTCATCTGGGTAAAGACAATTAAGCTAGCAAATCGGCCGATCGTCACTTAAATCAGTAAAATACCATCTTGTAATTGCAGAGAGTCATCGTTGGATTTCCTGCCGATTAGTTCTTTCTGGTGTTCAAAATACGTCGATTTGCTCACATACTCGCTACAGTGGTAGCAGAAACGTCGTTTGCCGCTCATCGCACAAATTTGAAAAAAGTCTTTCACGTGATAGCATTGATTTTTAAAATTAACTGCTTTTATAAACCCGCGATAATACGTACACATTGTGCATAGTATAGTCTTGTACCCAGACCCAAACGTACGTAAGCCACGTACAATCATCTCGTTACGTACATTTGGGTCTGGGTACGAGACTACAATGGGCTTGCGGACGTCGTTTCAACTCGTACGTACCCGCAATCTTTCGTTCCGTTAACTTACGTAGGTCCCTTATAATGCGTGATTCGTAATGATACGCAATCAGACGCCTGAATTGCTGTGGTCCCTGTGCTGAATGACATTTATGGCCGGCTTAATGTTCATCTAGTTCGTGCCAATGCTACAGCCATCCTCTCTAGAATTATCCCACTGTCGTAGAGCAAGATCCGATTGTATGTGTAATTTGTTTGTTTAATGTTTATGTACTGTGTTATTATTTATAAAAAAAATACTCAATAAAAAATGAAAATTTTTTGGACGCGCGCAAGACAAGTTCAACGATTGAAGTGAAGACACGAAACTTCAACAACAGTTAGCAGTCCGCTGCATATGTGCGTGTAGGCTGGCCACCTCACGTTACATGTTGTGTCTGGCTGAAGCGGTGATATTCCCCTGTATTGGAACGACTCTCTACTTTGAAGTGGCTTGGTGACGAGGAGGAAGTGGTGCGCTCGGATAGGAAGGTGAAAGGCGTCATTATGGCGCTGAATAGCTCCGTGGAAGAGCAATTACCCGCGAAATCTGTGGTCAAGGGCTGCAAGGATCCTTTTTCAAATAGCCATGTGGGTCTGCGACCGCTAGACTGGGCGCTTCAAAGAAATAGCCATGTGGGTCTGCGACCGCTAGACTGGGCGCTTCAAAGAAATAGCCATGTGGGTCTGCGACCGCTAGACTGGGCGCTTCAAAGAAATAGCCATGTGGGTCTGCGACCGCTAGACTGGGGGCTTCAAAGAAATAGCCATGTGGGTCTGCGACCGCTAGACTGGGCGCTTCAAAGTTGGGGGGATTGTTCTGGGTGGGGGATATAGATGCGCAGTGTTTGATGTGGTGTATCATACACAGCCAATAATCTATTATTGTAGCGACATTGATACGGTACTGTTACAAGATGTTATCATCATTGATACAGGGTAGTGTACAATCCTGTTTACAATGACTTCGGGCAAAGTTGATACAATCCCGATGCAGCAGTCTAGTAACAGCATTGATATCAACTTGTATCTTTCATGTATCAATACTGTAACAATACCGATTATTCATCAATATTGTACCAAGCTGTTATTACTCAACCCTGTAACAGTATTGATAACCTTGTATCAGTATTGATAAGGCGGAAGTAAATAACTTTAATTAAATCTGCTTAGGGATGTAGGCAATATACAGTACCTGTTGTAGCAATACATTTTGTTACTAAAGTCATGTATAAAATGCAGCTTTGTTTGAGACATCTGCGCTCTTTCAATATGTACAGGCATAGGCCCCTCTTCAAAGTGGCATGTTGCTGAGCATTGGTGTACAAAGGCTTCTGATGTTCATTGCTGCAGTTGCTATGACTTTGTTTGAAAGCTCAAACAGGGTAGAGTCACAGTCATTGTACAGCTTCCTCACAGCTAGTAGTGAGAGGTTAAAAGCCTGAATTAAACAGAATGCAGTTCCTTCTGTATTTTGGTTTGCAGGCTACAAGTAAAACTCCAAACTTGACATTCTGCATGGGTCATTGAGTTTGTATCATAACAGCACTAATAACTGTCATATGTTTTACCTGACTGATGCTGTATAGTTACCACAACAGACAATCTGTTTTGCCCAAGACACAGTGCCTCTGACTACATCACTCAGGTTGTAATAGTTCATAGGATGGAGTGAGGGTAGAGAGATGGCAGGGTTCACTGCCATGAAGTCAAACAACTATATTCTGCAATTGCATTGCTTGGGAGTTGCAACATACCTATTAAACAAGATACAATCACCACAGTACAAATGCATGACAAAACACTCACAAAACGCAGTGTTCCAGGTCGATAGATTTCACAGTCGTAGAGCTCCCTGATGGACGTACCATTAATATAGTGTTGGATTTGTGGAAGTTTAAACAGAGTAGAATTACCACTGAAAAATGAAACACATTATTATTATTTTTAAACATGTATGACAACACTTACTCTCCATTTGTGCCACTGCAAATGTGCAAAGTTAATTGCAATGTCCCGGCTAGGTGACTTGTGGTTCCCATAAACATTCTGTCCTCTTACAGAAGCATTGAACGACTCACACCTATATGGTTAAAGGTACTAGTCATGTTTGTAAGCAATGCAAGGTCATTTTACCTTTCTGCACAGAATGCTGATGTAGGTCCAAACTGGATCATACACGGAATGATATGGAGAAATGGATGTACTTTATGCTTTTGTAGCACTTCTGGCATATGGATTTTAACAGCTTGAACAAATATGTCGCAAATGCTGTTCCATTCTGCAGCCCGATATGGTGAAAAATAGCTGCATGCAATATGTCATTTCAAAAACCTACATACACAAAACATGAGCCAGTTATTTAAAAATGCCATGAAACTTGTATGGTCGAAATACCTTGGTATAATACAGAAGTACCAATTTCACTCCTTCAGTCAAGTGGGTGACAAAATGAACATGGCCATTTGAGACCACCCTTTAACGTCCCGGCCACGAAAGGACTGGAAATATTTCCATACATTTTGACCTGGAACCCAGAGGTGTTAAAAGCTCGTATCCTTGCAAGAATTTCTTCTTTCTGCTTTGCAGATAATTTAGGAATAATTTTTTTCAAGATATAATACTTTCACGGGCCACGTAGTATTGTGTGCAGAACTTCAATTGGTAAAGATCTAAAAAATTATCTAACTTAAATATATGTATGGGACAGTTCACACGAAAATGATAACTCGCATTTATATATAAAATGTTATATAAATGCTTCTCGTTTGAATTGCTATATCTTCCGAACGGTTAACGCTATCAACATCCTATTTTCAACACTTCATACCACACCATTTCTCTATGGCAAAGTATGTTTTGGGGTCTTGCACTTGCTCCTTGCCAGTATTGCAACGTTCGATACCCCACCGAGTTCAAACCCGCCATAACTTTCTGTAGGAGTTATCAAATCGCTTCAAATTCGGTTTGCAGGTGGAGAGGTCCTATATCTATTTATTTGTTCTGTTCGTTAATTTTTATGCAATCCGTTACGGAGATACAGTTGAACAAACTACGTGCACATTTTTGCGCTCGTTTCGCGCCAATGATTTGGGCAAATTGCGCTCCGCTCAATGTATGGGGAGGCGGGGATTATTACATTGGCGCGAATCAAGCGGGAAAACGTGCACGTAGTTTATTCAACTGTATCTCCGTAACAGATGGCATAAAAATTAACGAACAGAACAAATCGATAGGTATAGGACCTCTCTACCTATATACCGAATTTGAAGCGACTTCATTACTCCTACAGAAAGTTATGGCGGGTGTGAACCTGGTGGGGTATTGAACATTGCAATACTGGCAAGGAGCAAGTGCAAGATCCCAAAAAGTATTTTACCATAGAGAAATGGTGTGGTATGAAGTGTTGACAATAGGATGTTGATAGCGTTTACCGTTCGGAAGATATAACGATTCAAACGAGAAGCATTTATATAACATTTTATATATAAATGCGAGTTATCATTTTCGCGTGAACTGTCCCGTATAATTATGTATATATGAGTGTCCAATTACCCTTAAAATAATTTCAGGAGAAGCAAGAGAAAAGTAATGCTCGTATTGAAATGTATGCCTAATAGTAAATTCAGTGCTTTTTAACTTTATGGATCAACCTCTTTGAAAATCAAGAAAATCAAAATTGAAAAACTACACAGAAGGGATACTTTGCTAGATACTTTCCCATATATTGTACGAAGGTATTAGTTTGACTGCATGCACTTAACACTTACAAGAATATGTCTCCAAGGAAATGAAACCATGGGTTGTTGGTGATTTCACGCAGTCCAAATCTCTTTCGCACCTCACTTTTTGCATATTCACTTCAAGTTCAATTTGCAGAGTCTGCATTGAGCTTGCATTAAGTTCCGTTGTTCACAGATGATGTTTAGAGAATCATTCTTATCAGCCTGTGCAAACAAAATCACATACCTTCCTAGTTCTTACCTACATGTATAATTAATATACCATGCAAATGCGGCAATACTTCAGTGCTGTGCTCCCAAGATGGCCTAACAGCTCTGATCTGCACGTGGGTTGTCACAGATAATCAATATAAGAGGTGCAATCACTAGAGCAGTAGTGCAAGTGCTAGCATCAATACCAGTTGTTTCTAACACATTCACAGTAGCTCAGAAACAAAAGGTGTCCCGTTGTATGAACAACACACAAAATGAATATTTGATACTGTGCTATTCTCGTGGCGAGGAAGGCCTGCTAGCAAAAGGTACCAACAGTCCAATTTGTGCCACTTTTTGCTATGATTGCCACTTGTATCATCACAGAATAAAATTAGTGGTACCACTAGCCTTTTCCTTAAGCGTATGAGGTGTGAGATACTTGTCAATGTCCAAAATAATAAAGTAACGATAAGCTATGCCCAAAAAACATTACCTGTGAGCTTAGCCTTTCAAATTTACTTCCATCCCAGTTTAGAAGAGATGATGAAGGTTGAGCAAGGTGGGATACTTGAGTCAAATGGATGGTGAATGCCACAATCTTCTGGAAAGTATACATCTTCAGGGTACGAAGTTATGTGTATGAATGCGTCCTTGTCAATAACAGGTTCTATTTCAACATGCAACTCATTTGAAGAACCCTGGGTAAATGAAAGTAAGTAATTAACTGGTGATTTGAAATCTACATACGTTACGCACGTATTGTAAATGTGTTACAGTATGCGTAACAAGTGTACCTGCTTGAAAAATGACAGAATGACTCCTTTTGTCATACCAATGTCATTGTGGTGAAAATAAACCCAATTGCGTACAAATATTTCCTCTCCATGAGGTAGTGACACCATTAGTGTAGCAAACCTGGGATTTTCATTCCAACGCTTTCTAGGATAAATTTTACTGTATTACACCAAATGCGTATTTTAAAAAACAATAATGAATGACACATTAACATACGTGTAATCACCCTCTGTACGAACAGGAAAACGAGCCAAGCAGCTGGATATCTCAGGGTTTGTAAGCAGTTGCGTATGATGGATGTCAATGAGAGGCTGTAATATGGATTTCCATCTGTGGACAAGTGCTAAGAAGATCCACTTTATATGCTGATGAAATTGAAGCAATGATTAACTAACCCTCTGTGGCATATCAACTCCAAGTATTATGAATGCTCTCAGGCTAGGCACGTTAATACCACATTCTTTGAGTATGAACCAAATAAACATAAGAGCTGTGCTACCCTGTTGTAAAGGAAATAGTGGTACCCAGTAGATAGAAGTACATCAGTACATACGATGGGATGTGGACCATGTATGAGAATGTAAAGGAGAGCAAATATCTTACTTGGGAATGGATAGTAGCACATTTTCTCATCCACCCTAAACTGTTTCACAAGGTTCTCAAAGTCCTTATCAGCATACTCATCATTATCCGCGGCATATTCTACACCGAAATCCTGTTCAGCGTATTCATCATCTGCGATGTTGATGTACGTGGA
Source organism: Ephydatia muelleri (assembly GCA_013339895.1). Taxonomy (NCBI): domain Eukaryota; kingdom Metazoa; phylum Porifera; class Demospongiae; order Spongillida; family Spongillidae; genus Ephydatia; species Ephydatia muelleri. Next base: position 7,870,370 of record JABACO010000005.1, read on the forward strand.
TCTTGGTGGGGCTAAAGTCAGTTAATACAATACATCGCATGCATCAGTACCGCGTTATTTACCTCGATCGTTGATGTCCGTTGCGGCGTTGCCGCTCCATTGCATCCACAAAAGCCTTATGTGATGAACTCTGAATATGTCGTTCAAGTCGACTCTTGTAATGAAAACCCTCATTGCATTCTTTGCAATAAAATTCGCCTTCAAATCCTAAATAAAGAATCCTTTGTAACATAGGAGAGACGGTCACTTAAAGCCTTTTGCTCTCACCTCGAAGCAAACGGTGAAACGCGCCATTTCAATTTTTTTCTGACACGTGCTTCGAAGCCGATATATTTGACCACGCGATGGCTGGCGAGCTTAGTACATCAGCAGCGTTCTCTAGCAGCCAACTGCCTTCAACTAAGTGTATAAATTTAGTATACGTCGTCATGCACCCCACCTTACAACCTGGAGTCTGGTAGTCAGTGATTTGAGAGATCCAAACAATTGGAACCTTCATTTTTATTCTTATTTTTTTGTGCTATATACCATTTATTTATATACGGTACCATCGTATCAATACTGGTACAAGCTGTTATCAATAGACATACGACAAGATAACAAGCTAGATACTGATTGATAACATCTGGTAACAATTTTTTATTTCGATCCTGGTACAATGTTGTCAGCGCTATCATCATGATACAATATTCACATCTGGCTTGATACAGGTTGATTGGCTTATCAATATTGTTACCATACTGTAAACTGTTGGCTGTGTACTTTGTGTAATGTTATTTGATTAATCGTAAGAAAAGAAAATAATTAAAAAATGGAGTAATGCTTAAACGACACTCTGGGACGTCTAGATGTTGCGCTTGCAACGGAGTCAATGCTCGCTGCAAATCCTGTGCGTGCGTTAAAGCAGGCCGCTCTTGTTCCAGCTGTCAGCCTTCGAAGCTCTAATTCAGGCGCCCCTCTGGTTGCTTCGCTACACAACTCTGATTTGCCATTTTCATCGCAGCCGGTGTTTCTCCTAACTGACGATCATTTGTGTTATAGCCTCACGCAATCAAATTCACAGCCATTTCCACCGCAGCACTGGGTTCATTACCTCCTCCAGCTGGTTCACGGCTGCAGCTGCTTCCCAGTCAACCACAGTGTGGAATTCGTTAACCCGACTACAGGTGTTCATACACAGCACATAGAGAGCTATTGGAACAGGGTAAAGAAACGGTTGAAATCTATGAAAGGTGTGAACAGTCTTCAACTACCAAGCTACTTGGATGAATTTATGTGGAGGGAGCGATATGGAAGCACTTCCCAAGAAGCATTTAACTCTGTGTTGAGAGACATTAGTTTGCAATATGTAGTTTGAAATGAGTTATGTTTTTTACTGATATTCTTTATAGCTTAGATTGACGAGATCGGCATGTTTTGAGTGTCCCGCGAAACGTATATGTTAACGAGTTGTTAATTGGATGCTAATTAATCTGCATAGTTACGGAATCTAGGGGGCCGTAAAATGGGGATTGATCCCACCGCCAGAGATAATTCTGCCACCCGCCCTCCCAGCTTTACAGACGCCGCCTTCATCTTCTTCCTCTCCATTGCAATATCTACCGTTTCCAGGCCCATATCAACCACTCTCGACATCAAGGCAAGCGTTTTTTGATCTTCCATGCCAAGTTGCGTACCCCGAGCCCTCACTCCCGTCCGTGCCCTTTCGGACAAATGCTCCATCAGCACGGTCGGCCCGTCTTCCAGGGCCACCTCTAGTTACCGCCCACAGGAAACAGTGTATAGTTGCAGGATGCCAGGAGTACATTGAAACCCACCATGTGGCAAAGTCACATGAATCTCCACGCTCAAGGGTTTTTTCCTGGTGAAGTACCTACGTGGTGGCTAGAGGAACAAGACCTCTCTGTCTGTCTGCACCCATTGTCTCCGTCTTGTAGCAGTGTCCCACTTTGCATCTCATCTGGAGAAGTGCCCCACGAATGTCTCAGGTTGTCGTAGTTCCCTTCTTAGTTCCCTTGCTGACATCAGTCCTTCTGCAAATCCAATTCATGCACTTCCTTCACTTGATGTTGTGTATGAACTACAGTGTCCAACAAATCGCTACATTCCCCACAAGGCCAGGCCTGCCTTTGCTCGTGTCCTGTCAGATGTCCTGAAATCAATCTGCTATGAGAACTCAGAGGAGGCATGGTTGAGGCTCTTTATGCTCCCCAAATGTGTGCTGCGAGCTTCTAGGCGGGGTGGGCGTCACTGTAAGCATCCATCGATAGAGCAGCTATGCAGCCAGTGGTCCCAAGGTGACAGTGGTATCATTTGGAACCGAATAAACAAGCGTCCTGTCATTCCTCCTCAAAAGCAAAATTCTCAGGTGGATATTTCCAAAAAGAAAGTTTCTTCGGCTATGGGTCTGAGTAGAGAGGGGGTTACTAGAGAAAGCTTGCCAGGCCCTTGTGTCACCAGGTGTTGCGCCCAAATACCCCAGAGATTTGGGATTTGCTCCGGCAGAAGCATCCTAGAGGTCCCCATCCTTCCCTGCCCATCCCTGCGAGTCCTCCTGTCAATCACGTGTTGCCACATGGCTTTAACATTTTGTCAGTTCTCCATTCCTTCCCCAAAGGTACAGCCTGCGGCCCTTCAGGGCTTCGCATTCAGCATCTACTTGATGCTGCTCAGGTCCATCTACCCACTCCTATTTGTTCCTCTTTGCGTGGTGTAGTCAACACCTGCTGCTTTTGACCTCACTGTCACTTCACCGCTTAACCCAATCACTTTGACTGAAGCGGGGGTGAGGTGTGGGTCTTCTGCTCTGTTTGCTGAGGCGAGAAAGCATAATGCCAATGACTCAAAGTGTGCTGAGCTTGGATGGGTGTGCATTCCCCTAGCTGTGGAGTCATATGGATGCTGGGGCACGGAAGCACAACAATCCTTCTCGCGTCTTGCGGCTCGTCTAGCCATCCAAATGGGATGTCGCAAATCTCAGGCTACCACCATCGTCTACCAGAGGCTAAGCTTTCGCTCGTGAGAGCCAATGCTAGAGCCTTGCTCTCCCATGCAAGGTTTCGGCATTCAGAGGAGGGGGTTGAGGTGTGTGGGTGTGGGGTGGTTGCTGCTGTGACTTTGATTTTGTTGGTGTGCTGTTCGGTGTATGTAAAATTTACAATAAAAATACATAAAATAATGTAACATTGTGTACGTGTAATTGTTCCTTATCATGTATGTATGCATTAGTATGTTTATATGTATCATGTATTTCATTATATGTTGCAATACTCAATACAGTACGAAAAAGAATGTTTATAACACAAAATAGCAAGTGTTCCTTCATGGAGGCTGTATGACAGGCCTGTGTCCCACACACATCCATGTTGCTGTTCAGTCGATCTTCAAATCATTATTTTTCTGTATTAATAAATAACACTGAAATCAAAATCGGCTGGAATTTAACTGGTTACACATGAATGGGTCTGTATGAATTTACACCTACCACCCAAACATACATACACTTGGAAATACCCAAATAATGTCCAATGATGGTTTCTGCCATGCTCCTGAATGATGGCATGGAACCAGCTAGTCCAAAAGGAAGTAGAGTGGCAGGTTTACTAATAGCAAAAACAGCACAGTGCACTTATTACCTGACCACACCCACCTTGTCCATCCTGGCTGTATGGACAGCTGCAAATGTCCTCACAAGGTTATAGCCATCAACCTGGTGGGGCTTGAACGTCATGATATGAGACGCCAGGGCTCAGAAGATTAGCCTGAAATAGGTGTGGGAGGTGAAGATAAAAGTATGCAGCTTGACTTACTGTCCCTCTTGGATACAGCTTTCTCTGTGAAACTGAATTGTTCAGCTGACCCTACGCAATGAAAAATGACGCTACTTCACTCATACACATGGATGCAAATGCAACAGTGAGTCGTATCACAATTGTGTGCCATTTGTTTTGTACTATGTCAATCCTCCTATGCTTTGAACTAGACACTAATCCGGGGAGGGAGGGAGGGGAGAGGGGGGGGAGTACCTTTGACATGGTTATATCTATGAAGCCATTGAGAATACTACTGAATAACACCTTCACTAGTGGAATTGAACCTTTGCAATCAGTGTTAGCTGTGAGTTCACATCCTCTGTCTAACACATATCTCCATCATCTCCCTAGCTTGCAGTGAACCGGAGCAATCACCCGGTCCACAGTCCCTTGAATGCAGGCAACGCCTCTTCCATGTCACCACACACCAAATAGGAAAAAATGTCAAGCGGAGGAGGGAGTGTTAGATAGAGATTTCAAGCTTGTCTTTCAAATGTTGTGTATCAGATATACAAGCAATGTGTATGTGCTCATGAAGAACACATGGGTGAGGTAATGAGACTCACTGTAGGTCAAGTGCTAATGTTGCATGAATGCTCAACATGTACTCTTAATTATAAAACCTATTATCTGCATTCAGGTTGAAAAGCTGCAGTTTTGGGGGAGGAGTTCCAGACACCCTGGCTGCACAACAGTGCATGGTTTAGGACACTGGGTGTGGGAATCATAACTATATTCAATAAACAGTTATGTAGCAATTAGAATTGACTACGTTTGAAAATATGTTCAAACTATAGGTGATAATGATAAGCACTTTTTCCATTTCTGTTTATTGCTTTCTGACATACATAATTCTGTAGTTGAGTGTGTATTTGTATATAATGAATGACTTCATTGTTTTTTGATATGAAGTTCAACCTTAATTATGTATTTTCATAGCTCTCACAAAAATGCACAAGCTCCAAACAAACAAAAGCATTCACACATACACACATACACACACACACACACACACACACACACACACACCCACATGCACAACAAGGCTTGATACGGAATAGTTAATGGTACTTTCATGGGAATATACTAATTTAAATCATTGTAAACAACAGCAAAATGACTTTTGTTTGACTACTTTTTCTTTTTTTAGCTGCTACTATAATCAAGACAAATTCAAGATAATGCATGGCTTCTGCACCCTTTTGGGTTTTATTCAAGTTTGTGTTGTTTGACATCACAGGTCTGTTTATACGCGATTGGGAATTGGAATTGCCATCCTGTGGTTGTCGCAAAAGAGACGTAGGTACTTCCAGTGGCGTTAGTTTCATAATCTCTCTACTTGAGTTTTGAACCACTTGTAATGTGCCAAATGCACTCTTGCATTTCATATTCCATCTGCGAGTTGGTATCAAAGTGGCTTGTGAAACGTGTAATCTTGCAACAAATGCACCAACCACAGATCTAAATGCACATATTTGTAACCAAGTAGGACTATATCCAATTGTATTGAAAGATTTTTAACAGCCCAAAACTACGTTACAGTCGCATGCACATGCCATTCTAGGTGTCTTTATTCAATAATACTACCAGAATGACTAAGTTATAGCGAAACATGGGCACCTCGAAGAGATCGCCAGGGAATGCTAGACAGTTCTTTCTGATTTATCCTATTCTGATCAAACCACCTTTTTGTGATGCATCATTGCCTTCCAACACATTAGTTCTTGATCCAATCATTTCCAACACTAACTGACTAGAGATTCAGACAAGAGCTCTGGCTTGGTGTAGCGTGCACTTACAGGTACCAAGATATATTACCAATACGGCCTGCTGTGGCTGCCAGGCGCACTACTAGTTCCTGTCGTTCTCAGTTCACGATTTCGACCCATGACCAGAAGGTGAATCGATACGGAGTCATCCCAAAGACTCTAGCCCTCCATGCAAGTTACATAAAAGACCAGTGACATCAAAAGTCCAAACACTTTATATATCATGGTGCCCAACATTATCGACTTCAGACCATTACATAAAAATGCAGAAACACCATATGAAGCTCGAATCTTCAAACTAGGCTCAACCCAAGATGTACTATGTAATTAAATATTTTTAAAAATAGTGAAATAAATCATGATAGTTATTGATAAGGTCACAAAAGGTTAGAAGTTAGTCATGTGATGCAATAATTCTGGTTTTAAAGAGACCCTTGCTTTTCAATTTTTATGATGTATTTTCGTAGCTCCCAAATAAAAAAGGTCCAAACAAGACACACACAGACACACACACACACACACACACACACACACACACACACACACACACACACACACACACACACACACACACACACACACACACACACACACACACACACACACACACACACACACACACACACACACACACACACACACACACACACACACACAAAGCTTAATACAGGATTTTTAATTGATAGGATCACTTTTAAAATCTACAAGCACACAACACACAGACATTAGGTGAAGTCTAATTCATGTGATCCAATAATTAGGTTTAATAGCTTTCAATTCGAGACCCATTGATTTCAAATCTAGAGTTGAATTAGCATTATTAGGAGGTAACCCACCTCTCCACAAAAACACACAAGCTGCAGGCGTATGACAAGAATGAATTTAAACCCCCACACATCGCTCCTTGTATCATACCTTTTTTGATTGTCGCCCAAGGTCTCCCTGACAAGAATTAACTTTGCTTTGACATAATCTGCAGCTGGAAATGGAGTGAGCAAAATTCACTAATTTTACTCAAATACTCACATACAGATCTTCTCAACACACACACACACACACACACACACACACACACACACACACACACACACACACACACACACACAGCTTCATACAGAATAGTTAATTGATAGGGTCACTTTTTAAAATCCACAAGCACATAATACACAGACACGCACTCACACATTATGGTCCGCTTTTGTTTCAGTGATGGTTCCTGCTCATGATTCATGTTCCAACGGTCAGCTTGTAGTTCACTACACACATGCTGAAGAAACATGAAGCAGTCTGTCAATGGGCATTATTGAAATTGTACTCGAGAATCCAGTATTATTTGTTGTGCCCTTCTACATTAACTTGCAAAAGTGGGTAGAAGCAATTGCAGTGTCCAACCTAATCAGAAAGGAGAGTTGATTGAATTTTCTCGATTGCTATTCTTAATATCATTCATTCTGACCAAGGAAGAAAGCTTAATGTAACGCCTATACGTTTCAAACTACCGTACACCCTCTTACTAGGTCTACATTGTAAGCATAAAACGCTCTACACACTCACGCAAACGGATCTAACGATTCCAATACACGCGCACCAATATCAACAGCAAAGACAGATGTCTTATTTAAAACAAGCGAGTGCTAAATGATAAGTACTTCTGAGTTCGCAGAGACGATCTCTACTGCCTAAAGTTATATACAAGAACAATCTTTCCACAACTTACTCGCTCTCCAGCGCCCACTGTAACTATTAGTTGGGCGTAGCCCGACCCGCGAAGGTCGGGCTACGCCCAACTATGTAACTATCGCGTCTAGGCCGAATGTTCCGAACTTCGATCCACTCGGTCACCATTTTGCAACGTTAGCGATCAAAATTCATCAGTCAACGGTAATAAACAGCCCTTCTTTCCAATGGAAGCAACTTGCTCAGTACGAAAGCCCCCTCCGATTTTAAAGGACGATGCCTAGAACTCACACGTGAGAAAATTCAAATCAATTATCGCAGTCTGCCTGTGGGCGAGGCCATGGCTCTGCCCCACGGCTCCTTGCTAATCTAGTGTGCCAGAAAGGAGCTGAAGCACGCACACACACACACAACACACACACACACACACACACACACACACACACACACACACACACACACACACACACACACACACACACACACACACACACACACACACCACACACACACACACACACACACACACACACACACACACACACACACACACACACACACATATGTAATGTCTCACCTCTGGTATATAGGAGAGAATCGCTTCAAAGTTAGTCTGGACCAAACTTAATACCATATGCATATGATGTCGTGGAGTACGTGGAATTTGGAAGATGGTAAGCGGTGTGAATTAAGTAAGCCATGCACACACGATCGCGAATAACGGACTGAAGTCACACCAATAGCGGAGTGAAGGTCACACGAATAGCGGAGTGAAGTCACACAAATAAAAGCGCTCCCTCGTTGGAGTGAACTCACCCTAATGATAAAATATCGTGCGACCGTCAATCGATTTTAATCCTACTACGGGTGACGATAGGTGATCTTCACATTTTTCTTGCAGTGGCACTTTCTCATTGAGTTCAGAGGCGTAGGAGCCTTGGCCCCCCCCAATCTTATAGGTGGGGGGGCCGACGTATACTTCGGCCCCCCCCAATGTTATTCCTTTAGTTTAGTTTAACTCACCGGTACTTAGTATCCGTAACCGCACGTCACCATATTACGTCTTCGTCTACTTCATTACGCGCGCTCTGCAATACTGTAACGGTTAGCAAAACAGTGTATTATTAACGATAACGTATTTTCTGCGTGGACTGCCCCCCCCCCCCCCCCCCCCCCCCCCACTTTTCGTATATCGGACGTACCTGAAGTGGACTGCCAGGGCATTTGCACGTGTTTTTATTTTATTTTATTTTGCTGCCGCAACAAGGTTTGAAAGAAATAAGACGTTTTCCATTCCCGCCACAAAGGAACAATCGGACTTCGAGTTTCTAAGAAACAGTTCCTCACCGCCTATGGATTTCGTCCAATGCAAGGCCACACATCTTTGATGAAGAATTTGGCGACACGGAGGATGATGCAGTGTTTGCGGATAAAACCAAACGTCGTTCCACTCCCAGAAGCAGCAGGTAGTCTATGTTTATATGGCAACAATACTAAGGAAGTTAGTGGGTTTTTTAATTTAAAATTTCACACGAAGTTTAGCTTTTTTACCCTCACCAGAACTCGTGGGACACGGATATTGAATCATCATCACCGCTCAGCACAACTGACAGGCAGAGCATCATGCTGTCACCTAACATTATGCCCACATGGTCTCCCAGTGCCAGTGACTTTCAAACGTGTGCAGCTTCATCCAGCGTCGGTAATTTTCAAACGGGCAAGACTTCATCCAGCGTCAGTGACTTTGAAACGAGCGTGACTTCACCCAGCGCTAGTCGCATACTTGTCTCACAAAAGGTATGTCTTAAGTCCTTTTCATTTATAAATAAACACAGGAAATATGACAGCTAAGACACGCAAAGCATATCTGTCACAGGTTGCATCTGCTATGTCCAATTCATGACGAATTCATGCGTGTGGCTGATCAAATCACCAGAATGTATCCATTTCTTCAGTTTCCTATGCCTAATGGGTCACAAAATGTAAGTAGAAAACTTATTCTATTCACTATTGCATAATTTTATATTTTATATAGGGTGCCACAGTTCAAACTTTGTGTGATCGCTTCAAGGAATTTCATCGACCACTTCGTAATCATGCACCTTCCCAAAGGATCAAGACTGACCCTGGTTCTAAGCAGCAAAAGGATTTCAAGAAGTATTTCATAATCAGGTGCATCACTCCCACTATATGCTTTGTCCTGCTGCCTTATATGCTTCGGGATCCTCGGGTAGCTCCAGATTCTTCAATGTATTTCAGTAAGTTTGAATATGATGGTGCATGATACAAAATATGAATAAATGATGTTCAGTCTGTTTCATCCATTGTGTAGGCATCAAGTCATATTTAGCAGGAGATGCAGAAGAAAAAAGCAGGATCAGCCTTACCTTCTGTGTTGTGGGGGTCTCATCCTGCACAGATCTATCTTGTCATAGATTGTGAGGTAGAGCTAGAGCTATATCGCACTCTGTATTTGCACTTTGTTATGGATTTTTTGCTTTTAATGTACAGTACACCACTGGATGCAGTACTCTGTTCAGCTTTGTGGAATCCTTGTTGAATTTACAAAGCAAGCAGATGAGGCAACCATCAGTGGCTCTTTTCATGACATCATTGACTTAGCAGAACACTGAGACTGTTTGAATTGTACTCTGTGTTGGGTGTTGTTAAACAACTTTTTGTGCACTTTTGCTGGTTAAGTAATTACTGTTAATTTTGGAATGCACGCGGGCCTGACCACCGATTCTAGTGGGGTTATCACACCAAAACTCATGGGTATAGTACACATCAACTGGTGTGTGATCCCACTCCTTACAATAGGTGGGACTGGCACACCTCAGTAGGTGTGCCAGGCGGGACAGCGCTAGCACACCAAATCTGGTGTGCTCAGCCCACCATGTTTTTTACAGTGCATACGTCTATGGAAGAATATAACTCTATGTCACTAGGCACTCAAATGGATAGTAAGGTGTACGTAGATATTACACCCAAATATTGTCCTATTTGAAGAAAATTGATTGATTGAAGTAAATATAAATATAACTGAATCAGAAGAATCACTGGATAATGATGTTCCAAAGAAATGACATACTCATGCAAGGGCCGGCCTTTGTAGAAGGCAAAATTAGGCTATAAATAAGAAATGACTTATGATAAGAAATGACTTATGATTGTAATATTTTATAACCGTAATCCTGTTGCTATTTCGCATGTCTAAATTAAGGATCGAAGAAGCAATCTATTTTTGGAAGACATTCGCGTCATTTTGACGTTATCCCAGATGGTCAGGCTTGATATTAGAATAGGGGTTTGGTTAAAGGAGGCGTCGGTCACCAAAATGGGGTCCACTCCGCGCCGTAGCACGGGGAAGCATTGAGTATCGCTAAATATTAAAGCATTAAAGCAATTCAAAAGTTAATTGGATCATAGCTTGCAGGCAGAAACGTAGTTAGTGCACACAGGCATACGACTGATCAGAGTGTGTCTGTAGGTCAGCGTTAGTGCACACACCTCTCCATTTAGTCTACACTAAGTCAGCGCTCTCCAACTTGGTGCACACAGGCGTACATGTACGATCAGAATGAGACTGTAGATCAGCGCTGCGCTCTCTGTACACAATGGCATACCATCATCGGCAAAAGTCGACGGTTTCTGGTGATATCGCCTTGCTTCTCTTAATACGTAATGTTAAAAGGCATGGCAACTATGTATTTGTACACCTATTCGTAGAAGGCTCTGGAAATGTGTTAAGCCTCCTCAAGCCAATCTTAGGCCATGGGATGCATGATATACATTACATGGTTTAAGGTTTTTATCTATTACATCACTAAAGCCAATCTTTGACTCTGGCACAAAGACTTTTAATGAGTGTGGCTACATAGTGACTGTTGCCTATTGTAATTATTGAAACTCGTTTTGAACTTAAATAAAAATGAAGATTGGCATTTATTTCCAACAAACACATCTCTATATGAACACACAACAGCAATAAAAAATAAGCCAAGGTGAACAATCAGTGATCATGATGTAACTAATGTTTGGTCGGAAGAAGGGTGCTAGAGTGTTTGATTGTCTCATTAAAAAAGTTGTTCTAGCTACAGTATGTAACAGCGAAAGATTAATAACAAAATTCTCTTGATTGAAAGCATGCATACATGCATCTAACTGCAAACTGTGCATCACGTTTTGGTTCAATGATCAAGCTCTTGTGGTCCTTCGGGTTATATAGATATACTGTTGGGAATTCTGCTGGGTAGGAGGTATATGTATGGAGTTTCAATTTCTGCATTCCTTTTCTTTATTTGCTTCTCAATGATACACAAGGCACTTCTAAATTGTGAAATCATATTTTGGACCTTTTTCTCCGTAAATCTTGCATCAGGAAAATCACCGAGATGCAACTGAAAGAAAATATAAATGAGTAAGCATTCAAAATATGTTATGGTAATATGTTGCATGATGCATGTGGACTGATGGTGATCAGATATTGGATTGTACCTCATCATTGCTGAATTGTGACAAGACATGGGACAATGCTACAGAGGCTGTCGCCCCATCCCTATCAGGAAGTGTGTCCAATAAGGTCTATGTGTCAGCCTTTCCCTTGACTGTGGGTGAAGGTAAGCGCAAATAGGTAGGAGCATTGGGGCAGAAGCTGGACACATCGTACTGCCCAGAGTTAGTGGAAGCATGGTGAGCAGATCCCGTGAATATGATAAGAGTGCACAAATCAACAAGCTGTTCCCTACTCTCGATTGTTTTGGGGAACCCATGACCCTGAGAGGCACCCTGGTGACCAGAGAACCCGTTGGCATTGATGTCACCAGCCCAGCTCAAGAGTTCAGGGTCATCGTTGACATCATCATCAGATATGTAGAATTCACTTATAATAGCACTAACAAAGGCTTCAATTGCCTGCCAGATCTTCAATCCATCATCTCTGTAGTAATACCCTGCAGGCAGCATTTCAGGGTCGTCCACTCCTCTCTCATGTACGCTGTGTTTAATATGCGTCCACCTGCATGATTTCAAATGCCCTCCATCCTCTCCGCATCAACTCTCTTTGTCCTTCTCCCCCTATAGCCAAAACCTTATCCATGATCACACCATCGTTATAGAGCTCTTCCCGTGTCTTTTCATTGATAGCCATGGTGTAGTGGAAGTGAGGTTTCAGGAGTTTGTGCACAGGGTGGGAGTCAGGAAGGTTTCGCATGGTCCCAATGCAATATGCCTCCATTGCAGCATGGCAAGACAGGTAGTGAGTTACCACCTGATGAAACTAGAAGAAGAAATCTCTCTAAATAATTCACATCAATGCTAGAATATGTTTATTAATATGGTTATTAATATCATTTTGCATGCCAATATTGCAAATATTGTGGCCTTAATACCTGGGTATTGGCACTCTGAAAAGTACAGCTTGGCAATGGTCCAGTCTATCCATGTGTCGGAAGGGTAGAAGATAGGATTGTCCATGCCTGGTGTCTGCTTGAGCTGGATGGCAATGGGGACGAGCTCTTTCATTTTGTTCACATAGAGCAGGCAGATGGGAGCAGCAAGATATGTACCAGGCCTACATGGCAAGCCATCCATCATCTTTAAGTCACAGACGTATACATGACCAGCCTGCAATAATTATAAGACATACAAGTCTCATTTGTACTGTATATGTACCAAGAATGAACGCAAATCACATGATATAACTAATGATTCTCAGCTACATCTATTGCTCTGTCTCGTGTTATTTTGTTGTTGTTGTTTTTTTTTTTTTTGGAGAACTACAATGTCATGAACGGCAGTTGTCATAAACTGCTGACTAACCTTCATTTCATCTTGAAGGCTGAGTCCTCTAACGAGGCTTTCTTCCACGGAGCTAGCTTGGAGAGGTAAATTTTCAGGCAAACTTGTACACTTCTTGATGACCACAGAATTAACTCCGTTTAACACTTGCCGGCCAAATTCTGCATCCATTGTCCAGCGAGCGTATATCGGAATATCAGCTGTTCTAAGGCATCGCGCCAGTTCTTCATAATTAGACAAAGAGTGCTGCGCTGAAAATGCTGTCGTGGTCATCAATGCTCCCTTTGATTCAAGAACACGTTGAAGTAAGCTAAATTGTTTAGTAGATTCAAACTACTCATCGCTTGGAAGTTTTGTCACACCAATATCAATCCCTGAAGGTTTTGCTACGTCTGCAAGATGTTGCCATCTGTATCTCGTTCTCTGCCGCTCCAGCTGATTTTCTCTCTGATGGCGCAGGATTAGAGTTCCTTTCACATCTTTGAATATGGCTAATATAGAATTATTATGATTTGTTATACGTTAATTTTACTTTCATTACAAAAGGCAGCTGTTTGCAAATAGTGTTGTGCATTTAAGATTAGTTCGATGCAATACGCACCTGTTTTTTCAGTCAAATATATGCCGTCCCCGTCCTCTACCCAGCAATAACATGGAAATTCCTTCTTTTCTTTTGTTTGAACGTCATAAACCTCAACAAAGTTCACCAACCAGGCCAATCTTGCTTCAAATGTCCAATGTTTAGAGGTACACAGGTTGACTACAAGCACTTCTCCCAGTGCTTTGGTGCTTTCAATCATGATGTCATCATAGTAATGAGGACTAGGGCCCGTGCCGAGCCATTTGTGAACTATAGTAAATTTCCCCGTACAGGCGTTGCTTCCTATAATGGACAGTATGCGTCCTTGTGTGCCATTGCCAAAACTTTGTCCGATCCCGTGGAAATACGTATTCCATAGTAAAAGTGAGCACCTGGGAGTGGCATTGAGGGTACAAAATTTGACGTATACAAGTATACATGCACTTCTAAGCAAACCGGCCGTACATGTACTGTAAGTTTATGCCTATAATACAATAAACAATTGTGAGACTAATCCACGATTCATTTATCTAAGCTAAAGTGCCCCTGCATGGTATATCTTAAAACTGAAGCTGTATACTTAATTGAATAATTTCACTATAACCTCGATTGCGGTATTGCACAACCAAAGAAGAAGGTGCAAAAGGGAAGATAAAATGGCCATCTCCCTTATCAGAGCATTCTGCCATATTACTCTTAGAAAATCAATGTACATGTAAAAATTCCTAAACGATCCTGCAAGTTTGATAACGTACGATTCATAAACACCTGCGTGAATTTAATAGATTAGTGCATGATCTATGGTGCATGCATCGAATAGCTTTCAATATGGTGAACTAGAAAACTTACGCTTATGAGAGTCAACGGCAAGATGGAAGGGTTCCAAGACACCTGCCCCGCTATAGGGTTTACATTTCCTCTTACACACCTTGCAGGCACCCTCAGGCACATCAAAGTCCATCACGCGAACGTTTTTAGTTGTGAATACGGCACTGTATATGTGCCTTACATACCAGTGTACTGCTAAAGGATATCAATGCACGGAGCGCGAGTTGTTTATTTAATACCCATTAATTAATTAATGATCTCAACGTAAAACACGAATTCAGTTCCTCTTAGGTAACGTGCGGTGCCAACATTAAGGCGGATGTGCGCGTGGGAAATTCCCTGCTTATACTTCCGCGGTTCCACTCCCATGTGATGACATGTCATTTAAATAATTAGGCAGCATCCGCTGTGCAGGGCCGTAGGAACCTGCCAGGAATTCGAGCTATGGCCTGACCACTTTTCGCACAACTTGAGGTCCACCTCCGCTGAAAACGACATAAACATATGTGTGGTACTGACCCTTGCTCACCCGCGGTTATTGTCTAATTAATTTAATTGGTTATGTTACAGTGCGATGTACTTTCTGTAATGGCATCGGTCGCAAACATGGTACAGACCAAAGAAGGTGGCTGTGTCAAGCAGCCCCCAGAACACGCGGGAGCCGTAGGCGTAGGCGCAGGTTCTGCGGAATGTATATCAATAGATGCATGGTGCCTGTCTGTTTGCTACCAATTTCTTGCGTGTAACACTGCCCGTATCTTCGGTGTTAAAATGTAAAGAAAATGGGACAGTTTCCGCGAAAATTGCCCCACGGTTAAAATGTTATAAAAATGCATCGCGTTTGAATCGCTATAACTTTCCAACGGATAACGATATCGACTTCCTATTTTCAACACTTCATAGTGAAATGGTGTAGGATGAAGTGTTGAAAATAGGAAGTCGATATCGTTATCCGTTGGGAAGTTATAGCGATTCAAACGCGATGCATTTTTATAACATTTTAACCGTGGGGCAATTTTCGCGGAAACTGTCCCAAATTTTTAAAAATAAAAAAATAATTTGTTGTTTGAACCGTTGATTTCTTAAAGCAGCAGGTGTACCACATGCAGAAATGCATTGTAGCCTATCAGATTGCAGGAAATGCGTTGGCTTCGGGGCACTTGGTGAAGTCCCGGCTAGCTGCATTGGTATGGGTTCCCCAACCACTCATCACGCCGGCCTGACCACTTTTCTACTCAGGCCTGCCCAGACCTAACCCTGCGCATATCAGTTGTGGGCATGCATGCAGGTGTACTTGTCGGGGAGTTGAGATACATCAGGCGATAGAACCCAAGCTCATCACAGCAGTATCTACCACATTTTTCACCACTTGAGCAGCTTGAACTCAGTTTTCCCTTTTTAAAAGGTTTTTTTTTTTTTTTTCATGGAGAAAGTATGGCCCATTTCCTTTAAATAGTTGGCCGTCCCTGCTCATGTATTAGCAGTCTTGTGTCTGCATATAGCGTTCTGAATGTATAGAGGAGTACGATATAGTGCTGCCAAGTGGGCGCGCACAACTGATTCGAAAATGCAACCTTAGATGTACAGGCACGATGCGTACATGAACACAGATGAAGAAGACACATGCCACAATTACTGGACAAACACATTTGATTTTCGGGCACTATTTTTGCATATTTACATTTTTTCTTAATTAAAAATTATTTTGTATGCAATCAGAATTTCTTTATATTGATCGAACTTTCCTTCATCATGGGACACTGTCACGCAATAATTGTATCAGACGACGGGGCGGTACATTTTTAATCACAATAATTGTACCGCCCGGTACAACTTTGGTTGCAAAAACGTACCGCCCTTGCCAAAAGTGTAGGTACCGTGTTGTTATACTGAATACAGTTCTTAACTAAAATTCACATCATGCATGCATTCTCTCGTACCTCGTGCAGAGTGAATTATTAAATGAGATGAAAGCTTACATCCGCACATAATTAGCGTCTCAAGCCACGTGGTTTAAACGTTTGAATGAGAGAAATGGAGGACAGCGCTGCAATGATAGCGAACGACGATTCAGTTACAGTAGACGATAGAGAAATAATGGATGCGGTCTTTCTCTACCTCAAGAGTCTAGTTATCCTAGCGAATCCTGCGATGTGATAAAAAGGGCAATCAGAAGAAAGGCGGCGATGTGTTTTCTTCGTGATGGTGTTGTGTATATCCAAAAATAAAAAAGATCGAGTAAGGGCACAAAATACATAATTTATATACCTAATTTGTGAAATGTTGCATGGTTGCAATGCAGGTACTTGAGTTGACGTTTGTAAGAACACGTGAAGAGCAACTAAAGATCTTTGCAGCCGCCTGCCATAGCGATCCAACGGCTGGACATATGGGAGTGGATTATAGCCAGAGATGTGAAAGAAATGGTGTGATGTGAAAGAAATGGTGTGTATAGCTTTGTCTCCTTACCTAATGGCCTTGTATGTATTCATTTACCATAATCAGGTGTGACCACGTTTTTTCTCCTTTCAAGATTCGGACATGTGACATCTGCCAACGAGTTAATAGAAAGATGGGTGATCTCAACACCAGAGTTGCATCCAGTGCCTGTCAAGGCTCCATGGTTTCATATTGGAATAGATTATGTTGGCCCCCTGCCCACCTCACTCAAAGGAAATCGATATATTTTAAACTACATTTCAAATTTTGCAGAAGTTATACCACTGTCCAGTAAAAATGCAGATGGCGCTTCTGCTGCCTTGTGCAAGGTAATGCCTGATTAATAACTGACTATGAACTTATTTATTCCATATGCAGATCTTTATGAGAATGCGATTTCCAAGGGTATTAACATCTGACAATGGAGGTGAATTAAGGAATAAACTTGATGGCCAATTGGCAAAGGCTTTAGGAATCAAAAGGATAATTACAACACCATATCATCCACAGGTTAGGGAATACGGTACAAAACAATGCTATTATGCCCAATGTGATACCAGTACATAGTACATGTGAACCATTACATTACTAAACCACTTAATTGATGTTACACTGCCACCAAAGCCATGAGCAATAATCACTGCAATTATTATTACCTACTTGTATGTGCAAATACATTTTTATTGCAAAATAAATTTCAGCACAGTTAAATTGCAATGCAACTTCAACCTCATTGTAATAGTACATATATTTTAAAGTCATATTTCCCCACAACTTTGTGTTATGTGACAAGCAAGCAAATGATCAAGTAAATTGAAAAATGAACTTTTTCCCTCCCTTTTATGTTGTGAGCATAGCATTCAAGTGTTCTACATATGCATAAACAAATACACATGTACAAATAATTCTCAATTTTTTTTGAAGGGCAATGGACTGGATGAAAGGTTCAACCAGACACTTCAAAACATGCTTATGAAATTTGTATCTGAGAATAAAAATGAATGGGATGCCTACTTGGATACATCCATCTATGCGTATAATACATTCATTCACAAGTCTACATCATTCTTGCCTTTTGAAGTGATGTTTGGGCGCAAAGCCATTATGCCAATAGATATGGAAATGAGCACCACAATATCTGCCATTGATAATGAAGTTTCAAGTACAGACATTGAGATGCTAGCTAAACAGCGGCAAAAAAATTATCAGCATGACAAAAGGGACTATTTTAGAAGCTCCTTAAACCTTATTGTACTCCAGTTAAGATAGGTAACGATAGTTGCACAAGAGAAAAGAGAAAGAATACTTGCAGCAAAGAACAACCTGAAGTAGTGGACTTGGACAAAATAGATAGCGATAGAGTTTGGGAGCAATTGAATTCCCCAAGCCTTATGCGACTATGGGGGAGTGGTGCTGATGAACTACACTATGATGCTCATGAAGATGATGAAGTATTTGATGCAAGTTGTGATCATTACTTATTCACATGCACTAATACAGGCATATCTCTCATTACTTTAGGAAACATCACTGGATTTAAACAAAGGAGAGTATTTACTTAGCAAGGATGCTACTGTCTCTTTATGGGCAGAGTACAGAATTTGGTATGGTGAGACACCAACTTGTGAAGGCATTTGGGGGTTATTTTGTTGTTATAAATGAAGACCTGCATGAAGAATTTGATGGATTTAAGAAAAAGGTGTATGTACATGTATGTGGATAGCAAATTTCCAGCTACTTCACATCTGGTGCTTATCAGACAATGAAGACCATGCATGTACTTGGAAGAACATAATATCAGTATCGCATCTGGACACATTCTGCAAATGGGTGTAGGGTAAACGAAAGTTTTATCTCCTGCAAAGAAAACTTCAGCATCAAGATGCTAGTGGATTGTGATGAAGAGTCTAGATATTTTGTAAACACATTGAAGCAAGTAGATGACACTGATAATGAGAGCAATAACATTCCATACTGGCCTGTGTGAGGCTTGGCAGAAAAGTATGTGTCTGTTGCTTGGGATAAGATTCGTCAGGGGTAATGTTAGTCACACACAAAACATTTTAATTATAGCATCAATCATTTTCCTGCTGTCACTGGAAGAATTTTGGGAGATGGTAACTGTTTTTTTAGGGCACTGGCATTTTTGGTGCTGGTTCTCAAAATGATCATATTGAATTCAGAACACTAACAACAGCATATATTGCACACAATGCTGGATTGATGTCATGCTATATTGGACACAGTTAATCAGTGAATGGTTATTTACAGCAGACAAACATGCACAGTCCATCAGTCTGGGCTACAGAAGTAGAAATACTTGCAGCTGCATGCTACTATGTTGGGGACATCAATATTTGTGTTCACCAAATGTGGACAGAACTACAAATGTCTCAAGTTTACAAATTCTTCCTCTGCCGATAACAGCAGTTCTGCGCACCCCAAGGAGGCTATATATCTAACAAATATTTCCAACCACTATGAAACAGTTATACGAATGTAACAGTGAAATTTCATAGGTGTATGCATGGTTCTGCGTACTTTTCTTACATAAAAAAAAAAGTTAAACAATCAATAACTATGAATGGACAGTTGTGTCATAGGTTACAGTATAGTGATACAAAGAAATATAATTCGCTTAGTAAGAGGATGCATGAATAGCTAAGAACCGTTTTATAAACGACCCGGTACACTTTTGGCAAAGTGGGTACAACAAGCGGAGTTACAATATTTGACTGCCAAATTTGTAGCAAGTGGACAATTGAGCTGCTGCATTGTAACGTTTAGTTTAGATACTTGTAGATGAAATCGTTTGGTCTAATATAACAGTGAAAGTGATTTGTGAAACTTGACTTCACTGATGTTCGAACACGTACCAGATATACTTGTATAAATGTGCAGCACTATATACAGTCAGTTTCAACCACTTAAAACGGTGATGGGGACATAATAAACCACCGAAATAGAAAACAAGGAGTGTTTCACAACCCGGTACACTTTTGGCAAGGCGGTACAGTTTTCGCAACCGAAATTGTACCGGGAGGAACAATTATTGCGACTAAAAATGTACTGCAGTGTACAATTTTCGCCCGATACAATTATTGCGTGACAATACTCAGTATAACCAGACTAGACGTAACATGCCAAATGACAACAGAACTGGTGAAGGATTCAACTGCAGTGTATCAAGATACATGCACAGCTTGACACCCAATGATATGGACCTTGGGATAAGACAATATAGAAGATAGAGATCCAAAGCTTTTACACTGACTGAGGACTTAATAATGCCAGCTCTTTGCTTATGGAACCCAGTAACAGGGCCATCCTGGTGGTCTCCTCCTCCAAGGAGATGCTCCCACCTCGACCATTCGTTGACTCCGTGGTTCGAATTTCTTCGTCTGCAGAAGAGTCAAGCGTGTAGAAGAACAGAGATATTTATTTTTATCCCTGTGGTCAAAATCGAACTCGAACACTGGACAGGTCCTACAATGGTAGATATATTTTATGTAATGCTGGTTTGTGTTACTTCACTCAGTGTGTTTATTGTAAAGTGTTTATAATTTTTTGGAGTAATAATAAAGTCTGTGGGATCCATATATGCTTCTGGCCAATAAGCTTTGTACGTGCTGTACGTTTGGCTCGCTTTGTTTCTAGCGTGTCTCTGCTTATCAGAACCTTAAAGTGTTCAGGGACCAGTTTGGAAAGCAGTTGGAAGAAAGAAACTGTTACGCGGTCTGGTCCAGGTCTGGCGGGTTGTCCAAAATTTGCGCATTGTTTTTGTAATTTTTCAAAGTTACTTTTACACTGACAAAAGATTTAATGATGCCGGCCAGCTCAGGGAATGATCATTAAGTCCGAGCGCCTGGTCTGGTTATATTAATGATCAAGATGGTTAACAAAATTCTGACACTGACACTAGTGTGTACATGTATGTGTGTGCGTGCATGCATGTGGGTTTTGTTTACTTATTGTGCTTAGTGTGTTCAGAAATGTCTGCATACAACATATCCACCTCTCAGCAAACACTTGCTCATTTGTTCGCCAAATTTCTACGGCTGCATTCTAAACCGTTTTAATCATCTGAACAATGCTCATTTGAACAGTTTGAATTTCTTGAAGTAGTCTTGGACACAAGATTTGGGATAAGGTTTAGTGGCAAGACATGTGGGAATGTTCTCTGGCTGTTCCATCCATAGCTTGTGGTCCACCTCCCCTCCTCGGAGTGAGGAGGCTAGGGCCAGGAGGTCTGCTTCATCGTTAACCTGCACAGAGACAATCCACATATGAACATACAAACGAACATGTACACAAATATACATAACACATACACACACACACACGCACGCACGCACGCACGCACGCACGCACGCACGCACGCACGCACGCACGCACGCACGCACGCACGCACGCACGCACGCACACACACACACACACACACACACACACACACACACACACCCTCTGCTGTGCAACATTGAAGCTGCCCATAGCTCAATTTTGCTACCACACCACCAACAGTTTCAGTTTTTACTCATTAACTCTTTTGTGGGCAAAGCCAGTAATTGCAGTACACGCTTTCCGCGTTGCAGGAAAATGTAGTTTGCAAACAACTTCCCTAATATGACCTGGAAATAACTGATCAATGTGTCTTTGATTACAAAGTGTTTAACTGTTTACATAAACAGAGTGGCTTTAGTATCGCACCTAAGGCACAATATCGCTCTGTTGCCCGTGAAAGAGTTAATTGCTTCTTCAAGTCAAGTTTATATACACGGATCTCATCCTGCTATGTGGAGTGAACAGCATTTTTAAATAAGCAAGCATAGGACTGTGCACAGTCTGGACAACAATGCCACAAATAAGACATTTCTATATTTCAAACAGGATTTAAAAAAAAACATCCTTCTGGGTTGTCTTAAGATGTTTAGAGGAACTATGTTTCCTTTAATAAACAAACGAACACTTCCTACGCCACGCATGCCATACTATAAGCACGTGTCCTTTCAACATGAATGGTCCTCGTGTGGAATGAGATCACATTAACACTTCGGAAAAGCTGACAGTATTTGGACCTGTATGTACAACACACCTCGTCACTTCCTACTACGCACGTGATGAAAGTACTTGCCTCCAGCACCACCTTGTGCATGTGGTCCACATCCGCGAGATACTCCCGTACATTGGGGTCGTCCACGAACGTGTGAAGGACGGCCGTGGTAGCGTGACATCCCTGCGCTATGAGGGCTCCGATAGGCCACTTCTGCACTCTCCAAAGATCTCCGCGGACGGCTACGTACTGCACCAACACACCTGCACTCTGCTTGGCCGCCATCCCATCCCACACGTGTTTTATAACCGGTCTCCGCCCCAGACCCAAGTTAATGTCACGGATTGATTACATCATCACAACTCGCACGCTGTACATAAATCGCAGTAATCTGGCGATTTATATTGCAATATGAGCTTGGAAAGATATTTAGATGTTCTTGGGCTCACGGATTTGCGGATGCATTGTCCTTGCCAGTCGGTGAACCGGACCGCAGAAGATGTGTTCCACGACCAGGACCCTCCGATACGCGTCCCGGTAACCGAATGCAACGAGTGGGTCGCTTCCTTGGTGCCGCACGTCTCCCTGGGAGCCGCGGTCTTTGCACTGTTCGCCGTGTACACGTGCCACTATCTCCTCTGCGTGGTCCGTCCCCCGAAGGTGGTTTGCTCTGACCCCGCCAAGGTCAAGTGGCTCGAGGAGAACTGCCCCGTGTTCTTTCAAAGCTACTGGCCCACGGCGTGGGCCCCCCAAGCGCATATGCAGACGATCGTACGCGCCGTGGTGCAACGGTACCACGCGTTGAAATTATACAGAAGGAGGTCAGGACTGAAATGTGTGCATGTGTGTGGCTTGCAAGGCAGTGGCACTTTCGTTCTTGCATCGTCTTAATTGGAGGAGCATATTCGATTGTCTTTGCACCGTTGTTTGTGCGTGCGATTGCGTATCTGTTTGTGTGTACCCCGGCGCATGTGTGTTTGTGTGTACCCCGGCGCATGTGTGTTTGTGTGTACCCCGGGGCATGTGTGTTTGTGTGTACCCCGGCGCATGTGCGTTTGTGTGTACCCCGGCGCATGTGCGTTTGTGTGTAATTACTGATTTGGAAACAGTGACACGCGTCAGTGCAATACCTTTAATGTGCGCATGGCCTGTATTTAACTTGGGCAGGTGAATTCTAGCATGACTACGTGTTTGATGTCCCTATGTGTGCATGGCAGCTTATGCTCTAAGCTAATTGCATGTGTTAAAAGTCACTCTTCGACTGGACAGGGAGAATGTGATCATGAGTGACGGAGGTCACGTGAGTATTGATTGGTACAACGAACGGTCTCCGCGCCAGCCCACAGTGCTCATTCTACCAGGAATCACGGGTAGGTAATTTGCCGCCATACATAGTGCGCACAGGACTGCGATGTACACCTCACGATGGCTAGAATTTTCGTGTTGGGAAGAAACAACATGTATAACAGAAGGGGGGGGGGGGGGGGGGGGGTATCATAATACATTAGTCAAGACCCCAGACCCAGATCTTTGGAGCAATGGGTAGATTTACGTTACAGAAAGTTACTTTTCGCTGTTGCCATGAATACAGATGTAAATGATCACAGTTGCATCTGCTTGGGATAGCACCAATAGAACAACGAACCACCGTTTGGTCCAGGTTGGGGTGGATAAGGGGGAAAGTGGGATGGAGAGGAGTAGGAGATATCTGAGTCTAGGTTTGGGTGATGTTGTAACTTCGCTCCATTGCTTGGCCCCACCCCCCATGACAGGAAGCAGTGACGAAGGTTACGCACAGCACTGGATTGGTGACTTGATCCATGTAGGCTACAGGTGGGCAGACTTGCAGTGTGCCCTCCCTCATGACCTTGATAAGGACCGAAAGAGACCATCTAGAGATGAGCTCATCATTTCTCAGTAAACGATTAACGCACCTAATGCCTTTATCAGAGCACTCATTCATTAATTTCTCCTCATTTAAATGTTATTCATTGTTTTTCAGGTCTGTTGTCCTCAACTACAGGGGTTGTGGGAGCACCACACTGACCGTAAGGGAACAGATATGGTGTGTATAGTTCATGACCTTTGAATGAAGCACGGCTGCTTTGTGTTTGTTTGTGAAATGATAAGGCAAGCATCCCAGGATACACACTGCTGGCTTTAGTTTGCAGTTAAGTTTCTGATTTGCATTGCCTATATCCCCTTGTAGACCCCACGACTGTACTGTGGGTGTGACATCACAGACCTCCAACAGGTGGTGGAGCACATCATGAAGCTGCTCCCCACGTCCCCCCTGATGGGTGTGGCAGTCTCCATGGGGAGGTGAGCAAAGAAGAGTACCACATGACCACAGCCACAGTTGGGATTGTATATATCTAATGTGTGTGGTGGTGATGTGCATATTGAACTGTCCCAAATTCGTCATTACTGCCTCTTGACACGCATACACACACATAAGCAGTGAAATACAAGCACACATATGCATCCGACTTGCAAACATACTACCATTGCATACGATATCCGCAATGACATACATATACATGTACGCATGGCACAGCATTCCTCCCTTCCAACCTTCCTCATCGTCACTATTCACACTCCCATCCTCACATCACCCACAGCATATTAATGATCAAGTACATCACTGAGTGCAGTCGTCGTGGTCTTCATTGTCCCCTGAAGGCGGCCATGTTGGTTTCTGTACCCTGGAACCTGCCCATTGCCGAGAGGAACATGAACAAGACCTTCAACAGACTGACCCTCAACAGACACCTCTGCAAGCAGTTCAGAGACATACTCAGAAAGTAGGTGCTGTGTGGGGTGTAGGATGGGTCTGATGCTATAGTATGTCTTAAGGTCTTCCACAACTGTACATGAAAATGCAGCCTAGACACACATTCGCATACACACATGTAAATAGGGTTCGTAACCGAGTTTCAGGTTTGGTTATTAGACTATTAGCGATTCCCTATTTGATCGACTACATGTACAGATTAACCGGGTTTTAGAATTTCCTGTAGTCAAATAACTGATTCTGTTTTTCTTAGTCGCGATTAGTCGCTATTCGTTTCCTTCATACATGTATGCAGAAAACGGTTGGAAATAGAACATGTCTTGATTGGTGGTTTTGTCATTATGCTTGGAGCGGAATTCAACCAGGTTTGCCATGATGTTTCACATGCAGGCTATTTGGTTCTGCTACTTGTCGCTTTTTCGAATTCTAGAATTGTAACTATAGGGCACGTATGCTTTGATAATTTAAAGTTTAGCATAATTATGAACCTCCGAGGCCAGAGGATTATATCCTATGCTGCCTCCGCTCCTATGCCAATGACTGTTTGTGAGTTGAGCCATAAAATGGTACGTAATGCCGATTTTAATTTCATTGTCATAGCTTATAGATTGAGACTGATGTTATTTTGCAACGTAAGCCTAAGCCTATAGCGATTTTGTTACGAATTAATTATGTCGGCACATTAAACTTCTACATTTTTCACATAAGCTAGAAGGAATAGCGAAAAAAGAAACTGATTGTCACGAGGAACTGCGATTCTCGAGTCAATATTAAAAAATCTGAAAAAACCTATAGATAATCGTTGGCAAATTAATCGATTGTATGCCGTTTCTAATAACCGATTTGCAAGTTGCTATAAACCTGAAAAATCGACTACACTTTTTTCATAGTCGAATAATCGATTGCGATTTTGAAAAAGGTTACACACCCTAAATGTAACTTACATACCTTTTCTTGTACTGTATCTGTGATTGCCCATCGCTCTATTCCCCCATCTCCTTAGCAATGAGACACTCTTCAGGCAACACAGCGAGCGAGGCCAGCTTTGTTTTGACTTTGATAAGGCTCTCCAAGTAAATCCAACAGACAAGCATCTAACAAATGCTTATATGTTTCTCCCAATTTTACATTCAGTGCCAATTTATGGACGAAATGGCCCACACAGTGACGTTACCCATGTTTGGTTACAGAGATCTCGCCCATTTCTGTGAGGATGGGTCTCCACACCTACGTACACCTCACCTTCACATCCCCATTGTGGCTATCAATGCTGCAGATGACCCATTCTGCCCAGAACAAGGTGAGCTTATGTAAGGTCTGTTTGATGTTGGCACTATGAGAACATTCACAAATTCCAACTATTCAAGTGTCTCTTTGCAACAGATGTTGGTGCTGGAATAGAATTAGAAGCAATAGCCGTTTCACATCATGACTCATGTAACGAGCTTTTCTTAGCTCACTGATTGACTGCATAGATATCCCTTGCTATTTCCAACATGCAGATAAATGTTTGTTGCTAAGCAAGTGGCTAGTGGCAATGGTGGTACAAAGGTGGTTAGGATTTCACAAGCCCCTTAATTCCCTTGATAAAAGAATCAAGTTGAAAGGGTCAAATGTTTTTAGCTACATGCATTGTGTGCAGATCTAGATGAAGAGTGGAATATTCAGTAGTGAGTTATATAGATATTAACTCTTCTGTGGGGCAGCTGCACAATATTGCGCCGCAGCTGCTGTACAAAAGCCACTTTGTTTTTCTAAATCATTAACATTTTGTAGTTAACAGCAAAATGTTCAGAGGAAAGGTTTCATGATTGTCAAATTCGTGGGATTTTTTACAAAGAACGTTTTCCTGTAACGTGGATAATCTTATTCCACACTATATAATTGGCTTTTCCAGCGAGAGTCATTCAAACTCACATGACACTACTGAGTAAAGTTCTGGTCGCATTGTTACTTCTCATTGTCACTTGCCCCTATTCCCTTTGTCCAATGTCAGAGAGCTAGAACACACTGTACATATAGACCAAATGAGTTCAGACTGTAAGCTGGAAGGAAATAGGAGCATACATTCATGTCATGGGAGTGAACTTAGCATTGTTTTATGTGTCTTTCCTTTAGCCATTCCAGAGGATGATATCTTGAGCAACATAACATAGCACTCATTGTGACCAAGAGAGGCGGCCATAATGGCTTTCTAGAGGGCCTTCTGCCATCTCCCAAGAACATGATAAACAAGGGCACTTGTACAGTTTGCTGTGGCTATGTTTGAAAAAGGAGTGGCATGAGGATGCCTGATGCCTCGCCATTTACTTGTGTTCTTCCACCTTGTCTTCATTCTGTACTGCACTTCCTATGTACGAATCGATTCCTATATTTGTTTATGTGTGTGTAACAATTTTATACTAAATCTGATGTGACTGTAGTACTAATATGACATCCTGCATTTTTATGTTCAACATGACCTTAATGGATGTTCAACATGACCTTAATGGATGGCAAAATTACTGCCAAGTTTTCTCATTTACAACACACATTTTCTTTTGCCCTAATCCCTCCCTCCCTCCCTCCCTCCCTCCCTCCCTCCCTCTCCTCCCTCCCTCCTCCACCCTCCTCCCTCCTCCCACTCCCTCCCTCCCTCCCTCCCTCCCTCCCTCCCTCCCTCCCTCCCTCCCTCCTCCCTCCCGT
This sequence comes from Ephydatia muelleri, assembly GCA_013339895.1. NCBI lineage: Eukaryota > Metazoa > Porifera > Demospongiae > Spongillida > Spongillidae > Ephydatia > Ephydatia muelleri. The sequence continues at coordinate 7,897,803 of JABACO010000005.1, forward strand.
CCCTCCCTCCCGCCCTCCCTCCCCTCCCTCCCCTCCGCTCCCTCCCTCCCATCCTCCCTCCCTCCCTCCTCCCGCCTCCCTCCTCCATCCTCCCTCCCTCCTCCCTCCCTCCCTCCCATCCCTCCCTCCCTCCGCCTCCCATCCCTCCCCTGCCCTCCCTCCCCTGCCCTCCCTCCGTCCCTCCCTCCTCCCTCACCTCCCTCCCTCCCTCCCTCCCTCCCTCCCTCCCTCCCTCCCTCCCTCTATAATACTACTCAGTATTCCTTGAGAATAAGGAAACATCGGAATTCCACCAACAGAGTGTCTTTTGATCACAAGAGCATTCCTCAGGAGCTGCGTTGGAACATTATTTATTTGCTTGTAGGTTGGATTGCATATTTATTTCAAACAGGTGACTGCATGCAGACATTTTAGTACGAGCGGCGGGCGCTGTTGCCCACAAACGTTACCATTACTACATCATATCACACTGACGCATACATCTAAATATTTGTCCACTTGAATATAAAATATAGGTCAAGTGCAATAGTTACATGCATGTGGATATATATGGTGCAATTTTCAGAGTGCCACTGCAGGGCACAAGTCAATCCAAATTTTGGGTTGACGTGTATAAGTGCATGAACACGGTGCTGCGACTACGCATGCACGCGGTGTAGTGCTATATCGTCGAATGAGACTATTAGCAAATGACAGCAATATACAATTACAAACAGACTGCGATAAAATGGCCATAACAGAGGTTATACCAGTGCGAGTTCCAAGCATGGCTAAACGTACAAAAATTACCATATACATGTATAGCATCGTTACTTTACCAATATACCATGCAGCAGTTACTTTTCAAATGAAGTGTATCTAAAAGCCAGGCACGTGTCCTTTTTAAAAATGAAAGAAAAAAATTATAGTTGTCTTTCAATTATTGATGGAAGTACGCGCGCGTGTCTACACTATGTGCATTAGCCTACACATGTCTACACTATGTGCATTAGCCTACACATGTCTACACTATGTGCATTAGCCTACACATGTCTACACTATGTGCATTAGCCTACACATGTCTACACTATGTGCATTAGCCTACACATGCATGTCTACAAGTAACTATAGTATTACATCATAAAAAGGCATGCTGTGAGGATGTGTGTACAATCGAGTGCCTCCATCCAAATTCCACATCCAAGACTTTCAAAACAGCTATCCAGTGTCCAGCAGTTCATCATTACATTGGTTTCATAATGCAATATCACTGTTGAGTGTGCGGTCAACTCAATTTAAGCTAGCAGTACCCTTGGAGCGAGAATAACTGCAGCTGCAAAAAGGGAGAACCAAAAGTATTAATGTTAATTATTACGTACTGACTACTACTGCAATAAAAATCACAATTAATCGCCATTGCCACAATTATTTCCACAGGTGTGGAGTAGACTGCTGTGGAGAGGCTGGTGGAGTGGACTGCTGTGGAGAGGTGGACTGTGAGGAGAGGCTGGTGGGGCGGACGAAATGGAAGAAATGGACTGTTGATGTAGGGATGGTGTAGTTAGTTGTCGGTGGTACACGTTTAAATGAGCACCATTCGCACATTTAGTGAAGTCAAATGGATTTTCAATAGATTCAATGGCCTTTGCTATACTTGGCTATTATGACATACGGACCAACCCACTTTGGGTCCAATTTACCACCTTTCCTCTTTTTTCATACAATTCATTCATCCTTCTTTAGCACCTCAGTACCAATTTGAAATATGTTGGCTTAGGCTTGCTTGGCGTCATATTGCTTTCCCTTGTGGCAATAAGGGAGCTTATAAAAAATAATTTAAGATGTATTTATAAACTGTGCAACAAGGATATCGTTTTTGACACTTTTCAACATTTTTGCCTTTCACTGGTTAACACTGCCATGTGACCAACTACAGTACTATAGTATAAAGTGTTTAGTGGTGAGGAACTCAGCTTACCACAATAAACTTGTCAAGTGACACAGATTTCACATCCACATCAATTGGTAAAACTGCTTTGTGTCCAAACATTACTTCAAATGGTGCATAGCAACTGGACTCATGACAGGATGTGTTATAAGCAAACACTACTGAATCTATAAATTCATCCCACAGTCCTTGTTTTCCTGTAATTGCTTTGACAAGTATCCTCGGAAAGGTTTGAGTAAATCTTTCATCAAGACCATTGGACGGCACACAGGAACCAAATAAGTAAGTTGAAGAAACAAAATTAATTTTTACCTGTGGATGGTAGGGTGTGATTAGACACAAACCTTGTAGAATGCACTTGTTACTTGATGGGCCTCTTGCTGGGTGTAGCAACATGCAACCTGTTTCCTGATAATGAAATATTGGCCCAATGAAATCAATGGCTACATGATATACATCACGTTGTATAGAAATCAGACAGGCACAGGATACAGTTCAGTAGTTGTAACTGTCAGTTGTGCAGAATTTCTTTGACAATTGACAACTATATACACTTTTATGGCTGTGCAAGGCAAACATACTACACGAGGCATATGAATGCAGTGGCATTTCTACACTACAACTCACGCCATGAATATACTCCAAGACTTTCATATGCTGGACACACTAGATACGCATGAACACCCCACATGTCCACCAGGCCACAAATCATGCGTGTGTAGTACCCGCATAAGCACACTTGTCCACACACTGGGACCATACTACTGCTGTGTACACACATCCTACACACATAACACACACACCGACACACACAGACACACAACACAACACTCACATGCATGCACAATCACATGCACACACACAAACTATTGCTATACACAGACAAGTCACACCACCTGGTTATAGTTCCATCCATACCTCTCTCATCTGTGGATCCTGTACTTGAGCTTCGAGCAAAGATGTTTCAGAAGTAGGAATGATTGGCCTGAAATGCCGAAGCCAGTGTGACCTGCAACCCACCCCGTCACTCCCTCCCCTCTCTCACTTTCTTGGTCCAGAGGAGCAAAATAGTCACACCTCCATCAAGAGTGGCCACACCTCCCATCATCCGTGACACCTTCTATAGATTTGAGTTATGCAGGACACCAGGGTCTGAGCAGAAATCAACCAGTGAGGTCAAAGAGGCTATTCAACAAGTGTAAAAGAAATTAAAAAATGCTTATGACAGAAAGCCTACAAATCCAAATTCCTTTACAATAAGTGAGTTGGTGTTTAAAAAGACCTGAAAAGAACAAAGAGAGCATGGACACTATTGGACCTTACATCATGACAAAAATCCATGCAAAAGGAACGCACTGCCAGCAACAAGTGGAGAATCATGAGCGTAATGTTCAAAGGGTAAGCAGTGCACATCTTAAACCTTATCATCTTCCAGTTGACAATGGTGAAGATAAATGTGCAAGAAAAAAGAGAAATGGTTGGAATTTTTGAAATTGAATACCAGAAATACATGTTAGGAGTATGCTATATATTATCTAGAGGTGTAGAGATGTATCACATGATGACCTATAAATGGGTACTACCCTATCCTTTTCTATGCTTGCACATGTGTGTGTATTGTGGTGATTAGATCCTCTGGACATATCAATATGGATGTGGGGCTGCTTAAGGGTCAGATGCTATTGCAGGGCTTCAATTATTACTGTTCCTCCCAATCACCTTCCCTTTGCCACTCACCTTTTTCACACAACAAGAAAAGGAAGTGAGGGGCAGGGAGACAACAGCTTAAACACTGGAATTAACTATAGTGAATGGAATGCACGGGAACCAAATTATGCAGTGCAGTGCAGTGCAAGAGTGGGAATCATCATCTCCCAGCACAATGTGCGAGTGAATATGATGTATTTTTCATAGAATGATAGTTGTAGTATACATGCAACACACAGCATACAAATAACAAACTAATGTCTATGCATCAGGCAATAGAGTGCTTAGTCTTGCCAGCAATTTCGGTACTCTAATGATAACTACCCACAAACACGTGTGAATACTTGTGTGTTACAGGAAAGATTCCTCTTCTAAATCGTGACAGACACAGGTGTCTGCTGATCAGCCACAGCCCATCCTATTTCTGGACGCAAGGCCAGGGTACTTGAGTCTTGGCTGACAGCTAAGAACCCAGAATAGAAGTTCATCGTGTACTCAGTGCCCAAGTAATTCCAAATGAATGGAGTGGAGCAGAGACCTGGGGGGAAGCTGTCACTAGTCAAGCCATCGTGAAATCTTGCTTCATCGCTACTACGCCATAAGTTTAGGAAAGGGTTCCTCCTCTTGTCATCTCCAATATAGGGGAAGAGTGTACATATCCATCCGGTGATGAAGGGACCACCTGATCCACCACTTATTTTATAAATGGATGACCAGAAATTTCGGTCCACTCTACCTGAAGCAGCCTCCACAAATTGGTCCAACACAGTACCCAGCTCATCTGTCCACCATGACAGGTCGAAATCTCTCAAAGCCATAGCCTTTTCCTTGAGAGCTGTCCAGTCTCCAATCGTTCCTTCCAGGGTAATCTCCGGAATACCACATAAGGTATACACACGGTATTCGAAGTACTCTTTAAAGGCGTCCATGATCACTAGCTGCGCCGCTGCTTTCTCGACCGGACCCGTTGTTGTGAAGGACGGAGTCAAAGCTCCGTGTACTTTATCTCCGACCTCTACTTGAATTTGGGCCGAAAAGTTACCAAAAACCTCAGGCCAAGGGTTCGAGGAAGACCCTTTGATGAAGTCGTCACGGCGGACTTTAAGCTGTTTCTTCCCTTCGTGTTTAACGAAGAGGTGGCGTAGCTTCTCGGCGTTAGAGTTGACGTGCGTAGCAAACCCTTGTGCTATACACATCCAAATGACGTCAGGTGTCAGGACTAACGGATAGTGATTCGAATATGCAGTGTGAACGGTAGCCAGGAACTTATTGTCGAACGAGTCGACTCTCACGATCTCTTTTTCTGTGCGGAACAGAGCTTCACATTTTACTTTTACTCTCTCTGTGACTTGCTGTTCGACTGTTGATCGCTCCAGTTGTGTTGTGCCTCGGTCGACTTCGTCAACCGTAAAGGTCCCCAGCTTACCGGCGCCCTGCCCCATGGCCTTTGTAGAAATAGACTACTGATAAGATAATGATAATTATTATCGGTTTCTATTTATAACCTGCATTGAGTGAGGTGGGGGGATGTCCAAACTAATTTTGGACAACATTTTGATGTTATCCTCTGACTCCCTTACACCAGACCAAAATGCAGAGAAGAGTTTGGCAGCTTGTCCAGCTGTTGGCGTTTGATGCGCACATAATTTTCAATTGATGCATATAGGTGCGGCTTACATGCATGCATACCACTGATGGCTGAGTAGTCTCGGTGCCCAGACCTTATATCACAGCACTGGATGTATTACATCACCGGTACGTGAAAATAATAATTTACACGTACAGGTGATGTAATGCACCCGGTGCTGTGATATAAGATCTGGCCACGAGACTACTGGCTGAGCATATTATCAATTCGCCATTACACAGGCGGACATTTCAGTGTGATGACGTATATCACCGACTGATAATTCAGTCTTATCTTTATTTATACCTGCATGAACGCGTACACTAATTGTCTAATAATACATCAATAAATGGGATCGTCGCCGCGAAAAGGGACCTACTGTAAGTAAAGGTAATGATTCCAAATTACTGGATATTCATCCATACAGCCATTCAATATAAATATATGCTGTTGTTCGTGTGATATGTTGTGTCTCAGAAGATGGAGACTATATTACCCTGGCATAAATAATTCGAAGTAGACCCTCTTATACAGCAGTGCTTCAGGAATACTCTTACTATAGAATTGCTGACACCATCTTTCATATTCATCACATATATCCTGAGGGAATCAACAAATTAAGGCAGTTGTTCGTGCAACGAATCGAAACTGAGGAGGCAGGCATCATCCCAATGACTGAAGAGCAATTAATCGAGGTCATTTGTTGTGGATTCAGTTATGGAGAGTGGGGGAGGGAGGGAAAGAACCGATGCATTTTTGAAACTGCAACCTCTAAGCACTGATATGGTAGACTCCATGCCCTCCACTTGGTGTAGGCAAACATGACTGCATGGCACCTTTAATTTACCAGGTGGCGCTGCTTCTCACTCCATTGCTTAACTACATTATATGGGACAGCTAGATTAGTAGGGGCAACTCAGGGAGCACAAGAGCTGGACAGAATATCATGCAGATTCTAACTGGACTGTTTGCGGTATTGTATAGTTGCCCTATTGCCTTAGTAACTTAATTGATCAGGAGATAAATTATCATCCATGCCATTTGCAGTGGTTGACGTATCTTTGATGCAGAGGAAGCCACCCGTGCCTTTGATGCATGACTCTAGGACTGAGGTATTTTAGTTTAGCTAGCACTGCAGTGAAGTCTTGGATAGAGTATTTGGTATAGCATGTATGATACATTGGCAAATATACTTGTATACCGACATGTGTTCAGAAATCAGGGAACAGTGTTTCAGATTTACATGTAATAAATGAACCCCTTCCCCCCTCCCCCCCACTTGATGTAGCTTCCTGCATTAATGACCTGCAAACCAGATCGAGCCAACTCCTTAGGAGCTAAAAGCTCCAAACATAACTGGACTCACCATCTAGATGTCTTGAGGAGCCAAACACATTGCTCCTTGCTTAGTAAATTAAGATTCATGTGGACAATGAGACAACGAGGGCCGTACAGCTTCTTTGTCAATGGCAGTGCGATTGCGCCACATTGGAAGGTACTCCTGGTTGCTGGCCTCTACAAGAATTTTTCTTCCTAGGACCACTTGCTGATAGTCGGTCACATGCACATCTGACATCCACACAGCGGAGGACTATTTACTTCCTTTTTCTACAATGATTGCATTCTAGATCTTGATGTGTCGTTTCCATTCGAAATGATACTGGAATTTGTAATTGTCTTTGTACTGACCACCCTTCTCAAAGAAAGTTTGCCGCAATACACGATACCAGATTCATTTTAGGTGCCGGACTTGAGCTCGTGCCAAAATCGTGCAATTAGCCAGCATGCCAGTAGTTCTACTGCAAACTCAGTGCACTTGTAATTATCTTGATTAGTGAACGCGTGACTTCAATAAGCAGACGATCGTATACGTAATTATTAATATGTACGTGCACGTGCAAGATTTTAGATTTGCTGTTATTCACTGTTGGCACATAGTTTTGGTAAGTGTTTGTATTATATTAAAGCTACGCTTAAAGATACGTTCACGAAACAAATAGGGGAAGGGGGTGGGGGGGGGGGGGGGGGGAGGAGGTTATATGGTTATGCCATGTTTGTATAGATGAGTTAGGAGAACCTTGGGTCATGGCGAACGATATGACTCACTATATATACGCCCACAATTACAAATGGATGCTGAAATGCACTCTATAGTTAAATACATGCACTGCAGAAGCGATAATCGATTGATGTCGGGGAGATGAGTCTGGTTGGCCCCTAGTAGGCCTATGTCACCATGTCCACGTTACTGGTCTTCTAGGGTCTGGATTGTTCGCTTGTGCTTCACTGGATGGCGGACTTTTCGGATTCCCCAAGGCAGTGCGAGAGCTTGGGGAAGAGCGTTCCTACAGTTCTCCAAATGGTGTCACAAGTGCCAGAATACGTGAAGATGGCCAGCATCGTGTCAAACAGCTCAGATCGTTCCGAGGTAACGAGATCTTGCCGTGGCTAAGCACGGCAATGCATGGGTCGTGCGGGGTGCACGTGGTTGTCAGTTAGACCTGTTGGATCACAAAATGATGACTATCGTGTCATGTCAAGCTATTTCTTCTTCTGTATCACAACCTGGTTGGTATGGGATTTCCCTCCTAACCACACCCCACCTCTAATATTTTACACATTTGTAATCCTATTCTGTAATCCCGCATTCACTGTATGTTTCATTCTGATATGGGCATTGGAATGTCCGGCAGAGTCTAAATAAGTGTGGGTGTCGGCCAAACTCATAATACATATTTAATGGTGTGCATGAGGATTGGATGGTCTGTAGTAGCAGATCAAGGGTTTTTTTAATTGGGTGATGGCAGGGTAGGGTCTGGTGGGGGTGTCTGATGAGGATGCAGGCTTGGGGACCCTACTCCCACGAGTTTTGCTATAGTACCCACTTTTAAATCAAAACATATTGAGAGCCTGTGATATGAGCTTAAAAATAGATGCACTGCTAATTAAGCATTATATGCTTAACCATACATCTTCTTTAACAAAGCTAATTCATACATTTACAGCTCGATGATCTACTGAAGGAGAACAGCGGCCTTATGCACAAAAACCAAGAGCTGGAAAGTCAGAGTGCCTTACTTAAGACTCAGTGAAGGAAGTGTATCTTAACTTTTCTGGTGGTGGTGTTTCTGATTTATGGTACACACTCTAATTATTCAACCGGAACTACGTTGACTCCTTTCCCCCTAACAACGTTGGGCGATTCACCCTTGGGGATGTAAGTAAGTGTTTGTTTCTTTTTAATGAAACCTGGGGCGTCCATGTATACATATCTGCCTCCCAGTCCAGGAGTAACTTGTACGCCGTTCGGTCATCAGGGCAAGGCAAGGCAGGCGGTATCCCCGAGTCGTCGACTAGTGATACGAACAGGGGCACAGTGCTCTATTTTTTGACAGTGTCTTCGTCTATGGGATCGTTTATGTCGTCTATGACGTCTTTGTTCGTGTTTCCCCATGTAATACTCATAAGCACGCTTGCCGTATTTGTAAATTGAATGCCTGTGTTTCCAAGCGTGGCTTGCTACCCAAGGCAATAACCAATGCATCAACTAAAAAGTGTACTAAATACACAGCAATTTATAGGAAGTGAGAATTGTTCTTTTTATAGCCCCTTTTGTTTGGTCCCATTCTTTTCATCCTGTATCATCAGGGGCATCATATAGGAGAGTCCAAATTTGATCTCATAGAAGCGATTGTGAAGAGCTTCATAATCCGTGGAGTCATACAAATCATTCATGCTATAATTGCTAGTGACAAAAATAACAAGAGGACGAATGAACTGAGAGCCATACATGACTTTTGCAAGAAAAGGATATCGGTCAGCAGCATATTTGAGAATACCTGCTTGCGGTTTTTGGTCAGGAGAAAGTATTCAACAGTTGGCTCGTTTTTTATAGTTTTCCCAATACTTGAACTCTGTGTCATTCATAAACTTGTAATACCCCTAATCAAGTTCTGCAGTGATCTGGCGCACCATTTCAGACTTCCCCGCATTGCTTGCACCAGATAGCCAGAAGGCTTGCATCTTACATTGTTGGGAGCTGGCTTAGGTTTAACAGACATCATCATTTTTCTTAATGCTGGATTGTAACAAGCCACTGTAAACTCTTTACAGAGGTCAATCTCTTCAGCATAAGGATGTTCCTTAAACCATTTCTCAGTTGCAACAATAGGGTTCTCCGTAGGTTCCTTTTTTCCCTTGGTTGCATCTGAAGCCTCAAATATTGAATGTCAGTTGAAACATGAAAATCAATATCATTTTGCACATCAGGAAACCTCAGACCCAGCATCATAGCAACGCAATGTCTTTTCATCGGGGTATGCAGTTTAATTGTCACATGGTCTTGATCTTTGTCACTGCATGTCATACAAAGTCCATTGCAAAATTTTGTTTCAATTGCCTTGCAGTTTGTGAGACGCCCATTGTCTCTCCAAAGAGTCAATAGCCAGACCCTACAAGCAACGTCTCTCTCAGCCATCTTATTCACTTTTTACTCAGAACACAAATTAAAAAGTTTAGTGATACCTTCATTTTATCTTAACTCTTCCAGTGGTGGTGTTTCTGATTTATGGTACACTTACGCTCTAATTATACAAACATGAGCGACTACCTGGCACAAATCCCTATGGGCAGTCTACTTTTCACGCTTACAATGACTGTAGATTAGTAAGATTCTTAGTCAGGTTGTTTTGCTGTGTATTTGCATTGTATTGGATTTATATGGTGGTTTATCGGTCAAAGACAACAGAGGCACGATAGTAAGATTGAAGTAATTTCTTAAGTGGGGTGCTGCTGCTGCCTTTATATAGCACTACCTGGTTGGTGTGGGATTTCCCTCCTTCTAACCACACATTTGTAATCCTCCATTTTTTATTCTTTAATCCCACATTCACTGTTTGTTTCATTCTGATATGGGCATTGGAATGTCCAGCAAAATCTAAATTAGCCAAATTAATGGGGCAAACTCATACTACATGTTTAATGGTATGCATGCGGATTGGATGGTCTGTAGGGACAGATCAAAGTTTGTTTTAAAATTGGGTGATGGCAGGGTAGGAACTGGTGGGGGTGGCTGGTGAGGATGCACAGTGTGATTTGTACTATATATTTTAATATGCACATTTGCATCGTCTATATATAGGATGATGTTGTGATAAAAATTGTCCCAAACACAAATGCTCCTTGCATAGCAACTAGACTCATGACAGGATGTGTTATAAGCAAACACTGCTGAATCTATGAATTCATCCCAAAGTTCATTTTGTCCTGTAATCGCTTTGACAAGCATCCTCTGCAAGGTTTGATTAAATCTTTCATCAAGACCATTGGACTGCACACAGGGACCAAATCAGCAAGTTAAAACACCAAAACCAACTGTAATGAATGTACCCAGTGCATGTGGATGGTAGGGTGTGATAAGGCATTGCCTTATCCCGCAGTTTCATCATTTCAGCATTTAGCTTGTTCTTGAATTCTGAACCATTATCCGTAGTCAAAACACGAGGCAATCCCATTCTCATGAAAATCAATAATGATGTGCAAAACATAGTGCACGTTACTTTGACACGAAGAAACAACTGACAAACAACTGTTGTGTTTTAAAAGGTGTTTTAATCATCTTATCACGACAAAGCTATAATAAGCCCACTAACTCTACACAATGCTACAAACACCACTACAAGGTTTAAAAATCTAGCTGTTTAGTTGATATTACTCGCACATGTCAAGGAGTTTAATGATACAAACCTTGTAGAGTGCGCTTGCTACTTGATGGGCCTCTGCTGGGTGTAGCAACAGCTTCAACCCATTTAGAGAAATAGTCACTCAAAGTAAGAATGTATCTAAAAAAAATAGCAACAATGCAAAATAAATTGTGAAAACTGCATTAGCAGATCCGTTATAATATGCATCAGTTGATGTGATGCTCTCACACACACACCCATGCAGACGTAAATGTGACACAACTCACCACACACAACACATGCACACATATTCCACATCACTAATGGTGCACCTGTTTCCAGATAATGAAATAGGTGATATTGGTCCAATGAAATCAATGGCGACATGATATCATGTTGTATATACAGGAACTGGATGCATTTCAGTAGTTGTTAATGTCTGTTGTGCAGAATTCCTTTGACAAACTTCACAGGATGACACCTAAAAATACATATTCCAACGGATTACAAGTGTACACACAGTATTAACATTAAATGAATATTGATCTTGTTACACCTACCAGTTCAATAACTTGTTTGTTAGCCCTTTCCATGTAAACCGTTCTCTGATTCTCTTGATTGTTTTCTTGATGCCCAGATGACCAGAAGTGGGGTCAGAATGACACGCATGTAGGATCTTTTCTTTCTCTGATGCATCACAAATCAACCTTGTAGCCTATGTTTTGAGGTAAAAAAGTGTTGTTTTGCAAATTAAAATGCTCAATACAACCAATCATCTGCACAATACATACATGTACATGAATTTACACTACCGTGCAAACTATAAATTACTTAAAGAGCGATTAGAAGAATGTCATGTTAGTGCATACTTATGTAGTGGGCACTCCATGATACAGTAAGAACCATCCCTTGATCAAGAATGCGATCCTCCTCCACGTGGCCTTTAAATGAATTACACAGTGGAAGGCAGTGCAGACCAAGCTATAAGAGCATGCTATTAAAAATACATTGTCACTAGGATGGCAGAGATCAAGGGATAGTTTTTGCCATATCACTATAAGTATGAGTTACAAACACAAAGAAACGCACATCATGCAATTGCAAGGTATTAGGCTAAAATTTGAATTAAACAGCGAGATGAAGCATATTTCAATTAAACTACACAAACTTGCCGCCTTTTGAAACAAATAGTCGTATAGGATGTCGGACATCAAGGGATAGTTTCTACTGTATCACGGAGTGCCCAGTACGTAAGTATCACAGTGCAAAAAGTTAGATATACGATACGGTATATTTTTGGTTATATTTGAGAATACGCCAAAATATACGCCTGAGTACAATATTGAAATATAAGACGGCGTTTATTCAAGAATCCGCAAGTGTCAAATACGTCACTGTTTATATAGGCACAATTAAGTGTACAAAATATACCCCCGTAAGTATATTTATATCATACCACCGTGTATATTCAAGTTTCACATATTCTGTGTGTATATTTGTCTGCGAGTTATCAATTCCTGTATAAGCGTTCATAAGCATCTAATTACTAAGGAGCCGGCGCTTGCCTTTAGTACTTAGCATGCGACAGTCAGTACAAACCGAACTTGACACGCTCAATGCCGAAGTCGGAATTCGATACTGATGGACATCTGCCTGTGTGTATATATGTGTGTGGACATCTGTCTGTGTGGGACATCTGTCTGTGTGTGTGTGTGTCTGTGCATATGCGTGTGTGTGGACATCTGTCTGTGTATACGTGTGTGTGGGACATCTGTCTGTATGCGTGTGTGTGGACATCTGTCTGTATACGTGTGTGTGGACATCTGTCTGTATGCGTGTGTGTGGACATCGACCTGTCATGTGTGTACGTGCGACTGTGCATGTGTCCGTCTGTGTGTTGTGTGCTTATGCGTGTGCGTGGACATGTGTGTCCGCGAGTGTGTGGACATGTACGTGCAAGTGTGTGTCATTACAATTTTGAAATGTTAATGTGTACCATTTTTATTCTTACCATTATTGTTCAATTTGAAATGGATATACAGTACATAATGATATGGAAAGTATGGTATAGAGGTTGTGCAATAATTTGCTAAGCGCCATTTTGAGTGTCAAAAGGACACACGTGTCTATCCGTAATAGAGTGATTGGAGGTCCTGACTAACCGTTTGAGCCATTTCGTGTGATTAAATGCAGCTAGAAAGTACGGCCAAATACTCTGAGTATTACTATTAGCTTCATGACACTGCCAAACAGCGTTACAAGGTAAAATTGGAGCTGGTTGGTGCGCTTGAAGACCCGTATGTTGCGTATGAGAGATTGTTAGTGTAGATTGGAATAATTGGCCTCAGGTTCCGATAGCTGTAGCAAAGACTCTGCAGCATCAATTTTTTTTTTTACCAACTTCCTTTTTATCACCTCCAATGTTCTGTGGAATCTGTTCATATCATGCACACGCTTCCTCTTCAAAGGGCTCTTCATGTGCTCGAATAAGGAAGGAACATAATCAGGGGATAGGAGGTTGTTGCTCTATTCCCCCGAAACGAAGTTTACGCTACATATCCACGAGTACTCATTTGGAATCCAATCTTTGCGCCCCACTGCTGCTATCCACTGGGACTTACGTTCTTCATCTTGAGGATAATGAACGCCCGAACCTTTTATGAAACGATTACTGTATCCAACTGCACAACAAGCCTTGCCCATACAATTGCTTTTGACACTCAAAATGGCGGTTAACACAAATAACGTCACTTCGCTCCGCCCATTGCACAACCTCTATTGTTTTTTACAATTTCACGCAGGCTTGTAAATGTTGTAACATTGAAGATTTCTGCCAGTTCAAGAAATAGGTGATAGTCTTACTTGTCAATAGGTTAGTGCTGTTATCGTTGTTATTTACTATTTATAACCAAATTTTAAAGTGCACCAATTAGAGTATGCCATTGCACGTGATGGCTAATTTTGGCGGGTTCCTGTGTGAGTGCATGGCCTGGAAAGGTACGTGACTTTGCTTATCACGTTTGTGTTATTTTGGGGATGCGTTTGTGATGTAGTACATCAGCCTCATCAACCTGCTGAAAGCAAGCCTAGTATACGGTAAGCGACTCTGAACAATTTGTGTGCAATGCACTTTATTGGTGTTGGTCTCCGGTTATTACAAGCGGCCGATTCTGCTGAGGTAAGTTACACAGTGGCAAGTATGACCATTTCAATTGATGCCAAATGTTATTGTTCTCGTCTTTATCAGGTCACATAGTACGTGGGGACCGCTGTCTCAAGGACTATGGGTTTCGGCTATCACAAGCGCGGGTCGATTCTGCTGAGGTAAGTACGCAATGGCTTTGCTAACTTCATTTTGCTTTTCTGCAGCGTTTCTATTCGAACTGGTAAGTATGCTGGGGGCACTAAAATGTATTTTTCTTTTGTGCGCATTTGGTTAGTCAGCACCAACAAGTCCATCACTAGAGGTAAGTATGGCCATTTCAATTGGCGCCAAATGTTATTATATTCTCGTCTTTATCAGGTCACACTAGGTTAGTACTTGGGAACCGCTGTCTTAAGGCACTATGGTGTTTGAATATTTGTGTTTGGTGTTGTACCACTTATATGTGCGAAGAAAAGTTTTATAAACCAAGCAGATGCAAAGGGGGAGTGGGGATGGGGGGGGGGGGGGGGGGGGCGGAGGACTGGTTTACGGAAGATCAAAGCCCAAATTACGATAGTGCGCGGTTCACCAAACCGTGTAACATTAATGAAATTCAAAGGTTTGCTAAGATACCAGAAACCGCACGTGACTGACAATATTTCAATATACGCATTTGCTTATAATGTTCAATACGCAGACAGCTTATATTGCTGCTTATATTCGAATATACGTTATAATATACAGTGTCGCATAACAAACTTTTTGCACTGTGTATATGCTCTCACCTAAAATGCTTCCAATTCCTCTTTAAATCACCTACATGTATCAGCGAGCAAACCAACGCGGGCATCGATCGCTATATTCCAAGAGCTCTTAAGAAGGGGGGCCATTAAACCATAGATTGGAAGCTAGGCCAATTAACACAATGTAACACCTACACTCCTCGATACGGCGGGAAGTATACCGGAAGTAGCTTATTCAGGGTTATTAAGGTGTAATACGCGTGCGGCTTTGAAATCATGAATCCCTGTGACCATATCCTTCGTGGCTTTGAGTGCGTCTTAAACGATGAAGACTTTAAGATTAACAGACCAAAGGCTAGGTGCGCTATTGAAACGGCACAAAGTTTGATGTCGTGGTCATCGAGAGAAGAAAACGTCAAAGTACGCGTATCAATGCTACAAATACAAAGCTACGCACCATCAAAACTGAAGCATTATCTTAAAAACTAATTACACAGTGGTACGCAGCGTAGACCACGCTACACGAACATAAAACAAACAGACGTATAGGATGGCTGAGATCACGGGATTGTAGTGAATTGACTCCTCGCAACTTCTCGCTACACCTTCTGAAGGTTCAAATATGTGTTTTACATCAACGGAAGGTCACCCAATAATAAAAAATACATCATGGCACGCAGAAATCATTAACCTAACAAGAACAACTTCAAAAAAACGCGTATCTCAAACTGTTAAGGACTTGGAGGGATAGTAGTGCTGCAAGGTTTGAAAATACGCCGCTTATCGTGTAAATGATACTCGAACAACAAAAAGGATGGCAAAACTCTCACTGCTTTCGAGGTTATGTAGAAGAAATGATAAAACGCTTACAAGTAGTAGATCGCTAGAACAAGAATTCCGCTTCTTTTTGTCAAAATTGAAGGTGTGAACAACCGTATCACGGAGTGTCTGCTATAGAACCATGCGCTCACGTGACATGCTTCCAATCCCTCTCTAAATAATCTATGATTAAACTAAAAGACAACCCAACATTTTTTCTCACCGAAATTTACGAAAGCAATTTTTTGCCTACCTCATTCGTTCCTTTTGTCTTCTTTTTCAAACGCACGTCACCATTCACTAAAACCAACTTTTTCGCTTTTCTTCGTATGGACCTCTGTTTGTTCAACGTACATCCTTCTGGGTATGTCCCATTAACTTTATAGCCATACGCTTGCTCAAGCAGATCATCATCTGACTCTGATTCGCTAGGCATGTTAACGATTTACACAGCCAAAAACTTTTTCCTGACACAGATATGTCACATGTATGTGTCAAATATGATTACATATATGACTCACATATGTGTTATCATATGTGGTACATAGTATGCAGACAAGGAAGTCTGACACATATTGTAGCTACAATCCGAGCTACAATCTGGTACATTTTGATGATCATAACAGAAGTCATATATGTTGTCATACCTGTATCATATGTTGCAATCCTTTTATGGACATGCAAAGGTCGGATTCAAAAAGTCACGTGATACATTATTGCCGTTGGTCAACCGTGCACTAATCGTATTCTTGTTTTTCCACCTCCGTGTACCATCTCAGTCCTCCCGTTCCCTTCCGGGTTTCCCCTCGCCCTTTTAGCTTGGTTAGGTTTTTTTTAAAGTTCTTCATATATAACAACACACACAGACAACGAAACGAGGGTGCAGCATGCTTTACCAGATCCGATAGTCCTTGCGACTCTGTACTAGTCTAGATTTAGACGAGCAACATGATAATATTGGAATGGCTCAACTGGTAATGCTTACCTCGATGATGTTGGCTATCTTTGTCCTTAGTTTTCGCTGGTGTACTAGTAAAGAAAAAAAAGATTTTTAGTGCGCATGCACCAAACGCTTACCATTTACTATCGAAGTGCTACAGTGGGCTTATGCGACGTCAAGACGATTATTGACATCTGGTTGCAGTTGCGGCGCCGCAGTTGCTTGTGAGCTGAGAACTAGAGACGAAAATAAACAAATCAACAAAAAAGAGACGTACACTGTAACAGACCCAGTGAAAAGTTCTTGGGCAAGAAAGGCCAAGAATCGGGCAAGAATGGCAAGATCATGGCAAGAATGGCAAGATCATGGCAAGAATGGCAAGATCTTGGGCAAGATAATTTTTCTCCCCTAACATTATAATATAATATAATTGATAAAATTGAAGAACTCATATCCAAACATAGTATTACATACACTTTAGTTCAATGATGTTCATAAATGTTGGGTTGCTTCACAATGACGTCAATATCACTATGCTTAACTGGAATGTGTACACACTTCTGATGTATTGCTTTAACTCGTACTGCTACTGCTTTGTTTGAAACAGATATTTTCTTTACTTTCTTAAAACATTCATTAATGAAGGTATTATTAGCATAGCATGGTCTTCTTGCTCTGACATGTGCAGCTTGAAGTAAATTTTCTTCAACAGTTTCAAATATGTCAATAATTGCAGTTGGTTCTTCATTCAGAAAAACAAATTTCCTGATGGACCCCATCATTGTATTGGGTCCTACTTGAAACATACATACTGAACTGTCTCTTAATTTCATTGGATTCTTTCTAGCTTGGTATGATGTCTGTTTAAGCATATACGAATTACACGATTTGAGTCCATTTTCTGGAATTGTGAGCCCTGCATTTTTAAGGATTTGTCTTTCACTCTCATTCAATGTGATAGTTTTAATTTTTCCAACAGGTCCATCTTCAAAATAGTTGTGAGATCTTTTTTCAAAAAACCTTTTGGTCTTGTCACTTTCTTGATTTGATATCATTAGTGCATTTTTGTGCAATGACAAGCTGATTTTCATACAAATTGCATTGGTGAGACTAGGCAAGAAGTTTCTGCAGCCATGCTGATCCCTTTTAATCACGCCATTCATATTTTCAAACCCAAAACATGAGTATGCCCAAAGTGGGCCTAACTGTCGCACCGATGTACATAAATGTATGAGACTGTGCACATTAGGAGTACACATAGTTTCCGGGTACAATTCTGGCATAAGATTGTAAAATTCAAGCAGCATCCTTTCTGCATCATTTATCAACTCTACTGAAAGGTTGGTGCCCAGCAGAATATGCATAGAACTTACAAGGAGTGCAAAATGATGAACATAGTCTGGTGGCAGAATGTCTTTAAGAATGGGCAATGAATAATACAGTAGCCAACTTCTGTATTCGGATGCTTTCCAAAAATGTGAGACTGAAATAGGGCGAGGAGATCGTTGAAATTCATGGGGTGGCTTGATTCTAAGTAGCATTTTATCAATTTCTTTCACCCTGTTTCCAATATAAAATTTTAAATGCTTATTTTTTGGATCTGTCCAGCATTTTAGAAATTGCTTTGTTGTACCCTCAGATACAGCATGCATATAATCAGTTGGGACACGCTTTTGGGTTATATGTTTGGCTAATATAGACACACCTTTAATGCCATATACTGGTTCATTCCTTCTTTCAGCTTGCATTGCCCAATTTATTATCTCCCGTTGTTTGCGAAGTTGGTGCTTATCATTCGGTAAATACAACAAACGATGTGATCTGTATACACCTTTATCTAAGCAATAGGGACAGCCATAGTAACCATTGAATTGCACTATATTCAGTGCCATTGCTTTAGCAGGGAAATCAAACACACCCACTAATAACTTTGCTTTAAGTATCTTGGGTCCTTGTGGTGTTAACAACTCCATACCATTATTTTCAAGTTTAGAAATGATTGATAGTACTGGTGGTAGAATTAATTTCATTGGAGGTTTGCATGGACCGAGCCACAATGCTGCAGTCATTGTATACTCAGCATTGTATCGTATATCTGGCGGTAAGGAGGTTACTGATATTAGCACTGGCCAAAATGATTGACCTGTTGTAGGGGTTACAGAAATAAATATATTGAACACATTGTAATATGTCATACCTGAGGACTTGAATGCTGGAACTCCATCACATGATAGAATAAGCCCAGTATGTTCTGGAACACATAGAAACTTACCTTCTCCTCTCAAGGATCTAAATACTTCCCCATTGTGAATGTCATTTATTGTTGTTCTTTCATGTTGTAAAGATTCAAAATGTGTGCATATTTCCTGCCACTTTTCTGTAAAAAAAAAACAACTGAATATAATGCAACAAAGTATAAAAATCTTACCAGTAAAAATTGTATGCAAATGACTATGAAATGGAAGGACTGCTAAATAACAAACTCCACTGTTTTTACTCTTACACTTGCTCTTTGAGCACATTTTGCTAACTTCATTAATTTCCTCTTTACAAAGAGAGCAGAACGCTTTTGATTCCACTTCTAAATTAAATTTTAGTTGATTTCTAAGCTGATAAGTAGATTTTGCACAATGCTCATCAGAAGGGCAATGCATTCTGATCAGTTCTGTCAGTTGTTGCGTAGCTGCATCACTTAGATGGTTAGATAGTGCAAACTGTTCACATGCCAGCCAGCTTGCTTTCATGCTAAGTGGTGCTCCTTCAAATAATGGTACTGTAGATAGCTTGCTGGTTTGTTTCAGTGAAGCAGGAAGCAACAAATCTGTTTCCTCATTGTCATTTTTCTCACTTTGATCACAACTACAATCATCATCTTCATCCTCAACCTCTTCCTGCTCCTCTGCCTCCCCTCGATCATCATCATCATCATCATCATCATCATCATCATCATCATCATCATCATCATCATCATCATCATCATCATCATCATCATCATCATCATCATCATCATCATCATCATCATCATCATCATCATCATCATCACCATCATCATCATCATCACCATCACCATCTCCACCAATCTCATCATCACCACCACTATCACTACATCTAATCTCATCATCATCACCATCACCATCACTACCTCCACCAATCTCATCATCACCACCACCATCACTACCTCCACCAATCTCATCATCACCACCACCATCACTACCTCCATCAATCTCATCATCACCACCACCATCACTACCTCCACCAATCTCATCATCACCACCACCATCACTACATCCACCAATCTCATCATCATCACCACCACCACCACCACTACCTCCACCAATCTCATCACCATCACCATTGACATTGTCATCATGATCACCATCTCCATCACCTCTACCAATTTCATCATCCTCATTATCATGCTCATCATCGCTGTAATAACTAACAGCATCATTGCCATCACTACCAACATGGCTACCACCTTCACTGTCATCACTACCAACATGGCTACCACCTTCACTGTCATCACTACCAACATGGCTACCACCTTCACTGTCATCACTACCAACATGGCTACCACCTTCACTGTCATCACTACCAACATGGCTACCACCTTCACTGTTATCAATACCAACATGGCTACCACCTTCACTGTCATCACTACCACCATTATTACCATGAGCACTACTACCAACATATGCATCAGCATCAGGACACTCATTCTCTGAATCAGTTGCAGTTCTGGTACTACCCTGTAAGTCTTAAAAAATAAATCATATCAAAAAGATCAATAAATAACAGTATACAACCTACTGGCTTTTTTCATCCATCGACGTTTAGTACTGCTAGGGATTGGTATTCTTGGATCAGTGCAGTATCTCTTTCTTTTATGGCCTGAAAAATACATGCCTAATAAGCATCAATCAATTTTGTAAAAATAAATTCATCAACAACAAGATGACCTTGCTCATTATTTCAAACCGAAGCTGGGAAAAGCACATTATTGCAACAATTACTTTCACCGCCACCGATGTACACAAATTAATTCAACACAGGTGGCCGGAGGAGGGGCGTGGCCAGGGGCACCCCACCCTGTGGCGCCCGCATTCTCATGATCATCTCCACCCCTAAAACTATGTCAATGCAAAGAAATTACTACATGTGGCTGTTCTTGCTATTAGCAAAAATCCAGAGTGAAATGGTCGAGAATTGTATTGTGCAACGTACTGTAAACCCCTCTTCGGCGCGCGCCCCTCCTGTTCATGTATATACTTTTAGCCTGCTGCCAAAGGGCTTCTCAAATGATTAACACAGGACTTAGGCGAAAATAGATATTAACATGTAAGCGTTAAGCTAGCGCTAGCGCTAGCGAGCAGCCTACCTAATTCACTTATACTGCGTTGTTTGCCGCGCCGTGATGCAGTCCTTTCTGGAACACCCACACTACAACTCCTCAGGTATACTTTGTACCGTTTTCGCTTATTTTTGCTAGTTTGATCGCTCATGTTTGAACACAAAATTTTGCGCAAGCAATTAATAGTTGACACGTAAAAAATTCTCACCGTGCACGTGTTCGTTTAAATCATGGCGAAAAGCAAGCGCACTGTAAAGCTACCATCAAAATTAAAAAGTGATGACATTTTACTGGAAATGGATGAAAAGGAGGCTGAAAATGGTAAGCGAGTGCTTGTGGGTATATAGGCCTACCAAACTGAGAATGTATGCATGTAATATAAGTATATGTATGTACTGCATGTACATGTACACGGCGCGTACAGCTAGCGGCTCGCACATATACATATAGCGACAATTGGTAGATCCCACATTTGGAAAGTAAGCCCCATTCATAGTGATGTTAGGTTAGGGGTTTGCCTTCCTATCGATCGCTTCAATCATCGCGAATCAGATTCACAGCATTAGATGGTGCAGCGGTTTATGTCAGCGGTCGATCGATAGAAACGCAAACACCTACACTATATATAAATGGGGCATACATTCCAAGGGTGGGATATGCTAATTGTCGCTACGTGCGAGTGTAAATGCGTGGTTTGAGATATATATATATTCATATTTACCCAGCACAATGTGTAGTACTTTGCTACGAAGACAACAAAGAATACACGTGCAAGACCACATCTTTGTCGACTGAAGCTAGAGACTATGTCTCCAAGAGTGACCTAACACCAGGAAATGAATTGATGTGGAAACACAAAGGCAAGAATTACACTGTGGAATTCAAACGCTTCAAAGGTATACTGATCGTGAGTAATATACAGTAAATACTATACGTACTATACTGTTCATTGACAAATAGGAATAAATGCGCGCAATTTGTTTAACACAAACAGGCACTGCGGAACCATCGTCAACTTCAAGACCACAGTATCCTGAAGATTCCGAGAGCCCCGCCTGTACAAGTGAAGAAGAGGATGAAAAAGACGTCAGTAATTTAAAAATAGGAACTCGATTATATTATTGTCGTTTATTTTCTCAGGTAAAAGGGAAAGGAAAAAGGAAAGGACCAAAGGTATTTTTATGCATTTGCTCTCTGATTTTCACGGACACTATTCATTACACAGAAATCTCAACTCAAACGACAGGCCTCTCTCTATCCGCAAAATGATGAAAATGATGAAGAAGTTGTAAGTGTAAGTGATTTATTGTAAGCTATATATTATCATTGTTATAAAATCCTTAAATTTAACTGATTTACATACAAGGAATTCGTATAGCATTTCTCTTTATGATTTGTATTGATATGCGC
Source organism: Ephydatia muelleri (assembly GCA_013339895.1). Taxonomy (NCBI): domain Eukaryota; kingdom Metazoa; phylum Porifera; class Demospongiae; order Spongillida; family Spongillidae; genus Ephydatia; species Ephydatia muelleri. The sequence goes on from JABACO010000005.1 coordinate 7,920,153, forward strand.
TCAACTGAGGTACCTGTTTATCATTATACAGCTGGACATTCCTTTTATACACTTACCATGGTATTTAATACTAAAGAGCTAGGTGTCTGTAATGAATGTGTGATTTCATATATTGGATTAAACTGATGGCTGTGTTTGGGTTTGCTGTGATCATATATATTTCAGGTGGTCAGTAAAAAGAGATTGGAGGAAAATGAACAGATTGACTTTGGACGATTGCAGGTACACATACAACTCTTAGCACTGCTATTGCACATTTATTGTCTGCATTTATATTTTTTGTATAAGAAAAAATTCAGAACAGACCCTCATGCTAAGGTATAGATGCCTAAGTTTTTGCCTGTATTATTGTCCTTCCTTCCACCAATGGGTTGAAGCTGCAGGAAATTGTAAAAAATGGGTTTGATTCCCTTAATCGAACACTTTTAAGCATTGTAGATATTTTTCAAAACCAGGGCAGTGGATTGGCAGCTGGTGTTGGTGGTACTGCTCCACTTTCTGGTGCTGGGGCACAAATTGTAGATGCTATTTCACAGTCCAGTCACGTTGATGGTCTTGGTACATGCAGTGTTAGTGCAATTGGTGCTGAAGGTAAGAAAAATGAATAAAGCTTGCAATGTATATATGTGCTCTTGATCTACATCAAATAGGTACAACTGCCCAAGATGAAAAACGTTTCATATCTGTATGCATGTGCATTGTTGTTACAGAATATGTCACCTAACAGTAATTCCTTCTTAGAAAGGTGGTATAGAGTTGCTAAAAATAGAGTCAGCGGACATTGTAAAATATGGCCTTGCCTTATTGGATGCACTTTTTACCGATGAAGAGCAAGCAACACACTGCTACAAAGTATCAGGAAAATCGAACAGTTCTAGTGTGTCAGCAAAACCACCAATGTCACCAGGAAGGGTGAAGACACTAGAAGGTAAGCAGATAGACGTGCATGATTACTTTATAATAGAATGATACACAAATTATTCAGAATGCATTGAAAAAAAGTATGGAGCAGGTGCAATGGCTGCAAGTAAAGATAAAATAAGGATCTCTCTGAACCAAAAATGCAGGGACAAGAAACACAGGAAATTAGCAGACCAGTTAAAAAGGTAAAATACAATAACATAAATGCATGCATAACATATACATGTATGTTTGTCCTATGCAGAGTGAATCCAACTGACTAAACTGTTCTTCGACATGTGACACTTTTGATTTTTTGTATGTATGCATTATCTCATTGTATGTATCCGGTCCTCTTATACACGTATGTTATCAGCTATATCACAATGTATACGTATAGGCATGTGCCATAAATGGATGTAATCAGCATGGCCATGGGCAAGATCATGGGCAAGAACATGGCCATGGCCAAGATCATGCCATTAACTTGGGTAAGATCATGCCATGAACTTGGGCAAGATCATGACCAGATTTTGGCCGCCATAATCTTGGCACATGGGCAAGACACTTGCCCAAGATCTTTAGTGATCTTGCACAAGATCTTGCTCAAGATTCTTGGCCAAGAACATGACCTTGCCCAAGAATCTTGGCCAAGAACTTTTTGCTGGGAGAACCATTTCTGACAGAACGTACACGTACCTTATTATAGACTACATGGCCTCGGTTGCCTCCAGCAAGCAGATTGAGTTACGCGAGGTCCTGTGATAGTAAAATAACACACATACACGCACACATAAGCAAGTAAAACTCATCGCTCGCGCTTTCGATGGCATGGCGTCATACATTCTAATTGGAGCGCTTCAATAATGAAATCAATTATTAAACGATCTAATACGGCACTAAATCTACAGCATACAATACACGTTGTAGCAGTACATGGTGTTAGTGTAATCGTGGTTAAATTCTAGTTTATTGCAGGAGATGTTCTCTCTTTCTATGCTTTGAATAGTTGCCACCTCTTGCATGCTGCATGAATCTGTACACTCATGTACGATCGACACAGCTCTTTTGACATTGCTTCCTGGTGTAGTGAAGATAGTCTTAGACAACTGTAGCATCGGACACTCAAAGTTGTTGAGGAGAATCTCATCATTCATGGACACGAATTGGAAGCCTTGAATGAGACATATAGCATTCCCAGCAGCAGTTTTGAATGTATTGAGCAGAATTCCATAAAGCATCTACAAAAAATGATGAATGTTTGCATCCATATCAACACAGATCACAGATGACAATGATTTACCTCATTGTGAGCAGACACAAGCTCAATATAATCTCCGGAATTCACAAGGCTGGACTCTTGTGATATTATGGCTCGATACTCAACAACTTTCTCTTCTTCAAGAGCAATGTCCCCCAGCATCAGGTGATATTCGGGACTAGTTTGAAGCCATTCCAAAGTTGTCGTCAAGTTGCCATTGATTAACAGTGAAAGTTTGGAAATGGTGCTGCCAGGCTGAGTTGATTCCTAAGAGATCATAATGATTATGAAAAAAAAAAACCCATCTAAAGTGCATGTATGTGTCATACAACAATGCAGCCATGCTCTTATGATGGTACTCCACCCTAGTGTTCTGTGCAAAAAAGCACTGAAGAAGCTTTTTTGAGCCTCTCTGGTGTAGTTGCCCTCCCCCCATGTTACAGACTTTCTGTCATTTATTAGACACCCCCCCCCCCCCTCCCCGGTACCTTTCGTGGTGTTCCAGGTGCATAGAGAGGCTTTTGCTGAACATCTTGCATCGGGATGCCAAACACCACATGTTGCATGAATACTGAATGGTAGATCTCTTTCACCGCATCCCCACACCTAACAAAGAACCATGAAGGCACATGTATTTCTTACAAATACAATTCTCTTACCTCTCACCACTGCTGAGATCTCCTTTATTACAGAGGTACCGAAGATGTTGCAAAACACAAAAACGATGGGCAATGTCCCGACTTGGGGCCCGTCTATTTCCATAGACATTGTGTGCCCGTACCCGAGCGTTGAAAGACTCAAACCTGAATCACACGTGTTTACATTTTAATGCAAACCACAATACAAGTTTCTTAAATGTATATACCTTTCAGCTGAAAATGCAGAGGACGGTCCCAACTCCCTCATGCAATCCACAAGATGAAGAATTAGGTGGGTCTTCTGCTTCTGAAGTAGCTCAGGCATATGCATCTTAATGGCTTCAACAAATGCCACACAGATTTTAGACCACTCATACAGTGACATGGCAAAGAATTCACAATATGCAATCTGAAACACCTGATGCATGCATATAGAAACATAACACGTACATGTTTTATGATGCTTACCTTGGATAACGTTAAAAGCACTTGTTTTTGTCCATCGTTCAAGAATGGTGCCATTATAAATAGAGCCATTTGAGCCCATCCTTTAAAGTCCCTTCCCACAAACGATTTATAGTGACGGCAGACATTTCCGTACATCTTCACTTTGAATCCAGAAGTATTGAAAGCTCTCACTCGTGCTAGAACTTCCTCTTTCTGCTTTGCTGAGAGTGCTGACATCAAGTTGTCAAGCACATATTTGCATTCACCAAGAACAACTGTGTGCAACACTTACACTGGTAAGCTCCTTTCATGCAAAGAAACATATAAGTAGAGCTTAAAATCTTTATTAAACTTCCTAACCTGAACAAGTCTGCATAGACTCGAACTGACAACATTGGATTGCTGCACTCCTTTAGACCGTACCGCTTCCGCAATTCAACCTTGTCTCTCTCTGTTCTCAAGGCTGCAATCTCTGAAATCTGCTGAAGTGCGAGAGCAAGAGTTCTCCTTTCACAGACCACGTCAGGGTTTTCAACCTTATCTGTCTGATTAACAAATATTGTTTTACTATTGACTTTTCATGCATATTAATCTTACCATACAAATCCGGCAGTACTTTAAAGCAGTGCTGCCAAGGTGATTTACAAGTTCAGATGCTCTTGGGTTATCACATACGATGAACATAAGTGGAGCAAACACTACAACTTCCTGTTGGGAGTAGGCATCAAAAACTGTTACTCCATTTTGCTCAAGGTCTACTAGCTCCTCTGAGATGGGCTTGCTGAGTTCCAAAGCAGACAGAACATCTGAACAGCAAATGAAATGAATGTTCTCCTGACGAGCACTAAGATGACGAGGAAGTCCTGCCAAAGACATGTACCAGCTGTCAAATTTGTGCCACTTTTTGCTTTTGTTGCCACTTGTATCATCAGTGAAGAGAATAAGTGGCAACATTACAACTGGCTTATTGAATTTCTCTTTCAGTGGATGTGAGGAGAGATAGGCAGCAGTTTCCTTAAAAAAATATAGCATATGAAAAAAACAACAGAGCTCTGCAATGTACATACCTGTGAATCCATTCTAAAAAAATGTTGTGATTCCCATCGAACGATTAAATGAGGCTTCTCAGCAAGTCCCAAAATATTGAGCACAGGTACAATAATACAGCCATACAGAATAAGGCACCCCCTATCCAAATGAACTGCAACAGTATCCGGTACCATGTGCTGAAACTGATGGAGGTCAAGAAGCATGACCACTTCTGCAAATATCTCATGTGAGACATCCTATGTAAATGCTACGGGATAAACCTCTGAGTTTTGAGATAGACACACACTAACCTTGTGAAAGAACTTCTTAATTACTCCTTTGACACATCCCAGAGACGAATGGTTAAAGGACACACAGTCCTTCAAAAACACTGCACTCTTGTCAGTTAGTATGGCCATTGGAGATGCAAAGCGAGGATCCGAATGCCATTGATTAGCGTGATAGATCTCTCTGAAAGAAATTCCGGGCCATACTCAAAGTTATCACTGCACAATGAATGTTTAATGCATAGCTAGGTACCTGAAAGTGTCCTCCACATAAACTGGATACCTTTTTACATTCTTAGCAACATCATAGTTACCAAGGCACTGACGAACAATAGAAGTGAGTGAAATTGAATGGAACGGAACACCTTCACTGCTGAGTGCTGCAATAAAAAGAGGTGGATTACTGATAATTTGAATTTGTTCTTACCCTTAGAGGTGCTTCCATTTCTGGTAGCTTGAAATTCTTCACGCTTGTAAGGCTTGGAGTGCGTATGCCAAGCTGCTTCAACACAAACCATACTAAAGAGAGGTTTTTCTCACCCTGAGGACATGAAGTTATGAGGTTACACTTACGTACATGCATGAACGATGAATAATCTGACCATTGGATGAGGGCTGTTCACAAGAAAGAATAACAAGGCAAAGACCTTTGAACGGAATGGAAGATAACTTCCATTTGTTGTCTTGTTCAGCTCCTCAAAACATGCTTCTACAGCTTCAAAAGCATCAGCATCCTCAGCAGCTATCTCATCACACGTGTCGACACTTGATGGATCGACGTTAATCTCGCTAAACGCTGTGTCAGGATGCTGAAAGCACAACATTAAAACACACATTTACATGTACATGTACAGCTCACATATACACCGATCGTTTGCGCAAAAATACCTGTGCTACTGGTTCAACATCAGGGCCACAGAAAGAATCCAAGAAGTCTAGATTGTCCACATACTGTTGATGGGACCGGCTGACGAGGTGTCGCTTATACACACTTTCGTACACAAAGTCTTCATCACAAGGTTCACAGCGAAATCCTATTTTTCATGTTTAAAATAGGCATACAGTACACAATGATAGATGATATGCGATCATATGCCTACTCTTTGATGCCGACGTCGACATTGTCAAAACAAAGAATGAGCGCGTTATTAAAACAATAACATACGCACGTGACTCGTTTGGTGATCGTGCAAGTTATGGCTCTTCGACCACGCTTTCACCCCTATTCAGCCACCGCAGTAGTTCCAACATCTGCACGCTCGGAGCCAAGTGCCTCAATCATTGCGCGCACCGTCTTAGCAAGTGGATCTGGCGGATCTACCTTACCTAGTGGATCTGGTAGTGGGATGCCACCTACCTTACCTAGTGGATCTGGTAGTGGGATGCCACCTACCTTACCTAGTGGATCTGGTAGTGGGATGCCACCTACCGGATCTGGTAGTGGGATGCCACCTACCTTACCAACCCACCCTTTGAGTCCCGCGTTGGGCCACATAATTACCACATTATCCAGCTTGAGGAGCAGTTTAGACCTACTAAGAATTGATCTGAACAAGCTGAAGCAAGACTTTGAAGAGTTTGTTGTATCAAACTTTTCTATAGAATGTAGTGTGTACAAGGTATGTGTATAGTGCACACGCTAAGAACTATTTAATGGATTAATGCTTTTCTATAGGATGATTTGCTGATTAGATTGGCACACTGTACTGCAACACTCTGAACAAGATCCCCGACCAAAAGGAAGTGATTGTAAGTGATGGAAAGCTAGAATTGCAGAATTTACTTCGAATCCATTAGTTATTAGTGGGACGGGTGCTGAAGACTGATGCTAGAATTAAGTACAAACATAAAACAGCTGTTACATTCTGCAACTCACGACTTGCAGAATTGCGGGCGGAAGAGAGGAGAAGGGTAAAAAGAAAATTTTTTACTGCCATTATGAGAGTCTATATGTTTTTTCCTTACCATGCAGGTATTTGCACAAAAGCCATGTGAGGCTTATGCCAAGTTCACCACTTCCGAATTTGTGGAAAAGTTTATGCCACTGCTCAAGGCTGATGTGGACAGAGTACCCATGTACCTGCATCATGTGGCCATGTTGGTAAGGCATGCTTGCATCTTGTGTGTTTTAAATTAACTCGGCGCTCCTGCAAGTGCAGCGCAAATTCTGCAGGCAAGATCCGGCCTCAACCAGAGCAAACACATTTAAACACTTTGGGCAGTGGCTTGCAAGGGAGTTTAATGGAGGACAGCCGACATCTGTAGACTTTTCTACAATTCTTCTAGAGGAAGATGCATTGTTTGGCATCAATCCATACTGTCCAGTCCATTCTCCTACTGCCATCAGTGGAGTAGAAGATAATGAACAGGTGTATGCTTAAGTGTTTGTCCTTCATCACATCATGTATGCATACTCGAACCTGCCAATCAGCCCGCATTTGTATACTCAGCTAATGTTCATCTGCCAATCAGCCATTTATACTCATCTACATGTATGTTCATCTGCCAATCAGCCTTTTGTACTTATCTATGGTCATCTGATCACAATTGTATTAATTTTTTGACACCCCTTGCCTATTGTTTCAGCTAGAGCATAAATCCTGCAATACTGACACAGAACACACGCAAGCAAAACACACATGCGAGCACGCATACATGCATAATAACATGCAATCAGACTCTATACGCCATAGACATAGAGACTCGACTCCAATTAGAAAATAACAGTTAGGCGGTGATGTGTAGGATATATGGAACGTCAGACAGATTGAAAAGAGAGCGTACAAACACTTGCTCTCATTCGTTCATCTTCGTAACGAACATACTTATAGCCTAGCTACATATCCCGGGTACACATGAACGTATAGTCCCCACACTTTCTGTATAGTACGCGCACAGACGGTTGTCCCGAGTTCTCAAAAACAATTGACAAACTCCCTATGCCGTCGAGCAGGCTGAAGTTTTGATCTCTGGCGCATGCCTCCAGTGTATCTAAACGCAGCTAGGTCTATAGCGACAAAGAAGGGAGGGGCGGCCTGCCGCATCTATCATCCTTGATACATTATGTTCTAAACTTGACCCAAGTATGTTCACCAGTCTGGTACATTTTGTCGGATGTATGAAACAGAATGTAGCTACAGTCTGATTCATAACGACGCAACAAACTGTACCAGATAATAATTAGCTATCATAATTGATACAGATTGACGGTCGTAATTGGTACATATTGTTACACCAAAATTATATGTACCAGGTATGTGACTTTTTGGCTGTGCACCACGATGACACTTGACACTTAATAGGTAGGACCACACGTGGGACCAAATTACGCACTATATTCGGTCCGCCCGGACAAATTTTTGTTTGCTCATTTTGGTCCGGCCGGACCAAAATTAGACGCGGACCAAAATAATCGTGACATACCCCTCTCAAAATATGGAGGTGGAGGGGATTAAGAAACATGGGAAAACATGTATTATACTAAGAGTAACCTCCCTGTACAGTATCATTTAAGTTTTACAAGCACGCGGAACCAATGTATACATGTATATGTATGATATGTATACCACAGCCATGACCCCATACAGCAAAAAAGATAAACTAGGGGATTAGATATGTGTACTAGTAATACACTGCCTTCATTTAACATGTTTCATTATTTAGGTTAGCATGAGCAAGTGCATGGCACTAAATAGAGATTGTATAATAGAAGAAACACGGAAGCACAAGGACAGTCACAATAGTACAATTATAAGCAAATGTATTTATTTATTGTACTTTGATATGGTGAAGTCATATTTAACTCTTTGAACGCCAAGTGCATATATACATAATGCTCACAAAACGAGAATTATCTGCAACACCATTCATGCAGTGCTGTGTGTTATATTGTGTTGATCAAAATCACTTTGAATATGCATGCAAGTGCAATACTGACATGCCATAGTCGTACAAAGGTTTGAACATGGTGTAAGCACATTTTGTGCATGTGTCCATTATAACCCGCTGGCACCTTTTGTTTCAACAACCTATAATACGAACTGGCAAAATAGGGAAGGGAACAGGCATGATATACTACACTGATCTGGGCTATAAGCATTCTTGTTCTTGCATGAAGTATATTGATGTGATCCATTAGTGAAGTGATTCAGAAGTGGCACATCTGAAAAATGAGGTTCTTTACAATTACTTTGTGCATATACTTGTAAGGTTACAAGGGCAGGAAGCATACGCATGCACCATAGAGTTGTGACTCATCGACACATTTTTGCAAATCATGCATGAAATGTTGTAACGGTTGTTTGCCAAGTGCGTATAAGCATGCGCATGCACCTGTGCATGATGCTTGTACGCACTTGGCGTTCATTAAGGCAGGACTGAAGTGTGAAATTCGCTTTTTTGTTTATTGCAATGGCAATGAACGCTAACCCTTGCCAAAGCACAGGCTGCAAAAATCAAGCAAAAAAAGGCCAGAAAATGTGTGCCATACATGCCGAGAAAAGTAAGCCACTCGCGCAAATGCAGCCGACAGCATTACAACCGGCAGTGCAGCTTTCTGTAGAAGACCAAGCGAAATTGCATTTGGTGATCCAGAATAGTGCTGTTCTTTTAAAACTGCAAGTCGAAAATCAGCAGCTACTGGTGGAGAATAAGCGCATGGCCCAGATCGAAGCAGATCGGCTACGTTTTGAGAAAGAGTCCAGGGACGCTTGGAGCGAAATTGATCGACTGAAAAAAGTTAACGACGAACTTCGTGAGGATAATGAACGCTTGCGAAGTCATTTGGCTGAGATGGAAGGAAAAATGAAAACACTTGAAGGGCAGGTAGCAAGCCTTAATGCCGAGGTTAGTGAACTCAAACGTGATCCTGTTCTAATTGAAGTGGCGCAAGTATTTCACGACTTGGAAAAAGAGGTGGTTAAGACAATTAGCGATGATGAGGATGCCATGTACTTATCAGATATAGATTTAAGGAAAGATGGCTATGAGGTGAAACAATGGGAACAACACTTTGGCTTCAAAAGAAAGGATCTACTTGCACTACGGACGATCATAACAGCAATCCGCACACCTAGAAATAGAGTTGCACACCCAAAAACCAACTTTTCAAATGTTGAACAGTGGAGGACTGCTCTTAAAGATTATATTCCAGACAAGGTAACTGACCAGTCAATTGAGAATCTTCTTCAAACTGCAGTAAAGTTGCTGTCGTAACGTTCATCATATGGGGAATCTCATGACAAAGGAACCTTATGGATTTATAAATCAAAGATCAACAAATTAAAGATATAAAAATGTGTGCATTTTAGATGCGGTATATATCTTCTGAACTATCAACTTTTGATTGATTGATTTTTTGATTGATTGATTGATTGCATACATATAAACACACATACATATGCAAAAAGGTAGTGGCACAATGAGTACGTGCACTTACAAACTGCATGCCTAAACATGGAAGAGATATAACGTACAAAAGGGTGATAGGTCAACAGATCTAAGTCGGGTACGAATAACTGTAATGTTCAAAGAAGTGACAACATCATGGGGTAAGTGGTTCCATATAGGTATCACACGTTCAGTGAAAAAATGCGCTCGGAATGCATGATGGGGTAAATGTTTGGATCGCAGGATACAAGGATGACCTCGGATGGAATAAGACCTAACCGGTTTGGTGAAAAAACTCTCAAAAGGTAAATCAACTAGGTTATTATAGATCTTGTAGCACATGACAAGGTCGTAGAAGACTCTCCTGTACTCTAAGGACTGTAAACCCAGGTTCGCAAGGCGATCATCATAATCCATATATGGTATACCAGCACATTTGAGTATGGCACGAGTGAAAAATCTCTGAACGCGTTCAATACGTTGAATATCTTTATGGAACCAGGGATTCCAAACTTGCATGGTATTACTTTCCAGAAGGGGACGAACATACACCTTATACAGACGCACAAGGAGAGACACATCGTTAGAATGAAAGCATTTTAAGAGAAGACAACTCCTATTGAAAGCCATGGCGGCAATATTTGAGCAGTGCATACTTGGCGTAAGATCTGAATTCAAACACACCCCAAGATCTCTTATAGATGATACGCGAATTGCAAAGGAATACCAGAAAGTGAGTAAGGTGAAGTAGGCTCATAACCATGAGAACCAAAGGAAATGACAGAGCACTTGGAATAAGCAACAGTCAGTTGCCATGTCTTGGACCATGAACAAAATTGATTTAAGGATTGCATAAGTGGTGTATTTTGATTTTCAGTATAACCAAGATGCAGTTTTGTGTCATCGGCAAAGATTTTAATGCCAGCTGGAGATTGGACATGGTTAGGAAGGTCATTGCATTGACATATAGCAGAAACAAGAGAGGGCCAAGGACAGAACCCTGAGGTACACCACTGGTGATGGATTTAGGAGATGATACATCAAGTCCTACATATACGCATTGTGTGCGGTTGTTTAAAAAGGCTCTTATCCACAGAAGTATAAGTTTGATTTAAAGCCATAAGCCTCAACCTTTAGCAATAATTTCGAATGGGAGACAGTGTCAAAGGCCTTAGCAATATCAGTGTACACAACATCCACCTTCATGCCGTTGTCAACATTCAAAGTCCAATTGTTCAGTTATCAATAACTGAGTACAAGCAGAACGTCGAGAGAGGAAACCAAATTGATCCTGTGAGATAAGATTATGAGTACGAAGAAAAGATATCATAAAAGATGATATAATACTTTCCATAACTTTACAAAGGATGCACGTTTGTGAGATAGGTACTCATAGACATCTCAAAAAGGAGTGATAATGGGAAAGCAATAGCCGGGGCTAAAGACTTTAATTAAGAAAAAAGCGGGGAAGCCATCAGGAGTTTTTGAGGGCAATGATTTTAAAGTCTTAAGAACCTTGTCAAATGGGAAGAGAACACAGTTTAGGGATTTGTTTTCAGAGAGACGAGGCACAAATTCTGGAGCAAACCATCATCAGCAGTAAAAACAGAAGCAAAATAATCATTAAGCACAGTAGATTTGAGACAGCCAAATTGTCATTGGAGTCAATGAGAGGGGGTATACACTGAGAGGTAGTAAGCTTGGAATTTACATATGACTAGAAAGATGATAAGTTTTTCTTCTTGAGAACGTTGTTTTCCTGAGACAAGATGAATTCTTTGACAGCCATATCATACTTTCTAGCAAAGTGTTTATAGCGAACCTTGTCTTTACTATACCACAACTTTTTCAATCCCAGCAAGCGCCTTATGTGCATGCATGGGATAAGAAAACGGTTTACGGGACTGATAACGGCGAGGAACAAATTGGGCTATACAGGAATGTAGGACGTTTGATATTTTAGACCAGAACATTTAAACTATTTTGACACAAGAAAGACCAGTCAATATCCTTCATAATTGATATCATAGAACAATAGTCAGCATTGAAGAAGTCAAGAAAACAATGGTTTTGTCTATCACTAATCACAACAGGGTAAGAAACTGAGAAGTGTATAGCCGAATGATCACATGAGGAAGAGAATGGTTCAACAACAGAAATGTCCCAGATCAAGTCAGGAGTGGATACCAAAACCAAATCAATGCAATTGGATCCATGCGTAGGATGCGAAACCAGTTGAGTAAGACCATTTCGCATCATGCAAGTCAAAAATAAATCGTGAGAAGGAGAACCCAGACTAATAGGCACATACCAATTAATATTGGGTAGGTTGAAGTCACCAACAATAAACAGAGGATATGTTGTAGTGGAAAGGGAATCAATGAGTGAGCACAGATTTGCAGTGTCAACACTACTAGCAGCACAAGTTGGGGGATGGTAGAAACAAATAAAACGATAGCAAGAGGCCTTGGAAAGCACTAAATCAAATGCCACACATTCTAAAGAACTGTACATAGGTGGTATATTAATGCTCACAACTTTAAGCAAATTGCTTACAAAAACAGCAACTCCACCATAATCATCAGGTCGATCCTTTCTGAATAAACTATAGGATGTTTTGGACAGACAAGAGAATCAGGAAAATCATATCTCAACCATGACTCAGTTATAAAGATCACATCAAAATCAGCAGATTGTAACAAACAAGATAAATTATCAAGCTTCAGATTCTTCAATCCTTACTGGTACACTAACTGTCTACACACTGCAAATAAGTTGGTTGCAACGGTAAACCAAAATTTGGTTTACCCTTTGGACTACACAGTGTAAACCAAACTAGGTTTATACGTTAAACCAAATGAATTTGGTTAAATGTTTAAACCATAATTTTTGGTTTAAAGATTAAACCAAAGATTTTAAAAAGAAAAAAAAGAAAAGAAAAAATTTGGCCACTAACATGATTTGAACTCTTAAGGCCTTACACCGTCTTGACCATCTGGCTATCTTACAACCCTGTTAAAACGCTTTCTCGAATGCTCATTAGAGCAAAACCCGGCATTTACACTCTTTATGGAAGGTACGGCGGTACAGATGTGTGGTGATTGAGTTACACAATATACAAAGCTTTGGTGCCAAAATATTCCACCAACTTTCTCGTTAGAGAATGTTTTTCTTTACATATAATAATACCCCTTGTGACGCGATTATAACCGATCGCGAAGTCTTCCAACCGCCTCTGCACTTCAAGCTGCGCTCGCTCTCCCCTGATAGCGGTACGACCAGACACGCCTCATATACGTAGCTATCAGGAATTCCTCACCCAGAACTTAAACTGCGGAGTGACCTTCCCGCCCCTCCACCTGCCCCCCCCCCCCCCCCCCCCCCCTCACTCACCGTGTACATCGTTACTACTTATGCATAAGAACATGATATATTTTACATTTGAAATCAGCGACTATGAATTCAAAATTGGTATTCTCAATGATAAATACTATTTTTAAACGATTGGTTTAAAGCGTAAACCAAGTCAAATTTAAACCAAATTGCTGCGTTTAAGGACAAAATTGGTTTGACATTTTGGTTTAAGCGTGAAACCAGTTAAAATTTAAACCACTGCTTTAATTTTCTTGGTTTACCATTGCAACCAACTTATTTGCAGTGCATGTATACCATTTTTCATATTTTACACTCTATCCATCCCGTAATTGTGGTGGACGATATTTTTACGCCCCACGGAATAAACATTCATAACCAAGTATGGTACAGATTCTAAATTCGCCCATGTGCCGTAGAGTCCTCCCACTGCGCCATGCACAGCATTTAGTCTGCATACCAACCCTATGCAGATGATTATCATTGCAGTGTCCGTATGCAGACGTCTGCATATAAACATTTCAATGATTTCATATGCTGATATGCAGACTCTGCCTTTCTCTGCATACTAAATGCTATAGCGCAGTGTCCTCTCCGGATCGTTTGAGTTTCCGTTATGGAAATACGGACGACTAAAGTCATTACGGCATTATTAAGAAGGCAACTCGTAGCCAGAACAGAGTGATGTCTTAATTATCATTGCTACAAACTTGGGTCTGGGTACGAGATCAGCTGCCCGCCGAAAAGAGAGTGACGTCATAATGAGAAGTGACGTTACATCCGGAGTAGATCCGTTTTTCAGTTCCTGGTTACAGTGGTAGCTTGTCACGAATACACTATCGTAATTTTTTATGCGAGAAGAAGAGCACTATTGCTTCCTGGATTGTTTCATCCTATCCATCTGCCTGTGTAGTGTTGGAAGTACGCACTTTTAGAATGCCATCCACGTGCATTGTATGAAGGAAGGTTGGAAATCTATGTTTAGAATTCCTCCAAAAAGTAACCAATTTAGGAGGGATGAAGGGGTCAAATCGTTGCAACTGAACGAAGCCGATCTTCGGGACCATCACCGCGTATGTAGCGGCCACTTTCCAAATGGAGATAGCAGTCAAGTACCTCATTTATACCTTGAATCTCTAGTACACGTGCAAACTCCAAGACGTTTATAGAAAAGAAAAAGGAAAATGGTACCCTTTATTGGTGCTCCAAGATGACATCTATATTTTCTGCAATGCAGCAAACATCTGGTATATCAATTTCCTCACCACCAGGTACTAAAAGTGATCGAGTGCTACATACAGATGAATGGGATGGTGATAAAAGTGACCATGAAGCCCTCCATGCAGTTGATCACAGTAACAGAGCCCAATTACAGGTAAAAAAAACTTATAACCCCTATTGGCGAAGTGTACTTCATTGATTACTCTGATTGAACTACCCAGTGAAGAATCAAGCAATGATACCTTTACAAACTCATACCTTGATAAAGGTGTTGAACAAACTGAAACAAATGAAGTAGTTAATGTAGCTTTGCTTGCTCGTATAGAGGCACTTGTACCCTTCAGAGTAAACTATCACAGAAAAAGCCCTCACACTTTACACTTGAGAAGATATCTTGCAACAACTTTGTTGTATCATTTTACACTGGTTATCAGACTTATGACTTACTTATAGCCTTCTACGAGTTTCTTGGGCTGTCTGTGAACAAACTAACATACTGGGGAAGTGATTCAAATAAAAGTGAAAAGAGGAGAAAAATGAAACTTGATCCTTTAAATCAACTTTTCTTGACTCTAATTAAGCTGAAACTCAACCTACCACATAGAGAGTTGGCTCATAGATTTGGAATTTCAGTTTGAGTTGTATCAAAATACTTTATTACATGGATATGTTTTTGTATTGCTATCTTTGTGAGATAGACTGGATGCCCACAGTTGAACAGGTTAAAGGTACACTGCCTTATGCATTTAAGGACAAATACCCAAAAACATATATAATTATAGATGCCAGCGAGATATTTATTGAGACTCCAACAGATTTGGAGATACGGTCATCAACATGGTCCAACTACAAGCATAATAATACAGCTAAGTTTTTGATTGGGTGCACACCAAATGGTGCAGTCAGCTTTGTATCTCAACTTTATGTTGGATCAGTGTCAGATGTTAAATTAACAGTTGAGTCAGGTTTGATTGACAAGCATCAAGGAAAACCTAATATTTCTAGAATTCACTATCTATGATCAGTTGAAAGTTATTAATGTGGATTTGAACATCCCTCCATTTATGGAAGGTAGAGGGAAGCTTCCTGCAGCTGAAGTGCTTGAGGGACAAAAGATTGCCTCACTTCATGTTCACATTGAGAGAGTAATTGGGCGAATTAAAAACTACACCATTTTGAAAGGCACACTACCTATCACTCTATCAAGGATTTCAAATCAAATTGTATCTGTTTTTGCATGGCTAGTTAACTTTCAGTTGATTCTTATTCCTCCAGACATTGTTGAAGGTACCCCAGAAGATGTTGAACAATATTTTGATTCACATTATGATACAGAATCAGATTATGATGCAGATTCAGAGTCTAGTGATGACACAGTGTAATTTACACACCAAGCAATTGTTTGTATTCACCATGCATATATACAGCTACTTTATTGGCTCAGGCAGTGTTAATGGGCATGCACTCTCAGATCATGTACCTTCATTCCAAGAAGATGGATAGGTGCAACAATACTGGGGCACAGGCAGTTGTCATAGAAGTCTATTAGCTTGGGAAATTCCTGACTGTATTGAATCCGTTCCACCGAAATTCCCTTCTTTGTATACACAACAAAATCACACCATGACCGCTCTGTGATAGCAAGCTGACCCTGGACCTGGGCAAAGTATGGATGATTATGCTTCAGTTCCACAATTTGTCTTCCATCTTTCATGGAAAGTGTGCAAAAGAAATCAGTTTGCCTTGATGCTTCCTCTGGATAAAGATCACAGTACTTGAAAGGACACTTTATTTCTATCAATCCATATGGATCAGTACCAGAAGGATCAAACAAATAAGCATCAGGTGATGCAACAAGAAAAGGTTGTTTTTCACATATAACAAAACCTGCCTTGCAGGTAATAAGATCATTATTTCCACATTTTTTCTTATACTCCATGTATTTTTCAAGTGCTATGTCTTCATTCTCCTTACCCCATATCGTGGCTTGAGTTGAAAACCCTTTTTGATGGAGGAGCTGCTTCACCAGAGAGTCTGGAGGAGTAGTCGGACAAAGTCAAAGAATTGCACCAAATATTCATGCTGTTAGTCGGTAGTGCCGAGCTGAGAACCACAGCTCAGATTTATGCTGTTCCCTTGTCCTTAATTCTAGCTCTTGAATCTGTTGTGTTGTCAGTTTTAAAGATTCTATAAATTATGTTACTGTTTCCATAAGTTCCCTGCGTGTAGGTAATTTAATAACAGCATTGGGTTCACTCTGTTCATTGGAAACTCACTTTCATCTTTCCACACTGTCGTGTCATTGTCAAATAGCAGGGACACTCCGAGGCCTTTGCCCTTAACTTTTGTCAGAGAATCTTTCAGCAGATGAGGTGCTGTTCCTTTCTGTACTGGTGGTCTTGGATCAAAGTCACTTAAGGTGTGTAAGGTGTGTTTTGTCTGTTGCCCAAATACATGCTTATGAAAAGCAAGTTCAGAAACCTTTGCTAAGCTATCCTTTCGCTTGCGGGGTTGTTTCCATTGACAAGGGTAAGAGGTCACAGGTAGTGGCTTCAGATGTGGTAGTACCAGATGTGAACTCAATTTTAGATGGGTGCATAGCAACTAGAGCATGAAGAAAACCAGATACATGTGTACAAGATGCTGATTCACTGCACACATGCACACAGAAATAAATGAAGCAAAGCAAAACTAATACACCAGGTTCACCCTGCTGCACATTCACATGTTGCTTTGATAATAGTCGCCAGATGACCTTCTTTGCCTAGCAATAAATACACTTTGTACACACCAGGTTTCATGGATGGAGTCATGCTGCAGCGGACATGACAGAAGTGTGATGTTTGCTGTTGATTTCAAGATGATCCAGCCGTCCTGATGCCCAATGTACAGTACATATCCCCTCTTGAGGGCACGGAAAGCTAAAGAAAGATATTACAATAGTCCTATGTACAATAGTTTTAATCTGAACAGGCTTTTACTGTTTTACAAACTCAGCTTACTAACCTGGTGCAACCCATGGTATTCTTGTAGATATCAAGTTGACATTATCTTTAGTTACAGACTCCCATCCCATCAGTGAAGGAGCTGGAACAGGTAACATTGAGATGTTGCTGTTGCTTCCGATACAAATAAGATCCATCTATGACGGGGGCATTGGATGCTGAAACTTCTTGAACCATATTCTATGTGATTAATTGTACAGATGAACGCCTACACTGTATGTCATACCTTGGCACAACCTGGTGCTTCCTCCATGATAGGCACAACTATTCCTCGACAAAGAAGCCATGCACCAATGTAACTCCTCCATGGTGCGACTATGGAATGGTGATGCTCTGCATCGTCTTGTGTTAGTTCAACTGAAGTACTGAGCTTTTCACTAATACATTCACTAGAAGCCATCCTAGGTTCAGAAACTTTGAATGAGAATGCGAAAGAATGGAATATTTAAAAAATACAATCATCATCACAGCGTACCTAAAGAGGTCCTCCATACTGCATTCATCATTCTTACCTCAAATCTCAGAGTCAGTTTGAAGCCAACTATTAAATAGGATACAGTTCTGAAGGTTTTTTTGGGGCATTTTGTTCTGTCTTTGACACACTAGACAAGTGCTGCAATAGTTAGCAATATCTGAGGCCATTCCCTTCCAATAGTACCGTTCGGCCGCCTTCTCTTGCCTACGTACATGAATGAAGTGAAGAAATACATCACAAAGTAATTACCAGTGATTGCTTCAAATTCAAAGAAAGGCATTATACAGTGAATTCTCTTATGCTGCTATACAACTGATTGCATAGATAAATCAAATAACAATCTTTGACACGATCGATCTCATGATTTTACATGCTTGTACAATGGTAGTGAAACCGATTCGCATATGAGGGGGTTAATCTATTCCAAGGGACGATAAACTATTCCGGTATAATCTATTCCGGCATAGTTTCCGGTAATCCACACAGAAACGGTAAGACCCATCCTTCTTTGTACTAGGACTACAGGTGAAGTCCATGGACTGCTAGAAGGCTGGATGACGTCTCTTTTAGCATCTCTTCAATCACTTTACAAGCTTCTTCTCATTTCGCGGGCGGCACTTGTCTATAATACGGTGGCCCTGGAGGTCGCGCGACAAAACATTGCACGACGCTCGATTTTGCGATTGAACAGTATAGCAACGGTCCTACAAGGCTGCCTGCACGGCGGTCTGCTCTCATTGAACGAGTGGAAACTAGGCCCTACGCCCCAAAATATTGAAGTGGTTTTGCGTCGCCCCATAGCAACGAACCTAGCAACCGATGTCCTTTAGAACCAGATGTGCACGAGGTACATGAAACGTAATCAACACCTAAAAGCCATACTAGCAGTGACAAACACCTCTGACCTTTAATATTGTAGCATAAATCACGTGGCCTGTCGTTGCGAACTGTCGGCTCTGGTTCTTCGACAGCTATTGACTTACATCGACCGCGTGTGTTCAAAAAACGATAACGACGCTCGGTGGGGAGATGGCTGGAGGGGAGATGGCAGCTACCAATTGTGGCTCAATACTTAGCAAGTGTTCTCTCACTGTGCACATCAGGTTCTGCACGTGGTCTTTGCTCAGAGCAAATGCCAAGCCAAGTCGATTAAATTTGGCATGGATTGTCTCGGCCCCCTGTTCACCTAGGAGCCCAATGCCAACATGGTTAGTATTTGCCCACTGCACAGTATGGTCCTCCAATAGGTGCATTTTAATTGGGACTGTTGCCTCAGGATATGTGTCCCTGAAAAAGGCCATGAACTCTTGAATAGCCTATTTTGTTGAAATGAAGCATATAGTGAACCCTACATGTACACTCAATGTTGCTTCCCTACCTGGTCTAGTGTATGTGCTTGTGCCGCATCAATGAAGTTCTGATCACATATGTTGTGAATGCGGTGATGAACTTCGCCACTTGACCGGCTACCTCTCCAGATCGGTGGGGCAGTTTCTCTTGTGCCATCTTTGATATAGATGTGCACAGAGTCTGGATGTTAGGTACCTGTAAATGTTTAAGTTGTATGAATTATTCACATACACATGCATAGCACATGTACACTTTACTTTCAATGCCTTGTGTACATGATTGCCAATAAATGCTCCCCCAAAATATAGCTGTCGTTGTACACCAATGATTGCAATGCATTGTCAAGTGTCTTGACAAAGGGCCCTTCTTTTTCAGAGTACCCTCTTTTAACAGTTGCTGTGCATTTTGCCACTTCTGCATCCTATATTGAACTAACTTGAATACAATTGTGCATGTTGTATATAATGACGTACAAGTGCCTTCACTGATTTCCTTTTTGCAGCAGATTGCTTCAAAAGATCCACAGCAAGAGGGTTTTCCTCTCCATGAACTAAGGCCACATGTGTTGCTACCTGCTGCAACACTTCCTGTGAATGCTAAGCAGTTTTAAGGTCTCCTTGGAGCAAGCAAAGCCTTTGCAGTGCCTGGCTGTACTTGGAAGAGTCGAAATCAGTTGTATGAGATGCCAGTTCCAAATCCAGTTGACAACATAGAGCTTCCAGCAAATGGAACATCTTAGTGAAGATCCCCAGCATTATTTGGAGACCAGGTGGGCAGACCTGCATGGTGTTGAACTCAAATAATTGTTATATCGGATTTATTTACCTGTGAAACGGGATGTCAATAATAGGTACTGAGATGCAGTTAAAGAACTTCTGTGCATCTTTTCTAATACTGCCTGATGAGATGTAGCATCAATTGGTGGTCAGTACACATATCCTCAAGTGATCTTGCCCTCGAACAGATAGAGGTGTAGCCATCTGGTCACTTGGAATTTTGCAATACAAGCAAGGGTAGCATCCTGTTGCAGGGTCATCATTTCACATTATGCTTGCATTTAGTATACCGCTTGTACATACCACTGGCTCCTGACAAGCCATACATCTTTGACAAGAACTCATAGTCTCCACATATAAACACCTTCACTGTGTATTGTCTGTAATTTATAGCACTTGTATATTTAAATGATTTAGGTATAGAGCTCTTACCTCCACTTCATTCCATGTAGATGTTCTACCTGGTCCTTAAAGCAATCAAGTGCCACATGAAGATTGGTGACACTGTCTCCAGCGGCAAAACAGCTGAATACACAGGTGTTATGGACTGAATTGGGTGTGGCAACATTGACAATCTGAAAGGTCATTTTTAATGTTCCACCTCCCTTGTCTCCTCCAATCTTCAACCAGATCTCATTGGCTGGTATAAACCCTTTATGCCTGGTAAAGTCTGCCAGTTCTGCAACCATGTCGTAACAACCTTTGTATTTCACTGTCTTACCATTTCACTGTCTTACCTTTCATTCCCATCTAAGCACTGCACTACTTTCCAAGGTATGGCAAGCCCAACCTTAATGGCCAATACCTCAGCTGCCTCGAGCTCAATTGATGATGAGGTTCCTGATTTGAAAACATCGCATTTTCACAGTCTGTGAGCAGGCAGCTGTGGTTTCTTGGTGAGCTCTGGTGACATACATGAATGTCATTGGCTAAAGTGTGTGTAGATACAATGACGTTCACTTAACTGTTCCTCCTGTAGGAAGTTGTATGATGCCTTTGTCAGGACTGGTAAGGATGGCCCTCTTCAGCAATCCCGCTGCTTGCTTCTCCTCCTCAGGTGTAAGTGATGGTAGTCACCAGCCTTAACATCCCTGCTGCAGTCTGTACAATGTACCAAAACATCCTATAGCAGCAGGAGTATCACACCAGGTGCTGGTCTGACATGGGAGGAAACCAAGGGACCACCCTCAGAGCAGCAGGGACAGTTCACAGTGCCAGATGCTGCTATCCACTCCAGGAGGACATCAGTGCACCATACTGCAGTTCCAGTGGCTGTGAGAGGATGTTGGAGCACACTGCACACTTCAGCTCCTTTAGCATCAACTGGTTGTTCACACTTGCCAAAGGTGGACTAGGCTCACGTAAGAGAACTGGAGTAGGGGCAATCTTCTCGAGATGAGCTATGAGTATATTAGGTGTGACGCTTGCCTGATGGCCTCTACCAACTGTTGACCTCCTCATGTGTCCACTTAAGCATGCACGGAAGTGCTCACATACCTGAACACCATGATGCCATATGTTTACTTTTTTGTAAAGCAAATGTGTACTTTTTACCTTGCATTCTTGATCTGTATGTTTTTGCCATTCAAATAGGATCACTACACATTTGTGATGCACTTTGTGATGGCACAGATGGTTCTCTGCATTGAGCATGCAGAACATCTCAGGGTGAATGCCCCAGACATGTACATGTTGAATGCTATTTTCAGCTCAGCTGAGAATGCCTTGTCTCATAGCTGATACTCTTCTACTTCGTTAGCCTCTGCCCACAAACTTGTGGTAATCCATACCTCTTATTATGAATACATGTAGGGACAAACCACAACGTATGTCTCTCAGCTTGTTTGTGGTAATAGAAAATTCGTTACCACTTTAGATTTGCAAAAACTTATAGCCACATGCCTCCTGATCATCGCTGTAATGTGCTTACTTTCCAGCTCAGTCACCAAAGGCCACGTCGTCTAATTTAGTAGTGCCCCCCTACTAAATACGTGCCGCGTGGCCTTATAAAACGGTATGCGTGTGGGATGTCAATTGTGCGCATCGACTGGACATGCTAGGAAAGGAGGTGCAGTGTTTTAGTTCTTTGTAATTTTCTGATTTGCTGTTTCTGCTGCGTCATGGTCAGCTTTTTAAACATGGATGTCTATAATGAGGCATAATTTTAGAATGCTGTGTTAATACCGTAAATGATCTAATTGTAGACCTAGTTTCCCAGCCGCATACAACCGTGCCTGATGGCCCGAGTATCCTCTGTAGCAATTGAGTGCTGCACTAAGGATGTACGTCCCAGCTCCCCGTCTCTGCCAGCAAAAACGTCCGCATAATTCAGTTGAAGGATAAATAATTGCTCACGTTCCTCTTCTGAAAGATCCTCTTCACGCTCCTTGACCAATTTGAGCAACAGTTCCTTCTTTTCCCATGGTATCTCTACCTGCTTCTCTGTGTAGGTGGAATGTCCAGATGAGTGGTATGTGGCCAGATGATTTTCCTCCACCCTTGTAGCAACTGCTACCTCCATTCCCTTGTAGACTGTAACATCTACAGATGAGGGGTTTAGCATACGAATTGGTTCATACCCTAATTCAGTTAATGGGTTTACAATTCCATTTGCGATGAGCACTGGGAGGTTGGGCTTACTACCTTCTACTAACCACAAGCCACTTATGCACAATGATTTTGTACTTGCCACCATTTCCACCTCACTCCATGACAGAATTGTTACATTTTCTATCAAGGTTACTGCTACTTGACACGCAGTCCTGTCCTCTCCAGATTATGAAGTGGTATCATCGCCCCCCTAAGCTGCATCACCCTTCCAGGGATGTTACGGATGTTACATATTTCTTCAAAAAATCAAGGCCAATACCTTCAAAGCACCAACAACAAATCAACCCTTACCCTTTGACCTCCAATATGAATGTCCATTGTCACCACACCATCCACTTCCACATGACTCCCTTCACACCTACTAGTCTGCCTCCATCCCATTGTTCCATCTTGTGTTTCTCAGCACCACCCAGTCTAGACCACTGCTCTCCCTAAGGAGACTCAAAGCAGCTCCTGTGTCAACCATCAACTGGAGAGAAAGGTCGTGTACCTGCACAGTGATATAATATGACATTGTAGGACTAACGGCTAAGCTAACCAAGTTTTGGACCTGTTTTATGCCCTCTTGCACTTGGTCCGCAGTGCTGAGAGCGTTCAGTTTCCCTGCTCCCTCCGTCTTGGACCAAAGGCACAGCCTCTGGCAAAATGGCCCTCTTGCCTGCATTTGAAGCATTTCTTTGCCCTTGTGCCTCTTCCATACTCCTTACTCACCCAGGATGCAGCAGGATAACAGAAAGGTAACAATACCTATTCATGAATGAATCTATAAGCAAATAGCTACTTCAATAACTTTATCATCATCTATTCAATAATTGACCCAATCACAAGTGCATGATCTAGTACACAGTAGCATAGATCAGTGTAGTCATGACTAGTTGTAAGTAGGCTTCACATGCTGTATCACATGTAAGAGGTAGCATCATACATGTACATCAAGTGTATAAAAGATGTGTTTGAGTTATCCTTCACCCCTAACCAAACATGGTGGAGGTAGGTTACATAAATTATTCATTACATACATGGGAACCATAAGGACATACACAGAGATGTCACAAGGGGTGGGACCACTATTTGCTGAGTTCGAATCAGTTGAAAATGAAGTCAGGGAATACATGTACATGTTATTGTATGACACCTGATACCACCCAGCCTTTGCTCTTGCTAGCGAACTGCTGAATGCCACTGGTGGGGGGAGGAGGTGGTGCCTGAAGGAGTGCCATGGTTAGCACGAGGGTATCCTTCAGACTACAAGTGAGCTTCATGCCTCCTCTTACTAACCACATGCTGTATCTCTCCCTCCTCAATCCACGTTGTGATCCTAAATATGTGTAAAGTGAACAAGAGCAATGTCACTCAAACACTCACACACACATCTACAAATACTCCTACAAACACACATATTGTACATACATGTACACACATACCCTTGTATACACACACACATACAGTACTCCTATACATACACCCAGTATCCTACATCCACTTACTCCTGTATAAACACATACCCATACATCCACAAGTAGTCCTACACACACATACACACACACACACATACACACACACACACACATACACACACACACATACACACACACACATACACACACACACATACACACACACACACACATACACACACACACGTACAGATCAGTACGTAGTCTCGTAGCGGGGAGACATCGCCAACTTGACATCCCGTAAAAGTAAGAAGCTACTAATTCCTGTGAGTTAATTAACTCTTTGAAAAGTCAAGTGCTTATGCTTACAAAACGAGAATTATCTGCCTCATCATTAATGCAGTGCTGTGTGTTGTATTGTGTTGATCAAAATCACTTTGAATATGCATGCAAGTGCAATACTGACATGCATGTAACCCCGTAGCCATAATTTGAACATATGTGTGGTCCCAGTGTAAGCACATTTTGTGCATGTGTTCGCTGGCACCTTTTGTTCCAACAACCTTGTGATATATTAGGTGTTACATGTACCCATTGTCTACAGTAGCAACTGAGTTCTGTACATTGTTAGAAACTGGTTTAGTTGTGTAACTTGCTAGGAACTGGTTTAGGTCGTCAAACCGGTTTGGTTTGTAGTCAGACAGGTTTTGCCTAGTGGCTAATTATGCTGTCTGTACCAGTGATCTCTCTCTATCCACCAATTATATTCTGCGTTGTCTGAGAGTTTATAACGGGCAGCTAGTCTCATACCCAGACCCAAGTTTCGTAGCAACGATAATAAAGAAGCAATATGACATCACTCTGTATGTACATGTTGGGTCTGGCTATATTTCCGTAACGGAAACTCACAAATGATCTGGAGAATATATTACAGGACACTGCACTACTGCCTTTAGTATGCAGAGTTGTGCAGAGTCTGCATATCAACCCTATGCAGATGAGTATGTCCATATGCTGACATCTGCACTGATATGGACACTGCAATGATATCCATCTGCATAGAGTTGGTATGCAGACTAAATGCTGTGGCGCAGTGGGAGGACCCTACGGCACATGGGCAAATTTAGAATCTGTCCCATACTTGGTTATGAAGATTCTAAAATGATTATTCCGTGGGGGGTAAAAAATATCGCCCACCAAAATTATGGGATGGATAGAGTGTAAAATGGTATACATGTAGACAGTTAGTGCACCAGTAAGGATTGAAGATTTGAAGCTGATAGTTTGGAAGATATATACCGCATCTAAAATGCACACATTTTATAAATTTAATTTGTTCATCTGTGATTTATATATCCATAAGGTTCCTTTTCTCATGAGATTCTTCATATGACGAACGTTACGACAGCAACTTTACTGCAGTTTGAAGAAGATTCTCAATTGACTGGTCAGATACCTTGTCGGGAATATAATCTTTAAGAGCAGTCCTCCACTGTTCAACATTTGAAAAGTTGGTTTTTGGGTGTGCAACTCTCCTTCTAGGTGTGCGGATTGCTGTTATGATCATCCGTAGTGCAAGTAGATCCTTTCTTTTGAAGCCAAAGTGTTGTTCCCATTGTTTCACCTCATAGCCATCTTTCCTTAAATCTATATCTGATAAGTACATGGCATCCTCATCATTGCTAATTGTCTTAACCACCTCTCTTTCCAAGTCGTGAAATACTTGCGCCACTTCAATTAGAACAGGATCACGTTTGAGTTCACTAACATCGGCAATAAGGCTTGCTACCTGCCCTTCAAGTGTTTTCATTTTTCCTTCCATCTCAGCCAAATGACTTCGCAAGCGTTCATTATCCTCACGAAGCTCGTCGTTAACTTTTTTCAGTTGATCAATTTCGCTCCAAGCGTCCCTGGACTCTTTCTCAAAACGTAGCCGATCTGCTTCGATCTGTGCCATGCGCTTATTCTCCACCAATAGCTGTTTATTTTCGTCCTGCAGTCTTAAAAGAACAGCATGATTCTGGATCACCAAATGCAATGTCGCTTGGTCTTCTACGGAAAGCTGCACTGCCGGTTGTAATGCTGTCGGCTGCTTTTGCGCGAGTGGCTTACTTTTCTCGGCATGTATGCCACACATTTTCTGGCCTTTTCTTGCTTGATTTTTGCAGCCTGTGCTTTGGCAAGGGTTAGCGTTCATTGCCATTGCAATAAACAAAGAGCGAATTTCACTGTTTATCACTCGGACGACTAGCGAGTGACGGCCTAAACGAGTGAAAGCCAATGTCATTTCGAGTAGTGTGGCTTTCACTCGTACCGTATATCTATATATCCACTTGATTAAATTACGCGTACGTATATCGTGCTACGAGACGCGTAAATCATAGATGTACTTTATGGCTAAGTGAGTTAGTCCTTATTCGGTAACAATGTATGGTGTGCATTATTTAGGGATATCTTTCTATCTATTTCAGCTCGCTACGACACCGGCCAATCTGGGTGACTCATTGCTGAATCGCCTAGCTTCGCTAAATGGTCTAAGAAGCTCTCACAAATAACTCAGGTATGCTTCATCTATGTGCGAATGTGGTGTGTGCACCCACACACGCGCTAACTAATGCACACACGCACACATGTCCCCTATGTATGTGTTTGTGTGTGTGTGTGTGTGTGTGTGTGTGTGTGTGTGTGTGTCTGTCTGTCTGTGCCTGAGTGTGTGTGCGCATCCTCTTCTCTCCCCTCTCTGATTATCTGTCTCCTATCCTTCTTATATGTTCTCTCTCTCTCTCTTTCTCTCTCTCTCTCTCCTCTCTCTCTCTCTCTCTCTCTCTCTCTCTCTCTCTCCTCTCTCTCCTCTCTCTCTCTCTCTCTCTCCTCTCTCTCTCTCTCTCTCTGCTCTCTCTCGTCTCTCTCTCCCCGCTGTGTGTGTGGGTGTAGGTGTTGTGTGTGTGGACATGCGCTAATGCACACGCATGTCCCTTCTTTTACCAGCCTAAGCTTGCGGTAAGCAGGCTAGTCAAAAAAGGGATTTGTGTGTGTGTGTGGACATGTGTTAATGCACACACACATGTCCCTTCTTTTATTTCATGCAGCGTACCATATATCTCGTTTGTGTCATTTTATAAGTTTTGCTGCGCGTATCAAGTCGAAGTCCACTGTACCAAGTCAACTGTTAGTACTTCTTTTCCGATAGGGTACGTTAGGTAGTGATCGCCATGTGTGATACAGTCAACTCTCTACTGTATTAATAAAGAAGTCTATATACCCTCCCCCTAGTCGGACTTCTAGTTGATGGTGATATTGGAGCTGCCTTTTGTTGTCGCATGTGCAGATATACACTTTTCTGTTGTTTGAAGAACGAATTAGACAGAATGCAGTTTGAGAGTAGCCAACAGTGATGGTGCTAATATGTGCAGAGGGTATGATGCAAGTTCATGTGGATAGGTGTTGGTATGATGGTGCGAGGTCATGTGGATTGGTGTCGATATGATGATGCAAGGTCAAGGGACAGTTAAGACCTCATGGCAAGCTGTTGATGAGTTGTGTATATTTGCATGCACATGCGCATAGTAGCCATGTGGTCTGGTAGTATAAGAGAGGGATTTCGGGGGTATGTAAGCAATCTAGGCATCAAGTGCACGTTACTGTGGTGGCAACTCCCCCCCCCCCCCCCCCCCCCCCCCCAACCCTTTAACTCGCCGAAAGCAACCTATGGTGGGTTGTGGGGTCTTTGCACATGCAGGTTCAAAGTTGGAGGTACGAGACTGAAGCAGCCTGGTACAAAAAGATGAGGCAGACTAGCCACAAGGAATCAAGTGGTTCTGTTGATATCATGTTGTTTACTTTGGGTGTTAGGCAGAGCAGTATTAACATGGCTTTTTCCTCACTAAGTGAGGTTTTTTCCCTTGAGGTGGTATGGGTCTACCACCTCAAAATTAGGTCAAATCTAGTTATAGGTAGCTGGCCCCTGCTCTGCGTAGGTAGGTAGATCTATGTGTATGATGGCAGTGGTATGTTGACTAGTTGGTAATGACAGTGACATGCACAGCAGATGCGGCACCAATTATATGTCAAGTGGGTTGGGTGAAGCGAGCATGATATAGGAGGCAAGAGAGCTGCACACGTGTAAACGTGTGTGTCAGTACACATGTATGTGTTAGCACACTCACCCATATGTATTGCATTCTTATAGATGCCCACCTCTTCGATGGGGATCGACTGGCGATGCTTGATGTGTTCCCATTGATGGGGATTGATCTGTTTAAGGTTAGTACACGTGTATTTGTTAATGCACACTCGCTGATAATGTATGTATTGCATTCTTATAGATGCCCACCTCTTCGATGGGGCTCAACTGGCGATGCATGATGTGTTCCCATTGAGGGGGATTGATCTGTTTAAGGTTACTACACACTGCACATGTCCCTCCACACTACACATGTCCCTCCACACTACACATGTCCCTCCACACTACACATGTCCCTCCACACTACACATGTCCCTCCACACTACACATGTCCCTCCACACTACACATGTCCCTCCACACTACACATGTCCCTCCACACTACACATGTCCCTCCACACTACACATGTCCCTCCACACTACACATGTCCCTCCACACTACACATGTCCCTCCACACTACACATGTCCCTCCACACTACACATGTCCCTCCACACTACACATGTCCCTCCACACTACACATGTCCCTCCACACTACACATGTCCCTCCACACTACACATGTCCCTCCACACTACACATGTCCCTCCACACTCTACACATGTCCCTCCACACTCTCTCTACTTCGCACTGTTCCTCATCCTCATGAGAAAAGCATAGTCTTGTATTGATGTGTGCTGGGAATACATGCATCCAAACCTCTCTACATTGTGTTCTCCAATAAGTGCTCCCCACCATCCTAGCTAGGTGCTGCGTACGAGAGATGCCCGACCTCAGAGGCATCTATACAATGACAAGGTACTTACTTACACGTGTTCCTCTACACACAGTCAGTGTATAACTGTTTAAAATTAATCTTTCCTCATATCTCCATGCCAGAATGAAGACAGCCGTATCCTGGATTATAGCTTTGAACTGATGTACTTTTGTGTACATGTTCATGATATTTATGACCAACTCTTCATCACGTCGCGTAACGATCTCTATCACAACACTCGCTAAAATGATCTCACTCGTGATCGGGAATGACGATTATAGGTGGCTTGCACTCGTATTAACGCATGCATATCACTCGCTGTAATAATAAGTGGCGATCACTCGTGCGGGCGAGTGAACATCGCTGTTTTGTTTTTGCAGTGTACGCTACTTCATCTGAAAACTGGGAATCCGACACCGATTCGTGGCCCAACATGAAGTTCACTGACATTTAATCAATTTTCCTAGCCTCCACACAAACGAGTATACTGAAAAGCATACAAGAGCACCGAGGCCTGGGCAGACTTATACAGCTGGTATATGTCACCAATGTGGGTTTGATGAAGATTAATGCAGAGTCCTGTCTATTTCGTGCCAAGGTGAGTAAAAATAATCACTTTTGTACACATCTGGCATTGAATCATTTAGGTTCAACACAGTCAGGCAAGAAGTGCACCTCCTTTGTACCGTGGATTGGTTTAAACTACAGTGGTTCAATCATATGTGCACATTGTAATTGCATGGCAGGAGCTGGAGAAGCATGGTCACACATTGCTGCCTGGTTATATATGCTGTCATGGCTAAAGTGAGAATACAAAGTAAGCTGTCTGTAAATCACTGGCTTGCAGCTGGCTTCAGCCTTCACTGAGGACAGAGCAAGTATTTGTACTTTGTATCTAAAAGCTTGCTGGTGTCGATATTGTTTACTTCAATGTAGTCACAATACGCTACTGTGAGGGATATGGTATTTTTAAATCTCAGCTCTGATGCATCGCCTACATGTACATGTAGATCTGGTTCATCAAAATTACAGCATATAAAACCCACCATACAAGCACCTACAGCATTTGCATTGAAATAAGAAAGGAGGAGTTTTTCAAAACGCTAGTTGGGGTTAATCCTACAGCAGGTATCTAATCTTTTTTGCCAGGATACTCTTCAGCTTTTGACTCAAAAAGACACAAGGAGTCTCTTCCTCCTCTTTTAACAGTTCTTTATTGGCTTGGGTTTTTGAACATGTCCTACAATGAGTCAATTGCTGAGAGCAAAAAAGTTTCAATTCTCTTTCAGTGACTACAGAGCAGGTGAAACACTTGGAATTTATTACTAGAAACCAATCCAAGTGTACTGCCTGGTATGAGTATAGATCTGGAAGAGTGACAACCTCAAAAATGATCGAAGTCAGCTGCTTTCACAAATGTTTCAAAACCACCTGTATCGCTAATAAATTCAATTTGCTATCCTCGTAATTTAAATTCGAAGTGCTGCAACAAGGTGGGTTTAAAATACATTTTTGACATACAATAACTCCGGCCTTTCTATTACATGCAGCTGGGGCATTGCACATGATTCGGATACAAGATCAACATACAAGAAAACTGCCTTCCCTACAATTATATGAACCTTCATGTGGAACTGAGTGGCCTGCGCACCCATCCCTCATTTTCTCATTTAGAAGCATCACCTGATGGAATTGTGCAATGCACCTGCTGTGGAAAAGGTGTTCTAGAAATACAATGCCCCTACAATGCAAAGAATTAAGTACATAATATCTGATACTGCCGGTACAAGATGATTTCATCGATTTTTTAGAGAAGATACCACATGTATTCTCTCTGAAGCATTCATATTCCTATTTGTATCAGATACAAACTCAACTCCTTGTATGTGAAGCAATATATACTAATTTGGTTGTTTGGACAACCAAAGAGTGTTTGATTGAAAGGATCATTCCAGAATATGACTTTTCATTGAAATAGTTGTAAAGGTGAATGATATGTATTGCTGTGGTGTCTTTCCTCAATGAATTGGAAATGATGG